>CM045996.1:80194199-80794199 GCA_025175895.1 Wurfbainia villosa
TCTTTATAAAGGGGGGAGGAAGAGAAGTTCCTCTTTTCTTTTCTATGCCTCTTCATTTACCCTTAGTTCCATTTATCTATAGTTCCCCCCCTTTCCTTAATCATACAATCCTATTGGGCTTATGGTTAGTGGGTACATCTATAGGGCTTGGCTATCTCTAGAGGTCTGAGTTCAATTCCTAGGTCTTGTATCCATTTTTGGCTTATTTTCTTTTGTTTTGGAAAAGGCCTACATAAAGCCCATTATCATCAAAAAATTCTTGTAAAATTGCTAGGAATTTTACGGGCGTTACAATCCTTCATACCTTTAAAAAGTTTCGTCCTCGAAACTTAGAACAATTGTGGGTACTTCTTCTTCATGTCCTCCTCGCGTTCCCAGGTAGCCTCCTCGTACCGTTGATTCTGCCACAGGACCTTTACTAAGGGTACCTCTTTGTTCCTTAGCCTCTTGATTTCTCGGTCTAGTATTTGGATAGGCCGACTTTCAATACTTAGGTCCTCTTGAACTTGTTGTGGCTCGATCACTTGGTCTGTACTGGAAATGCATTTCTTGAGCACAGAGACATGGAACACGTTGTGAATAGCCGACATCTCTTGAGGCAGCTCTAGCTTGTAAGCTACATTGCCAATCCTCTGCGATATCGGATACGGTCCCACGTAACGGACTCAGGTTTACCCTTCTTTCCAACCTCATTACTCCCTTCATGGGAGCCACTGAGGAATACTAGGTCCCCAACCTCGAATTCTAATGGTCTACGCCTCTTATCCGCATAGCTCTTTTCGGCTTTGGGGCGCTTTCAATTCTCGGCGGATGTTCCGTATAGCTCGGTGGTGTCATCGATGAAATCCGTCTGGAGTCCCATCCTCTTCTTTTCACCACCCTCGTACCAGCATATGGGAGATCTACATTTCCTCCCGTATAGAGCCTCGTAGGGTGCCATTCCAATAGTAGCTTGGTAGCTATTATTGTAAGCGAATTCTGCCAAACATAAGTATCGACACCAGCTACCTTTGAAATCCAGGGCGCAGGCTCTTAACATATCTTCCAGTACTTGATTTACCCTTTCGGTCTGTCCGTCCATCTGGGGATGGAAGGCAGTACTGAACAATAGCTTTGTGCCTAAGGCCTTCTGAACGCACTCCCAGAAATGGGAAATAAAGCGACCATCTCTATCAGAAATGATGGTCTTAGGGATTCCATGGAGTCGGATGATTTCCCTAGCATATAACTGAGCCAGTTGCTCCGTCGAATAGGTCATCTTGATTGCTAAGAAATGAGCGGACTTCGTCAATCTGTCTACAATCACCCATATAGCATCATAACCGTTTGTCGTCTTGGGCAATCCTGAGATGAAATCCATAGAAATGTCCTCCCATTTCCATTCTGGAATCTGGATCGGCTGCAGTGTTCCTCCAGGTCTTTGGTGCTCTGCCTTAACCCTTTGGCAGGTCAGGCAAGTACTGACATATTGAGCCACATCTCTTTTCATTCCAAACCACCAAAACTTTCGTTTCAGGTCTTGGTACATCTTGGTGGTTCCAGGATGCATCGCATAAGGAGTCCCGTGAGCTTCCTCAAGTATCTCCTTCCGTAATTCTGGATCGTCGGGAATACACAAGCGATCCCTGAGGTAGAGTACTCCACTATCAGAGATCCGAAACCCGTCGTCCTTTCCCTCTAGGACCTCTTGCTTGATCCTGAAGGCTTGGGTCACGGGCTTGCTTTTCCAGTATATCATCGAACAGCGTCGGTGCTATCATCAGGGTTGAGAGCTGTCCGGAAATGATTTCCACCCCGTAACGCGTAATCTCTTTTTCTAAGGGTCGAGATAGCACTGAGAGGGACATCAAGGTGGCGCAGGACTTCCTGCTGAGTGCATCAGCCACCTTGTTAGCTTTCCCCGGATGGTAAAGAATCTCGCAGTCATAATCCTTGACGAGCTCGAGCCATCTGCGCTGTCTCATGTTCAGGTCCTTCTGTGTGAAGAAATATTTCAGACTCTGGTGGTCTGTATAGATCCTACACTGAGCTCCATAGAGATAATGCCTCCATGTTTTGAGAGCAAAGACCACGGCCGCTAGCTCTAAATCGTGGGTGGGATAATTCCTTTCGTGTTCCTTGAGTTGCCTAGAGGCGTAGGCAATGACCTTGCCATTCTGCATAAGTACAGCTCCGAGTCCCATCTTGGAAGCGTCACTGTACATGTCGAAGCCTTCGTTACTGTCCGGAAGAGCAAGAATTGGAGCGCTGGTCAGTCTCCTTTTCAACTCTGTGAAACTCCTCTCGCAGGTGTCCGTCCACTCATATTTCTTGTCCTTTCTGGTGAGGACTGTCATAGGGGCGGCAATCCTGGAGAAGTTCTCTACAAACTTCCGGTAGTAACTTGCTAGCCCAAGGAAGCTTCTGATTTCGCTGGCATTCTTTGGTCGGTTCCAGTTACTCACGGCTTCAATCTTTATTGGGTCTACCATCACTCCGTGTTTGGATATTACGTGACCCAAAAACGATACTTGTTCAAGCCAGAACTCGCATTTGGAGAACTTTGCGAATAGCTGTTTTTCCCGCAGAATCTGCAATACCACATTCAGGTGTTCTGCATGCTCCTCGGGGGTTCTCGAATATATTAGTATGTCGTCTATGAAGACGATCACAAACTTATCGAGGAATGCCGAGAATACCCGATTCATCAAATCCATGAACAGGCTGTGCATTCGCATTCAAGGGCATAACTATGAACTCGTAATGTCCATACCTTGTCCGGAAGGCCGTCTTTGGTATATCATCTGGTTTTACTTTTACTTGATGATAGCCGGACCTCAGGTCAATCTTTGAGAAGACGGCGGCACCTTTTAGTTGGTCGAACAGGTCATCAATCCGCGGTAAAGGATACCGGTTCTTGATCGTCACATTGTTCAGCGCTCGGTAGTCTATGCACATGCGCATAGACCCATCTTTCTTCTTCACCAACAGCACTGGAGCTCCCCATGGAGAGCGACTCGGGCGAATAAGTCCCTTGTCGAGTAACTCCTGTAGCTGTCCCTGAAGTTCCTTTAATTCAGCCGGCGCCATACGGTAAGGTGCTTTAGAGATCGGGTTAGTACCAGGAATCAACTCGATCTCAAATTCTACTTCTCTATCTGGGGCTAACCCTGGTAGTTCATCTGGAAATACCTCTGGGTAGTCGCATACAACTCTGACATTCTCTAGCTTCTGGCCCTCATCTTGACTTGTATCAACTACGTGTGCCAAAAACCCAGTGCACCCACTGTCTAACATCCTACGTGCCTGTAGGGTTGATAAAATCTTATTGACTCTTCTTCTCGGTTCTCCGATAAATTCGAACTTAGGCTCCGCCTCCGGCTGGAATACCACTTTCCTCTTTCGGCACTCGATCGAAGCACCGTACTTGCTTAGGAAATCCATGCCTAAGATAATGTCATAATCCTGCATGTCGAGCACTATCAGATTGCAGTAGAGTTCTCTGTCTGCAATTCTGATGGGTGCGGCTCGCAGCATATGAGTGGAGGGCATTACTTCCCCCGAGGGTAGAGCGGTTAAGAACTTGTGACCTAGAGCTTGCGGTGGTATGTTTAGCATTCCAGTAAAGTGCGTAGAAATAAACGAATGTGTTGCCCCAGTGTCAAATAATGCAGTAGCGTGCTGACAGAAAATAAGTATCTGATGTTGGTGCAACAATGCCCCAAGCATTTATATATTTTGATGTTTGGATAATCATCTAAGTTAGGCAATGGTTTGTGATCTAATTGTGAACGTGTTTAAGTGACAGGAAAATCCAAGTATGAAGACTTGGTAAAAGATAAGTCCAAGTGTGACCTTGGCAAAGAGAAGACCAAAGGCAAGTCTTGGCAGCATAAGTCCAAGCATGTAGTCTTGGCGGCGTAAAGTCCAAGCGTACTTTGGCAAAGAAGAAACCCAAAGCATGACGAAACCGAAGGAAGCTTTTGAAGGCAAGCGCATGGATGGAGTTGCGGACTCAGAGAAATCCTAGAGGCGCAAGGCTGATGGAGAAGCTAGAAGGTTAAGTCTAGGCTTTGGGTGTGTTTCCAAGTATGAATTAGTCATACTTGGTATGTGCCAGTCGACTGGAACATGGTATCAGTCGAACTGGCCCTTAAAATATAGCATTAGAAGTTGGAAGACTGTTATCGGGCCGGGGTTATCGGTCGAACCGGTGACCGATCGACTCTAGCTCGATTCTTGTATACAAGCCGATCATCGCCATTATTGGCCGATCCTGAATGGCTGTAGCGTGCCCGGCGATCATCGACCATATCGATCGACAGTTGTTGTCGTCGGTGATAGTTTTCCGTTGGCGATGACGGCACAAATCTCGCGAATCCGGTATTGGCCGTTAGAATTACGATCGATGAAAGTCATCGGCGATCGAGCTCAACGGGAAAAGCAGCCTCTTCTCTATAAAAGAGGGTTTGGTGGAGGTTTTTGGGGTTAATGCTTATTCTCCAATCTTTCTCAACAGCCTCCACGAATTTTCTAGCTTTCTAAGTGATTTAAATCTCCTCCTCTTCTCTCTAAGCTTAGATCTTCATTCTTTGTAAAGAAGAGGAGTTGTCTTGTAAAGAAAGCTTATTAGTGGACTTGCTTGGATTGATCCACCTCAAGGATCGCCGTGGAGTAGGAGCGCTATCTCCGAACCACGTAAAAGGCCTTGTTTGCGTTTGTTATTGTTTTTACATACATTATTGTGTTTGCTTCCGCTAATCTTCTTGTAGAAACCGAAAAACGCTATTCACCCCCCCTCTAGCTTCCAAACGATCCCTAACAAGTGGTATCAGAGCCCGGATCGCATCGGAAGATCTAGCAATCAACCGGAGCAAAGATGGCATTTCAAGAGGGGTATAGCACGGCGAGGCCTCCGTTCTTCGGTAGTAGCGATTTTGGATATTGGAAAGGTAGGATGGAGTACTATTTAATGAACGATATTGAAAATTGGTTTAGTATTGTAGATGGTTTTGAATTCGGAGCACCACTACCGACAAAGGATTGGACAAGAGAGATGGCCAAAAAGGCACAAGCGAATGCAAAAGCAACGACCACACTTCAATGTGGTCTATCCAAGGAGCAACTATCCAAGGTCGGGCCATTCAACTCCGCAAAAGAGCTTTGGGAGAAGCTCATCGAACTCAATGAAGGATCCAAAGAGACAAGAAGGGCCAAGAGGGATCTTTTGATTGGCCAACTCCAAAGCTTCACTATGAAGACAAATGAAACGGTGAGTCAAATGCACGGGCGCTTCAAGGAGGTAGTCAACGGACTACACGTTATAGGTGAAAAGGTCGATAACCGAGACCTTGTGAGGTATGTACTACAAGCCTTCCCTAGGACCACCTTATGGGCATCAATGGTAGATGCCTATAAGGTCTCTAGGGATCTTTCATTAGTTAAATTAGATGAGTTATTTTGTGAATTTCAATTGCATGAACAAGCTAACACTTCTTCCAAAGAGAAGGGTATAGCTCTTGTTGTAGGAAAGAAGGAGAAGAGGAAAAAGGAAAAGAAGGAGGTGTCTTCCTCATCCGAATCCGAGGAGGACTCATCAAGTAGTGAGGACGAGTTGTCGGCAAGTGAGGTAGCACACTACGTCAAGAAATTTGGTGGGAAGTCAAGGAGGCTCACCAAGAAAGATGTGAAGAGGATGTTTCAATCCTCAAGAGGTAAATCTTCTAACAATTTAAATTCTATTTCTAACGTGACGTGTTTTGGTTGCAACAAGAAAGGGCATATAAAGCCCAATTGCCCGGAACTAAAGAAAAAGGAGGAGAAGGATAAGAAGAAGAAAGAAAAGAAGGAAAAGAAGAAGAAGGAGGCGATGATGGCACAAACGTGGGATACTCTAAGTATGGAGGAGTCTTCCGACGATGAAGAAGTTTGCCATTCAACCCGGAATTTAGCCCTCATGGCATTGGAAGAAACCGGAAGCTCAAGCGAGGAGTCTTCTTCCTCTTCAAGTGATGAATCATCATAAAGCGATGATGATGAGGTAAAGGACTCACCCAAAGTAGATCTACTTTATAAGACTATTGCATGTTTACAAAATGCTTTAAATAGATCAAAAACTAGGATTAAGGATCTAAAATTAGAAATCAAATCATTTAAGAATATAGATGCATCATGTGATCAACCATCTAGTAATGATGATTGTACTCTTAGGAATGAGAATGATGAGTTAAGAAAAGAAATAAGTAAATTAAGAACATGCTTAGAAAAGTTCACTAATGGTTCCAAATATCTAGATATGATTATTAAGGACCAAAGGGCAATCTACAATAAGGCCGGTTTAGGATATAGACCTAAGGAGAAAGAGGTAGCATTTGCATCCCTAGTTAGTAGAAAATCCATGATTAAAAGCAAGGGGAGAAAAGCATGGGTACCAAAGAAATTTATAATTAATGCTAGTGGTCCTAAAATTTGGGTACCTAAGGATTGTGTTTTTCATGTGACATAGGTAGAAGAACAAAGCTTGTGGATAGTTGATAGTGGGTGCTCAAAGCATATGACCGGGGATGAGAGAAAATTCTCCACTATCAACCACACTAGCCAAGGAAAAGTGTCTTTTGGTAATAGCGGCAAACTTAAAATTTTAGGAAAGGGCACCATTGAGGTATCTCCCAATCTTGCTATTCACAAAGTTCTATTAGTTAAGAATATGAAATTCAACTTACTTAGTGTAAGCCAATTATGTGATGCAAATTTTGATGTTAAGTTTGATTCCTCAAAATGCTTTATAAGACACAAAACTATGAATGATTGCATGTTAGTAGGCTTTAGAAAATCAAATATTTATTATGTTGATTTATCTTATGCTACTAATCCTTCCACTAAGTGTCTTATTGCAAAAGAGGAAGAAAGTTGGCTTTGGCATAGGAGACTAGGTCACATAAACATAAAGAATATAGCCAAAATAGCAAAGTTGAAGCTAGTCAAGGGATTGCCTAGAGTCAAATATCTCAAGGACAAGATGTGTGATGCTTGTCAAGAAGGGAAACAATCAAAAACATCACACAAAGGTAAAAATTTACTTAGTACCGCTTTACCATTAGAATTACTACACATGGATTTATTTGATTTCCATAGTACCCCATCTATAATTGGTAGTAAATATTGCTTGGTAATAGTAGATGATTTTTCTAGGTTTACTTGGGTGTTTTTCTTGAAAAATAAGGATGAAACTTTAGAAATAATCATAGGATTTAGCAAAAGAGTAGAAAATGAAAGAAAACTCAAAATCAACCGGATCCGTAGTGATCATGGTGGAGAGTTTGAGAATTCTAACTTTTCAACTTTTTGCTTAGAACAAGGGTACAAGCATGAATTTTCTTTTCCTAGAACACCCCAACAAAATGGGGTTGTGGAAAGAAAAATCGTGCCCTACAAGAAGCTAGGACTATGCTTAATGCATATTCCTTACCTAGCTACTTGTGGGCGGAAGCGGTTAATACCGCTTGCTATATCCAAAATACGGTATTAATTCATAGGTTTTTAGGGAAAACTCCATTTGAATTGTGGAATGGTACAATTCCAACAATTCATTATTTTAAGGTCTTTGGATGTAAAGTCTATATCTTAAATAACAATGACAACCTAAGTTAATTTGAGTCTAAAGCGTATGATGGAATCCTAGTTGGATACTCATCCACTAGTTTAGGATATAGGGTTTACAATAAAAGGACTCAAAAGATTGAAGAATCTTCAAATGTTCAATTTGATGAAACTTCAAATACATACCCTAGAAAATCCTATTGATGATGACATAAATAATGAAAATCAAGAAATGACCAAACAATTTCAAGGTTTAAACTTAGGGGGTAATAATCAAGGGGGAGGATTGGATCAAGGGGAAGTAAGGGTTGATACCGATGATGAACATAGAATTGAAGTTAATCATGACCAAACTCAACTTGATACACCTCCTAGAACCATAAGAGTTCATCAAAGTCACCCATTAGATCAAATTGTGGGTGAATTGTCTCAAGGAGTTAGGACTAGATCATTCCATAGGGACCCCACTAGTCATATAGCTCTAATTTCTCAAATTGAGCCCAAAAGCATTAAAGATGCATTACTTGATCCGGATTGGATCTTAGCAATGCAAGATGAATTGGCTCAATTTGATAGGAGTCAAGTGTGGGAGTTAGTTCCTAGACCAAGTAAAAACACGATTATTACTACAAGATGGGTCTTTAGGAACAAACTAGATGACCAAGGGAATATCACTAGAAATAAAGCACGATTAGTTGCAAGGGGTTTTAATCAAGTTGAAGGACTTGATTATGATGAAACATATGCCCCGGTTGCTAGGTTAGAGTCCATTAGAATACTTTTAGCATATGCCTCCTATATGGGTTTCAAACTCCATCAAATGGATGTCAAATCGGCATTTCTAAATGGGTTTATTAAGGAAGAGGTGTATGTAGAACAACCTCCCGGCTTTGAAAGTATGGACTACCCAAATCATGTATACAAGCTTAGGAAAGCCTTATATGGTTTGAAACAAGCTCCCCGGGCTTGGTATGAAAGATTGTCATCTTTCCTAATCTCTAAGGATTTCAAAAGGGGCAGTATAGATCAAACTCTCTTTATAAAGTCAACGTCTAAGGACATCTTTGTAGCTCAAGTGTATGTTGATGACATTATCTTTGGGTCAACAAATGATGAGCTTCTTCAAGACTTTATTCAAAATATGGAAAAAGAGTTTGAGATGAGTCTAGTTGGAGAATTAAATTTCTTCCTAGGTTTGCAAGTTAAACAAACTAGTGAAGGAATTTACATTTATCAAACAAAATATGCTAAGGAAATGATTAAGAAATTTGGCTTAGAAAATGCTAAGGTAGTGTCAACTCCAATGGCAACCAATACCAAAATAGATAGTGATAGTGAAGGAAAACAAATAGATCTTACCCTTTATAGGAGCATGATTGGTAGCCTCTTGTATTTAACCGCTAGTAGACCCGACATATTATTTGCGGTTGGTATGTGTGCTAGGTATCAATCATGTGCTAAGGAATCTCATTTAGTTGCCGTTAAGAGAATTTTAAGATATGTTAAAGGCACATTAAATGTAGGTCTATGGTACCCTAGGACTAGGTCTTTTGATTTATTTGGGTACACCGATTCCGATTATGCCGGTTGCAAATTGGATCGGAAGAGTACTAGTGGTGGATGCCAATTTCTTGGGTCCTCCCTAGTAAGTTGGAGTAGTAGGAAGCAACCTTGTGTTGCTCTATCCACCACCGAGGCCGAATATGTGGCTATGGGTGGTTGTGTAGCTCAACTCTTATGGATGAAACATACCCTAGAAGATTATGAGCTATCTTACTCCAACATGAAAGTATTTTGTGATAATGTGAGCACCATTAACTTGACCAAAAATCCGGTGCATCACTCTAGGACCAAGCACATTGAAGTGAAACATCATTTCATTAGAGACCATGTGGCTAAGGGGGACATTGAGCTTAATTATATTGAATCCAAGTCCAACCTAGCCGATATATTTACCAAGGCTCTACCCGAAGTAGAATTCTCATCACTTAGGAGAGAACTTGGAATGTGCTTGGTTGAGTAAAGGTGTAGGTTTTCATGATCCTATAGAAATACTAGGATTTATACCTTTAACCATCTCACAAAATACCTAAGAAACCATGATTTTTGTATTGAGCCATCTAGAAAACATGTGAGATGTTAGGAAGATGCACTTGGTTCATCATGCTTGTTATGATGCATTACTATGGGCCAAAGTGTCATCTAGAGACATTAATCCTTAATTGGACCAATCATTGGGAAGGCTTATACACAATTGATGTGCATATAGCTCCAAGAATATGATTGGAAATGTCAAATAAAATAAAATTTAGTCTATTTCTATCAAACCCTGAGAAACAATTTCCTATTGATAAGCCAAAGTGATACAAAGTGTTGCAAAAATATTATAACTTTTGCAAAATCTCAAGATTGTGTCAATATCTAAATCTAGAGGTGATATAATTTTAAAATAATTTTTCCTTGATAGGAAATGATCTAACAATATTACCCACAAAATTTCGTGATTTTTTGATCTTTATTGAATTAATAATGAATTTTTTAATCTGGCCAACAAGGTTATCGATCGATATCGATCGGTAATGAACGCCATTGATTCGATATTTACCATATCGAACCGGCTTACCCGTTGCCATATCGGCTCGACCGCCATTTATGGCCCGATCGCCGCACATGTAAACGCCAGATGCGATCGGGTCAGCTCGATCGATTTTTATCGGCCGATCGCTATTTATGGCGCCGATCACGCCAGCATGTAAACGCCAGATGCGATCGGGTCGGGCTCGACCGATCTATATCGCTCGATTCCTCTTCCTCCACCGCACCATTTAGCCGCGCTCCTTCGCCTTTCCGCGACTCCACCGACCGAGCTCCCATTTGGAGTGCTCTCGACTCAAGGACCTCCTCTTGTCACCTCATTCACACTCTAGTTTCCACTCTCGGCTAGGGTTCGTGGACACTATTGATTTTTCACCATGCCGCCTAGGTAAAATCGCATCTCTGATCTATGTTTGTTTGATTCTATAATCTTATTTCACTAACTCATGTTTATCTTTTGTCCATGCATCATCTACCCACATTATGCATATTTTGTGTGTGTGTCTTTTTATCCATTTAGAATTAAGCATTTTGCTACTAAACGCACCCGGGCACCTCCGACCGATGAGGGCCCGTCAAACCCTAGACCCACTGTTGATCCCCGATTTCCAAATTCTGTCCTTGAAACTGCTTTCAATAAAAACAAATTCCAACTTATTCCCCCTAGATCAATAGATCCTAATTTTCTTAAAGATTACTGCTTTGACATCGTTCAGATCATTCAACATTACCAACTTGAGTCCTTAGTCTTTTGTGAACATCACGTTAATATCACTCTCCTCTCCGAATTCTTCAACAACCTACGACCGGCTGGGGATGGGAGATACCGGACTCGCGTTGCTCAGCGCGATCTGGACTTCAGTCCCCAGATCTGGACTGATTTTCTCGGTTGCCTCTCCTCCGAGGATGATCTCGTCCTATATCCATCTTGGAGTGACCCTCTTCCATCTCCCTTTGAGGGGATTTCTTTAGATTCCCTTCACGATACCTTCTATCACTATCCTCGACCCTTGAACACCAACTTATTTCAATCACAAGAACTGTCTGCCTCTGACAACGTCCTTTATAAGGTCGTTGCTCACTGTATTCTCCCTATTGTTACTCGTGGTTTAGCTTTGGTGCGCCCTCCACACTTACTTCTCATGCATCTCCTTCGTTCATACTCAGACATCAACATTGGCCTCAATACCTTCCATTGCATCACTCATTTCATAAGGCCAAATAATGGAAAGGTGCATATTCCTTATGGAAATGTCCTTACTCAATGGCTAAGCTCCATAGGCATTGATGTAAATATAGGAGTCATTAAGGTCATGAATAGGAAATATGATCAGATGACTCGACGGAGTTTCTCATTAGCGGGCATGAAGGCCGACAAAGGATCCGCTTCATCGGGACCCAGACGGCGAGTAGCGGTGCCGCTCGGCACGAGGATGCCGCCGCGGAAGGAGCCGCCGAGGTGGTGCCGCAGATGTTCGAGGCACGATGAGGGGGGAGACTGCTGGTGGCGATACTGCGGTCTACTGACACATCCTCCGTGCCCGCCGATGCGCTTATGAGCGAGTGGACACGCTGCTTGCGGAGCCGCACCTCGAGCATCGGGAGCTTCTCTCTCGTGAGAGGTACATCGACAATGCGGCAGGACATCTGGCGATTCTCCGCCTCTCCTCACGATGGTTCGTCAGCTGCTCCGATGGATGCTGAGGACGATGATCGTTAGCTTGCTCGTTTTTCTTTGTTATTCTCTTTTTTTGGCCGTTTGTACGGCATAGACTCTTTTTTGTGTAATGACTTTTAATCAATGAAATGAAATATTTTTGTTGATCATTTCTATTAGTGCCTAAAATTTGGTATTTGTCAAGTTTAGGAGTTGGTCATATAGTAAGAAGTTATGAATAGTGATATGATACACTTACACCTTTTGGATCATAATTCTGTTATTTTGGATATCGTATCAATCCATTAATCTGATGAACATATTTTTCGTCTAATATTTTTCATATGTTATATTAGTCGAATAAAATGTGTATGCCAAGTTTCGTGATTTTTGGACACCCATAGAATTTTCTACGCATTGTCAAACCTTGACTGAAAATTCGGATTTCAGTTTTAGCACGATATCGATCATTGCCGTTATTGGCGATCGGCCCGATAAATCAGCGATTATTCTTTGCCTATTCGATCGAGCAAAATGGCTTTTCATCGGTTAAGAGGTTTTATATAATTGCCACAGATATACATAATAATTTGTATGGAACGAAGAGTCTTCTTCTTTGCCTTTGGTTCGAGAGTTACATCCCTTATTTCTAAAATTGTTGGTGCGAAACTAGGATATATTTGCCTATTCTTTAATTGTTTATGCTTTGCGTCATGAATCATGTCGTGAATTAAGGGGGAGTTTCATTTCAATTTTATACCTTAGTTCAAGATATAATTCTTTCCGGCACTTATTGGATAATCTCTTCTCTTTTTGATTGTATGTCAAAGGGGGAGAAGGGATATTTAAGTTAGAATTCATATTGAGATATGTTTATGTATGATAAAGACCTAACTTAAATGATTGCCAAACATCAAAAAGGGGGAGATTGTTGGTGCAACAATGCCCCAAGCATTTATATATTTTGATGTTTGGATAATCATCTAAGTTAGGCAATGGTTTGTGATCTAATTGTGAACGTGTTTAAGTGACAGGAAAATCCAAGTATGAAGACTTGGTAAAAGATAAGTCCAAGTGTGACCTTGGCAAAGAGAAGACCAAAGGCAAGTCTTGGCGGCGTAAAGTCCAAGCGTACTTTGGCAAAGAAGAAACCCAAAGCATGACGAAACCGAAGGAAGCTTTTGAAGGCAAGCGCATGGATGGAGTTGCGGACTCAGAGAAATCCTAGAGGCGCAAGGATGATGGAGAAGCTAGAAGGTTAAGTCTAGGCTTTGGGTGTGTTTCCAAGTATGAATTAGTCATACTTGGTATGTGCCAGTCGACTGGAACATGGTATCAGTCGAACTGGCCCTTAAAATATAGCATTAGAAGTTGGAAGATCATATCGATCGGTCGGGGTTATCCTCGAAGCGGTGACGATCGACTCTAGCTCGGCTCATGTGCCGCCATGCCGCCATTATTGGCGATCGGCCGCCTAACGAATGGCCGTGGCCGATCGCTACGGCTCGGCTTATATCACCGAATCGATCGACATCGTTGTCGCGATCGATAGTTGTCCGTTGGCGATGACGGCGGCAAATCTCGCAAATCCGGGTGTTCGTGCCGTTAGAATTGGCGGCGTGATCGATGAAAGTCATCACGAATCGATCGGCTCAACGGGAAAAACAGCCTCTTCTCTATAAAAAGAGGGCTGGTGGAGGTTTTTGGGGTTAATGCTTATTCTCCAATCTTTCTCAACAGCCTCCACGAATTTTCTAGCTTTCTAAGTGATTTAAATCTCCTCCTCTTCTCTCTAAGCTTAGATCTTCATTCTTTGTAAAGAAGAGGAGTTGTCTTGTAAAGAAAGCTTATTAGTGGACTTGCTTGGATTGATCCACCTCAAGGATCGCCGTGGAGTAGGAGCGCTATCTCCGAACCACGTAAAAGGCCTTGTTTGCGTTTGTTATTGTTTTTACATACATTATTGTGTTTGCTTCCGCTAATCTTCTTGTAGAAACCGAAAAACGCTATTCACCCCCCCTCTAGCTTCCAAACGATCCCTAACATCTGACCTGTGACAACTGTAGTGGCATTTGCCACATCTTCTTGGGTGAGAGAGAATACCCTAGCATCTGTCATAGCTGGTGGGGCTTCTAGTCTCCCTTGGTGGATTGGGGTTCCTTCGATTGCGGCCTGCATCTGATGTAACTGTGGAGGAGCACTCCTGGGCTGGGCATACGGCTGAGGAGGTGCCTGAACCTGGATAGGACAATCTTTGATTCTATGCCCTGTCCGTCCACAGTTGTAACATCGGTTTGTGCCTTGGTAGCATACTCCAGGATGTATCTTCCCGCAGGTAGCGCACAGAGGGATCCTGGGCTGCTTGCTCGCTGGACCTCCTTTAGGATTCTCCCATTGTCTCCTCTTGCCAGTGGGGTTCCCTTTCCAAGCACTCTGGTTCCTCTGACCTCCTGACTGGGCCTGCCCCCTGCCTTCACTCAGCGCTTTCTTTTGCTGATTAATGTTGCTCAGGTAATGCTCGGTAATTAAGGCACTACTGAATAGCTCCTCTGCGGTCTGCGGTCTATGAACTCCGCCGGCCACATTCAGAGCTATTTCTGGTCGGAGCATCTTCAGCATGAGTCTGACCCTTTCTCTTTCCGTGCTGACCAACTCCGGGCACAGGCGTGCGAGTCGGTTGAATCTCTTCACGGCTTCGCTGACCGATAGGTCACCTTGTCGGAAACCAGTGAACTCGTCGTAATGCTTGTTGGTCACCCTCATGTGGAAGAATTCTTCGAAGAATTCGTACTCGAAATCTGCCCATCTCATCTGATTTACTTGTCTCTTGGTTTTAACCCGTTCCCACCACATCCGAGCATCTCCCGACAGGCAGAATGATACACACTTAATCTTCTCGCATTCGGGCCAGTCCAGCAGCTCCACGATGCTTTCCACCGTCTTGAACCAGGCTTGGGCATCCCATGGTTCACCAGTACCAGAGAAATTTTCCGGCTTTAGTCTCTGCCACTGGATCAGGTAAGCTTCCTGTCGAACCATCGGGCCGGGGCCCGTTGGTGGGGCAGTAGGGTTTCCTCGCTGATTCATTAGGGTAGTTATTACTTGTTGTTGTTCTGTAACTTGTCGTTGGAGTTCTGTGACTATGTGTGTAAGGTCATGCGGGGGTGCTAGCTCATCAGTTCTACTAATGCGTCTTCCAGACATGTTTATCTTCATACATTAAGGTAAAACTAGTATAAGTTCCCGTTCGTTGTCCTATGCATACTTAGACTAAAGCTAACATAAAGTCATTTTAATCTTAAGGCATTTCATATCATCCAATCATACTTGAACAAAATAAACTAAAGGCATTTCATATCATACATGAATAAAATAAGCTAAATTAGAGTAGACATAGAATTCTTACTTGGAGCGGCAGGATTTGGAGCTTGATGTGTGTGTAGTGGAAAGGCAGATCCGCTCGATATTAACTCGCCCCGCCTTCCGGACCCTAAATGTCCGGAGAGGCGTCAAGTGACGACTGCTCATACATTACATACAGCGGAAGACTTTATACATACTTCTTAATTCTCACAGCGGAAGACTTTAGACATACTTCTTAATTCTTTTTTTTTTTGTTTTTCTTTTAAACATAAACATGTATTAACACATATATACATATATATATATACATACTTCTTCTTCTTAGCATAGAGTATGCTTCATAGCGTGGATAGATACTTCTTCTTACTTCTTCTTTACTTCTTCTTCTTAACATAGAGCATACATCATATATGCAGATACTTAGTGCTTAGTAAATACATAACATCATCATCATAAGGAGACATAAGTGAGGACATGAATAGACATCTTCATCATAGGTAAACATGTTTAGACCTAACGGATCTTCTCCACCATGCCACTACCACACACATTGGCCTCTCCTGCTGCTCCCTTTAGTTTATCCATCCCTTACCCTTATCTGCAGTACGAGGGAAAGATAAACTATAAGCACATAGGCTTAGTAAGATCTTTATCTACTCACTAAAACCATACATTATCATTAATCATGCAGCATTCACAACATAGAAGCAATATAACATGTAACATACTTGGTGTCATCAACTTAACATGTAGCATAAGTAACGTAAGTGAAATATAGCATGGATCACCGTATCATCAACATAACTTGTAATGTATCTAACGTAAACATGTAAACATTCATAGCATATCATAAAGCATAACTTTCATAATATATAACTTAACATTCTTGGCATATCATTTAACATAACATGTAACTTAACAATCATGGCATATTATTTAATATAACATGTAACTTAACAATCATGGCATATTATTTAACATAACATGTAACTTAACAATCATGGCATATTATTTAACATAACATGTAACTTAACAATCATGGCATATTATTTAACATAACATGTAACTTAACAATCATGGCATATTATTTAACATAACATGTAACTTAACAATCATGGCATATTATTTAACATAACATGTAACTTAACCATCATGACATACATATGCAAGATGCTTTTGAAAACATATATGCTAGGTACGTAAATATAAATCTCAACATATTTGGGCCCGGCATTGTACCACTTCTTCATTATCATAGCGCATCCCTAAATAGGCCAGGTAGCAAGTCTCGAACCTAATAGGTTTCTAGGCCCGAGTCTTATTCCATCGACCTAGGGGCAATCGTCATAGCGTAGAAGCCCATCCTAGGCCCGAGTCTTACTCCATCGACCTAAGGCATCTTGGAGCCCATCCCGTACTAGGCCCGAATCTTATTCCATCGACCTAGGGGCAATCATACATAGAAGCCCGTCCTAGGCCCGAGTCTTATTCCATCGACCTAGGGCATCTTAGGAGCCCATCCCTTCTTGGACCTTGTTAAGGTCTTGGTACAAGCCATGCAGAAGGTAAAATACTTATATGCTTACTTTACTACATGTCTTATTAACATAGCATAGCATACTTCATAACACATCATGCTTCATTTCATTTACATAGCGTAGCATACTTCATTTCATACACCTCATGCTTCACTTCATTAACATAGCATAGCATACTTCATTTCATACACATCATGCTTCATTTCATTTTCATAACATGGCATAATTCATTTCATACACATCAGGCTTCATTTCATTTACATAGCATGGCATACTTCATTTCATAACAACATATCCTATTTCATTAACATAGCATGGCATACTTTATTTCATAACAACATAACTTATTTCATTAACATAGCATGGCATACTTTATTTCATAACAACATAACTTATTTCATTAACATAGCATGGCATACTTTATTTCATAACAACATAACTTATTTCATTAACATAGCATGGCATGCTTCATTTCATAACAACATAACTTATTTCATTAACATAGCATGGCATGCTTCATTTCATAGCAACATAACTTATTTCATTAACATAACATAGCATACAATTCATGGTATGAACTTCATTGTACCCTAAAGAGGTCAAAGGTGGCCGAATGGCCCTTATAGGCTTTTTAGGGTTTAGACCTTTAACCTAATTCAAGTAACATACATATGCATACAAATTCCATAAAATTCATGGTATGAACTTCATTGTAACCTAAGAACCAAAGGTGGCCGAATGGTCCATGTAGGGCCTTTAGGTTTAACTTTTGACCTAATCCCCTTTTAAAACTTAACCTCATCATATAGTTACAAAACATAGTATGAAACCTCATTGAAACCCTATAGTGGGGTTTGGCCGAATAGAACTATAGTGTTCATTAGGGTTAGCTTTTGTTCTAACCCACTTTAAACCCTAAAATCCTCCTCTAGTTCCCATCATATGGCATGGAACTTCATTGAAACCCTAAAAGTAGGGTTTGGCCGAATAGAACTATAGTGTTCATTAGGGTTAGCTTTGTTCTAACCCACTTTAAACCCTAACATCATAATCTAGTTATAAAACATAGCATAAACATAGCATAGAGCTTCTTTGAGACCCTAGTTCATGACTTGGCCGAATGGGTCATGGAGGCCTCTAGAGTTAGATCTTTATCCTAATCCCTATAACATGCTAACATCATCACTTGCAAGCAAAAAACAAGTTTTAAGTTCAATAAAACACCAACAAAACCCATGTTGGCGAATGGTTCATAGGGTTTCCTAGGGTTAACTTTTGACCTAATCCGTTTTAAGCCCTAACATCATCATCTAATTACAAAAGCATGGCATACAACTTCATGGAAACCCTAGATCATATCTTGGCCGAATATAACAATATAAATTTCTTTTATAAAACGTCAACCGAAGCTACTCGTATGCAGGTGAGGGATACTTACATCCTTCGCTTTGCTTGGGGTGGGGAAGATAACCTAAAGAAGATCAACACTTAGCCTTCTCTAGCTTGGATAGGATTCGGCCAAAAGAGGGAATGCAGAGGAAAAGCTTTAGGATTTCGGTGAGAAGAGAGGAAGAAGAAGAGAGGAAGTAAACAATTTCAATCTTCCCTCTTCTTTATAAAGGGGGGAGGAAGAGAAGTTCCTCTTTTCTTTTCTATGCCTCTTCATTTACCCTTAGTTCCATTTATCTATAGTTCCCCCCCTTTCCTTAATCATACAATCCTATTGGGCTTATGGTTAGTGGGTACATCTATAGGGCTTGGCTATCTCTAGAGGTCTGGAGTTCAATTCCTAGGTCTTGTATCCATTTTTGGCTTATTTTCTTTTGTTTTGGAAAAAGGCCTACATAAAGCCCATTATCATCAAGCCAAAAATTCTTGTAAAATTGCTAGGAATTTTACGGGCGTTACACATATACCATCTAACCAATGAACAACATAAAAATGCAGACATACCTGAAGTCTGCTACGCTACTCTGATCCAACCTGAACATATATCCAACATATATATAACAGGAAGAGTAGTACCAACTCACCATACTACCTGTCAAGGTACCTAATGGTCTGTCCAACACATATATAAATATCCGACACCACCATATTATAAATGCAAGAAGCATGTATGAATATAATGTACAAACAAGTGCAGCAAGCATAATACAATCAAATGCAGCATCATCACAATAAGCATATATATATAGACTGCATCTATATATGTATACTAATCACAATCATCCATATATATATATATATATATACATGCATATATGTATATATATGGCAATATGCAAAAATGCCATAAGTCGGCAATGCAGCATGCATGGTCATGTCGGCTCACCATAAAGCTACCACGACCCCAGTGTGGCCTCGATGGCTCGAGCATGACAACTGTCCTAACTCAACACCAACCACTACTCTCGAGTGGCCGAGTGGGCAGTATGATCGAGTAGCATATAAGCGTAAAGAGAAAGCTACACGATGGGGGTCCCTGCTATTGGCCACTCCGACAGTCACTACCCATGAGTGGTCGAGTGCCACACACGCAGGACTACGACACGCAAATCCAACTACCACCGTCTATAGTGGTAGAGTGCGGCCCAACAATGCTCTTCCCTCACACCGGTTTCTCCTCCTATGAGTAATCGTGGAGGCAGGATGACTGGCAACACTCTCAACCACAAGGGAGACCTCGTCGCCACCGTGCATGCAAATGACATGAATGCAATGTCTCACATACAGACATCCACCATAGATTCTCTATTCTACAGAGAATCATACTAACCAGATCAACGCACTCTCTATCCTACAGAGAGTCGTACTCAACTGATCATAATACTCTCTATCCTGTAGAGAGTCATACCAATCTAATCGATGCACTCTCTATCCTGTAGAGAGTCGTACTCAACTGATGGACACACTCTCTATCCTGTAGAGAGTCGTACTCATCTGATTATAACAAGCTAGGACCACCGGTCCGTAGCGATACCCTAAGTATCATTCCTCTGACCATTTACACAATACATGTTCAGTGGTAACATACAACCTAAGGGTACTAGAACTAACCCTAGGTTAAAGACATTATCGACCTACGGATGATCTTTTTGCCCAATATACAATCAGGTTGTCATCCGGACTTTATTATTTGCACTTAACTTAAACAAATTCTAAGTTACTTACATCACCTATATGTATAACTCCTAATCATGATAAAATAAACATGATATCAACAATGGAGTTAATAGCCAACGGTAAAGGATCAAGCATACGATAATAAGAGCAGAGTCAAGATAATATGAACACCTAGCATGCTCATATCTATGACTAAATCTGAATGCAATACATCTACCCGAACCAAGTAGGAAATTACCCACCTGTTAAATAGCCTTGCGAAATAAATATCTTCACGTCTGTGGATCTGCCTCGTATCCACGTCCTATAAATATCATCATTTACAATTTAATTCAAGCACACGACAAATATACAAATTCATCCATCAGATCTATAGCAACTACACCTCTTCCATCGACTATTACTCAATGAATCCAATAATAACCGGCTATAGATCTAACATCACATCTATAATAATCTGAATTTGTACTTACCAAGTTTAGCTTCCTTTCACAGTTTCTTGATCCAATTTGCGAGAAACTTAATCTGCCCAGTCAGTTTAACTGCAAGCAAATCCCATCAGATTAGCTAAACCTAGCAATCAAGCCAATCAATCGTATAGGTTTGTACCAAATTTAATTGATCAAAATTCCACACATCGTTACCTCTATTCTCTTGAACCACTATAAATTAGAATGGGAGCACTCTCCACCACATCGATCACACAGTCAAACTTTGCCTGTGCTCCAGATCAGGAAATTGCCCCAAATCCCTCGGCAGCCACCCCTTCCTCTGTTCACCAGCAAAAATGTTCCTTCTCACCACAATCCTACACCACAAATCCCTCGAACAGAAAGTTGACTCAGATGAGCATAGGAAGGATTGCAGCAACAGATTGAAGGACTCACCGTATCGGCATGACTTGTGGCCGGAGACACTGCTCAAGATGGAGATCCGGACCAAAACCAGGCGACAGTGATCGCGTCAGCTGGAGGAGCTCGCGGTGGTGGCTAAGGAAGGAGACGAGTTGCGTCTATGAGTGGAGAAGAGGCGGCGGCAACAAGCACGGGAAGGAGGTCAGGCAGGCGGCGAGGCTGGGCTCGAGCGATGGCGATCGCGTCGGTGGGAGGACTCGCGGTGGCTATGAACCGGGAAGAAAGGCTCCGTGTCGGGAGAGGAAGAGAAAGGGATCAGGTCGCGGGAAATCGTGGATGGTCGCGGGCGACGGTGAGCAGCACGGAGATGACTGACGACAGTAGGGCTGCGGCGGAGAAACGAGGAACCGAGAGGAGGGCTCGCTGCGTGACAAATCAGAAGGGAGAGGGATCGGGCGGAGAAAGGGAATCGGATCGGGAAATACGAAACAGCCGATCAGGAGAGGAGTCGTGCGGTGAGGAAAAGAAACGGAAGAAACGCTTGCCATTAAATGAACGGGTTCGAGCATTAAAAACTGACCCAAATGATTTAGCTAGCTCAAGTCTAGCTCAATCATCTATTCAAGCTTTAATCTTCCTCCTAACCTTTCATATGAACTCCAATTAATTTCAGAAAAATTCCTAAAAATCCTGTAAAAATCCATATGATATTTTCTTAATTTAACATGGGATATTTTATTATTATTATTATTATTTCCGATATCTTACATTCTCTCCCACTAATAAAAATTTGCTCCCCAAATTTCGTACTAACATACAAAAATTTACTTCAAGTAAGTTTTCGAAGGGACCACATACCTTCCTCATGTGACCAGATGAGACTATCGAGCTCAGATAGTATCTTCCCGCTCCCACATAGCCTCCTCATCGATATGATGCTGGCATCCAACCTTTACGAGTCGGATGATTTTCGTCCCACTACTGTCGCTCCTTGCAACCCAGGCTCCACCCTGGAATCACCTCATAAGTTGCATTAGACTGAGGTAGTATCGGAACCTCTTACAGAACATGATCAGATCGCGGCACGTATTTCCTCAGCATATAACATGAAATACGTTATGAACACCCGCAAGTGTCCGAGCTAAAGCCAACCGATAAGCTACACCTCCGTAATCCATGACACAAGATCTGAATAGATCCTCCAACATTTGAAGGTCATGCTCAGACAGTCCATCAGTCTGTGGATGAAATGTTGTACTAAGACGAAGCTCTGTGCCCATAGTCTGGTGCAGAATCTGCCAAAAATCACGAGGTAAATCGCGAATCTCTATCTGATATGGTACTTAAAAGTACCCCATGCAATCTGATAATCTTTCGGTAATCCAACAATGTCGGATGGTCCAACGAGTACGACCCACGAATAGGAAAGAAATGAGCTGATTTGGTCAGTCGATCCACAATCACCCAAATCGCATCATGTCCTTTACGGGGTTTAGGCAATCCCGTAACGCAATCAATCGTGATATGCTCCCACTTCCATTCTGGAATCAGAATTTTGTAGAGCAATTCAATGAGTTTCTGATGTTCAGCCTTCACCTACTGCCATACTAAACATCGAGCAACAAAATCTACTATATCTCTCTTTATACTCTTCCACCAGTATAAACATTTCAAAACTTGGTACATCCAAGTACCATCAGGATGTATAGTAACTCTCAAATAATGTGCCTCCTGTAGAAGCTCTTCCTTAACTGGACGCGTGTCCGGAACACACTATCCTTATCAGAGACGGGGAATTATCTTCTCAAAAGAGAAGTCCATCACCATCCAAAATACACTCCACACACGCTGTAAGTGCATGGAAGACTATAGCGATCAATCTCCCTTGTTGCAACTGTTCGTGCTCTAGCAACTCCATTGTAGCTACCCAGTAGCTTGTTAAATTCAATGAGCACTTCTGCTCCATACAACTACAAATCCAGATAATAACTACTAAAGTCATGTCATGTATATGACAGCCAATCTCGTAGTTTCTTAACTGTCGTAAGCATAAGATACGTCTCATGCAACTGTATCGGATTCGCTCTGATCCCTGAAATGATGCATCCGCGTACAACCTCCTTTTATCCACTCCGGAAGGATTAACTAATACTCGTGTAAAAGTTAACCGTTGTCTAGGTCTTGTAATCGGTTTCACCAGCTTCCGACTAAATGATTTCCATCACTCTCCTTTGTCAAACAAGTCCGTGGTATAGTAATGTCAAGCATTCTATCCACATCTACGAAATTAACCAAAACATACAAGGAAAACCACCATCTACGGTGGCCGAGTGCGCAACTCCAACTACCACAATCAACAGTGGCCAGGTTACGCAACTCCAACAACTACAAAAGGATCCAATCGTGTTCAAGATACACGATTCTCAAATCCAGGGGAGACTAAATCGTTAATTAGTCAAATATCTTAATCAAAACTCATAAACTTCATACTAAGTATGAAATTGTCGTCTCTACACATCTGCATCCTCTTTACTCTAGGCTGATGATATATCAATCATAACAACGACAATGATAATTGTATGACACCATGTTACTACAATATCAACCCTCCAGTCGTAAACCAACCTTAGAGTATACACAAGTGTCTTTGGCTTATCTCAATAGATCATCTATCCACAACGAAGGATATTCTTCCGACAACTATTGTATTCCATCATCGATAATCGATGCATACTTTCAAAAGTCCATCTCTCTTTCAACAAAGAGTTCCGGATCTTCTCAAGGAGGAATACTAGGATAGATAAATATCCCTTCCAACATCTCCTATAATTACAACTTACTTTCTTCCAATTCCTATAGTGTTTAACAACACCGATACCAACAAACCATCACCCAGTATGTGATCTTCGATACCAGAACTATTTTTGCAATCATTTCGATCGCCTACTCCACTTTCCTATGCAACGGCAAGCCTAGGAGTTCATCCAAAACTACATTCGATTACTCTCGAATTATACGCATATCCAAGAGACATATCATACCATACTTCCAACAATTTGACCATCCGTAAGGATATGTCTACAGTAAAAGTATGTCTATCAAAGTCTAAGGGCCTCCCTTAACTTCTTAATTGTTGGTCCACTTCTCACCTGACGGTAGAGATACCACCGACCCACAAGTCGATGTATATGAACCCTTTTTAATCCAACTATGAATGTTCTAGACAAAGATACCGATAAACTACAAGTATCTCTCAATATATTAACATTGAGGGTAAACTAAAGTAATACCCTGAATCATCAATTATCTATCGATCTGATCCAAAGGCTCCCCGAAGGTCTTGGCCTTTCTCCGAAGAGAACAAGATCAGATCCAACAGTTCGCGATAAAGCGGTCGCATTTCTGCGATGAATGATCCGAGGATCTTGCTAGATCATCCGATCACATCACTTAATCCTACGAGCTGCAATTGTAGAATACCCAATATATACGACCATCGTCATATACTCTCTCCTCTATACAAATCAAATCATATCTGGAGGTAACTGTTGTTGTCCGCATGAGTCTTCTACGATGTCTTCTGCTAATACTGCTTCTGTGCTGATCTCTGATGAAGGGGAGTATCAAGGAACTCCAACCATGATTGAGGTAGTAGATCGCTGCTAACGAAAATAATCCAATCTTCTTTGTTGATCTCTGCTGTCGAGATGATACATCATCCTCCCGGAACACCATTGGTAGTCTTCAACTAAGTCTTCAAAGCTCACCTCCTCCACTGTACTGGTTGCTCACAATAGCAATAGTTGAACTGATCCAATGAATAATCTGACTTCGTGTGTCTTCGTGATCCGCACTGCACGCACATAATCACTTCGGAGTCTTTGTTCTGATTTCGCTGATATCCTCGAGAATATCCTGATGATCTGTGATTGGTCTTCCATAATAGGAAAGTAGCTCAAAGCCTATAACTCCGATCTTGTTCCTTTTATCCAACAGTCGGAGACTTCTGACTCTATTAAATTGACCTGCAATATTTGCTTACCGGTCTCCAACTCTTAAACCCTTGTACGGAGTCATTTTTAAACTCCTGTCTCAATCAAATGTCTTCCAGCAGGATCTGATAGAAGATCCCGGCATCCTATTCCAACTATAAGCCAATAACTCTGGGTGGCTTAAATCATCCATTCATCTTCTTGAGCTATTAGATGGTCGTAACCTCCGCAAGTCTCATGACTCTGCACAGTACATTGTTACCAACCGAGCACCCTTTCTTGAAGCTCAAGAATTCCTTACAATGCGTCACTAAAAGTGACACGGGGAAATACTCTCTTTCAACATCACTAAACCATGATCAAGTGATATATTATTTCCCGAAGATTATTTTCTGCATTTATCACCAAATACCGGCTTGACCCCGATAATGGTATGCAAATAACTCTACTTTCTCGATATAACATGAGTTAAGTACTTTAAAGTACTCTCAAAGTTATACAACTCAGTACGAACAACTCAGGGATAAAATCCCTATGAAACTCCATAACCAAGCCTTCCGCTATCTGCATCAACAATAGTCTACAAGTCTGTTCATTACCCACAGGTAATGATCCGACTAGCACAGTTAGTGGAAATCTCTAAGACTGTAGTCTCTGATTTCCATAATAAATGTGACAACTTGGCCCCTGTTTTCTGACTCGGTATCAGTCGGCTCTCAGAGGTAAATCACCTCCTCGACACAGGTTCAAGACTCACAGACTCAACAGGTCATTCCCGTGGTCAACTCATACCACGGTTACGAATAATAACCAACACACTATAGGTTATTCCCTAGTATAAGCATCTAAATGCATAGCCAACATAACCGGGAGTATAAACCCTAAAGGTCACTCCGATTGGTCGCCTCGGTGGACGACCCCTACTACAAGCATGCACAGATGTCATAACTCTATTGTATACACCTACTGATCAAGTTTAGATAGATATCTACTAAACCATAAGTTATCAGGAATTCTTACCTCGTACTTCTTGGAGCTCAGGCCGCTGTCCATCTCATCTTAGAAAACCAAAACCGAATAAATCGACTCCCGAGAATCCAAGACTCGACACAAAAACATCATTCTATGGCATTGCAGAACCTTGGGCTCTGATACCACTAAAGTTGTCACGCCCCGAGAGCATGCCGAGCTAAAAATCAAACGGACGGAATCTCCCCTATACGTGGCAACATTTCGGGTTAATACAAGGCCCGTAGGCCCACAATAACAACAATATATATAACAATATAACCAAACCACAACATATCAAACTACTATAACAAATACACAGCAGAAACGATACAACAACAATACAATCCCACACATGCATACCGGTATGACTAACACCATAACATAAAGAAAACCTCGACAGAACCCGCACCAACATGTGCGTACATCACATAATACATAACATCACGAAAACTCTGAATGCAAAACAAGACATACGGAAAATCCAAAACAGACACGGGACCACGGAGGTGAGATGAGACGATGTCAGCCGGCAGTGCTCCAATGTCATCACGAAGTCTTCTACCTGTTACCTGGGCGACAGAAAACCCAGGGTCCGCGAGGGTGGTGAGTAAAACTCAGCAGGTAATAGAAAACATGTATATATGTCATATCACATGTATTTTCAATAACATAACCTAGAGGTACAACAGGTATATCAGCATAGTATATAAATACAAGTATATACCGTCTAAACAATGAACAACATAAAAATACAGACATACCTGAAGTCTGCTATGCTACTCTGATCCAACCTGAACATATATCCAACATATATAACAGGAAGAGTAGTACCAACTCACCATACTACCTGTCAAGGACCTAATAGTTTGTCCAACACATATACAAATATCCGACACCACCGTATTATAAATGCAAGAAGCATGTATGAATATGATGTACAAACAAGTGCAGCAAGCATAATACAATTAAATGCATCATCACAATAAGCATATATATATAGACTGCATCTATATATGTATACTAATCACAATCATCCATATATATATATATATATATATATATATATATATATATATACATGCATATATGTATATATATGGCAATATGAAAAAATGCCATAAGTCGGCAATGCAGCATGCATGGTCATGTCGGCTCACCCTAAAGCTACCACGACCCCAGTGTGGCCTCGGTGGCTCGAGCATGACAACTGTCCCAACTCAACACCAACCACTACTCTCGAGTGGCCGAGTGGGCAGTATGATCGAGTAGCATATAAGCGTAAAGAGCAAGCTACACGATGGGGGTCTCTGCTATTTGCCACTCCGACAGTCACTACCCATGAGTGGTCGAGTGCCACACATGCAGGACTACGACATGCAAATCCAACTACCACCGTTTATAGTGGTAGAGTGCGGCACCACAATGCTCTGCCCTCACACCGGTTACTCCTCCTATGAGTAACCGTGGAGGCAGGATGACTGGCGACACACTCAACCACAAGGGAGACCTCGTCGCCAGCGTGCATGCAAATGACATGAATGCAATGTCTCCCATACAGACATCCACCATAGATTCTCTATTCTATAGAGAATCATACTAACTAGATCAACGCACTCTCTATCCTGCAGAGAGTCGTACTCAACTGATCATAATACTCTCTATCCTGTAGAGAGTCATACCAATCTAATCGACGCACTCTCTATCCTGTAGAGAGTCATACTCAACTGATGGACACACTCTCTATCCTGTAGAGAGTCGTACTCATCTGATTATAACAAGCTAGGACCACCGGTCCATAGCGATACCCTAAGTATCATTCCTCTGACCATTTACACAATACATGTTCGGTGGTAACATACAACCTAAGGGTACTAGAACTAACCCTAGGTTAAAGATATTATCTACCTACGGATGACCTTTTTGCCCAATATACAATCAGGTTGTCATCCGGACTTTACTATTTGCACTTAACTTAAACAAATTCTAAGTTACTTACATCACCTATATGTATAACTCCTAATCATGATAAAATAAACATAATATCGGCAATGGAGTTAATAGCCAACGGTAAAGGATCAAGCATACGATAATAAGAGCAGGGTCAAGATAATATGAACACCTAGCATGCTCATATCTATGACTAAATCTGAATGCAATACATCTACCCGGACCAGGTAGGAAATTACCCACCTGTTAAATAGCTCTGCGAAATAAATATTTTCACGTCTGTGGATCTGCCTCGTATCCACGTCCTATAAATATCATCATTTACAATTTAATTCAAGCACACGACAAATATACAAATCCATCCATCAGATCTATAGCAACTACACCTCTTCCATCGACTATTACTCAATGAATCCAATAATAACCGACTATAGATCTAACATCACATCTATAATAATTCGAATTCGTACTTACCAAGTTTAGCTTCCTTACAAAGTTTCTCGATCCAATTTGCGAGAAACTTAATCTGCCCAGTCAGTTTAACTTCAAGCAAATCCCATCAGATTAGCTAAACCTAGCAATCAAGCCAATCAATCGTATAGGTTTGTACCAAATTTAATTGATCAAAATTCCACACATCGTTACCTCTATTCTCTTGAACCATTGTAAATTAGAATGGGAGCACTCTCCACCAAATTGATCACACAGTCAAACTTTGGTTGTGCACCAGATCAGGAAATTGCCCCATATCCCTCGGCAGCCACCCCTTCCTCTGTTCACCAGCAAAAACGTTCCTCCTCACCACAATCCTACACCACAAATCCCTCGAACAGAAAGTTGACTAAGATGAGCATAGGAAGGATTGCAGCGACAGATTGAAGGACTCACCGTATCGGCATGACTTGTGGCCGGAGACACTGCTCAAGATGGAGATCCAGACCAAAACAAGGCGACAATGATCGCGTCGGCTGGAGGAGCTCGCAGTGGCGGCTGAGGAAGGAGACGAGTTGCGTCGACGAGTGGAGAAGAGGCGGCGACAATAAGCATGGGAAGGAGGTCAGGCAGGCTGCGAGGCTGGGCTCGAGTGACGACGATCGCGTCGGTGGGAGGACTCGCGGTGGCTACGAACCGGGAAGAAAGGCTCCGCGTCGGGAGAGGAAGAGAAAGGGATCAGGTCGCGGGAAATCATGGATGGTCGTGTTGGAAATGAGCTAATCCTCGGAATGCTCATCGGCTCCCATGTCCCCGGATTAAAATTTTCACTAATGAAAACTAATCCGAATGGGATGAGTTTCCTAAGCACAACCAATTCGTCGTCGTGCCAACGACTCGAGCGATCGCTTGAACAAACTTGTTGTTCAAGCAATCATCTCTTCTAGTCGGTTAGCCGCGGAAGAGACGACGGACGGATCGCCGGTTTTTGTGTTTATCTTCGGGGTCCATGATTATACAAATACATACAAATGTAAACTAGTATAATCAACACATACTAACATAAAGGACATTAGCTAGCATATCAATAAGAACATGCAAAGAACAATAATAAAAGTTGTAAAACTTTTATACCCCTTGATCTTCTATCGTATGTCCTAACCTCCTTGTAGACTTCGTGTGGGCGAAGATCCTCCACAAGTTGAAACCTCCTAGATCACCAATCTTCCTTTCCTTGTTCACTAGGAACAAAGGAAGATCCTAAAGCAAAACTCATCTTCCTTTCTAGAACCGACCACCAAGTCAATAAACTCGATGTTGCCGCCGGCCAAGGAAGATAAAATGGAGTATGGAAACTAATCAAAAGAGAAACACCAAGGGTATGGGCGTCGGCCAACACTTGGAGAAAGGAAAGGAAAACAATCCTCCTCCTTGTTGCCGCCCAAACCCTAGACAAAGCTCTCCTAATTTCCGGCCAAGGATGAAGGGAAGGAAAATAGGTTGAGCTCCGGCCAAGGTAGAGGGAACAAGGATAGTGGCCGGCCAACACTTAGAAGGAAGAAGAAAAGGATCTTCATCTTCTTGTTGTCGACCACCCTAATCCCAAAACCCTAACCCTAGCCGCCCAACCCCATGTTGGAATGTATACTGAAAGCCTAGCTCTTTTTGTATGAACATTTTATTTTGAAATAAGAATCACATGATCATTGTTTGCATTTTATATATTCATTATATATGTGTGCATATTGTCTAATATTTTACATTGTAGATAACATGGTGCTTGGTGTGGCACAGAAGATCATGTTATCAGTACCTTGTAAAATATAAGTAAAGGCTCACAACCAAGATGGTTTTGGACAAACCATTGGCATGGTTGTAGTGTAGCTTGGTATTGTTTTATCTTGAACATAGAGTTACACTAGTACACTTAGGTGTATTGAGTAGGACCGACATAGAGGTGATTCAATTTAGTACTGACTAAATAATTGAATCGGACCTCGGATATTATGTTGTACATGCTCTTAATCCCGATATAATAACGGGCACATGTACTTAGTATTTATTTCTTTGATTTATCAGTGGGTGAGATTTAGATGGATTAAATCAATATGCCCAGTAAATTGGGAAATAATATTATTTACATGGTGTGTCGTTGATTATAGGAGGAAACCGTGTCCTATATATTAGGTTGATGATGTCCCCTTGAGGAGCTCATAAGGTTCATCATATAAACCCAGCTGGTTGACTTAGTCAACATGATGATAAGGTTGAGTGGTACTACTCGAGGAATTAGATGTTAATTAATTGATGGTCAGTAAATCAATTAATTGACAGACATTCGATATCTTAAACACGGGGAGATTAATGTACAAATAATATATGGAGCCCATATTGATTTATGGGGGTTGGTGAGGTAGTTCCATGATGATCCTCTAGTGGAATGGAACATCATTGATGGATCAAGTTTGTGTGGTTCCGATCCATCGGGTGGCCAAGACCCAACTCCTCCTTATGGTCCCTATCGTAGCCTAATATAATCCTTGTGAAGTCTAGATCCAAGAATGTAAAACAAAACCTAGAACCAACGGTTGGGATTAAATCCCTAGATCCGATGGTTGGATGAAACCTTAGAACCAACGGTTGGGAATAAATCCCTAGATCCGATGGTTAGGATGAAATCCTAGAATCGACGGTAGGAATTAAATCTCTAGATCCGACGGTTGGGATAAAACCCTAGATCCGACGGTTGGGATGAAACCTTAGATCCGACGGTTGGGATGAAATCCTAGATCCGACGGTTGGGATTAAACCCTAGATCCGACGGTTGGGATAAAACCCTAGATCCGACGGTTGGGATAAAACCCTAGATTCGACGGTGGAGATTAAATCCCTAGATCCGACGGTGGAGATTAAAGGAGGCTTAAGCCTAATTATATAAATAAAGGCTTAGGTTGGGCGGCAAGGGGTGATTGAAAGAATTAGGGTTTGGCTTTTGGAGGTGGGCGGCTAGGGTTTGGAGCTAGGGTTGGGCGGCAACTTCTCCTTCCTTCTAGTTGTTGCCGGCGCCCAACATGCACCATCAACACTTGGCCGGCGCCCAACCTTAAGGTCTTTCCCTTCTTCCTTGGCCGGCGGTTCTCCTCCCATTGGTGGCCGGTTCTCTTCCTCCTCCCTATTCTCCAAAGTGGCCGGCGGCAACTCTTCTTGAAGTTGGCCGGCGCATCATCCATTGCTCCTTGGCCGGCGGTTGCACCAAATTCCCTAATTTGGTGGCCAGTTCTAGATAGGAAAGGTATTTGTGAGTTCTTCTCTTTGTTCGCAGTGGACAAGGTAGAGAAGAAAGCGATCTAGAAGGCTTCTACTCATGGAGGAACTTCGTCCACACGTCGTCCACGAGAAGGATAGGACATACGGTAGAAGATTGTGAGGTATAAAGTTATTTTAACTTTATGTACAGATCTGAGCATGTTCTTATTTGTTTTGATTATGCATGTGTGTGTATGAATATATATTGTATAATCATGGACCCCGAAGACAAACACAAAAACCGGCGATCCATCCGTCGTCTCTTCCGCGGCTAACCAACTAGAAGAGTTGTGTTGCTTGAACAACTAGTTTGTTCAAGCGACCACTCAAGTTGTTAGCACGACGACGAAATGGTGTTGTTAAGGAAGCTCATCCCATCCGGATTAATCCTTTCATTAGTGAAAATTTTAATCCGGGGACATGGGAGCCAATGAGCCTCCGAAGCATCCACCCAACAATGGTATCAGAGCCATCGGTTTCCGATTTTGTGTGTTTAGGATTCGGTTAATTTTTTATGCATTTTTCATATATTATATGTGTCGGATAATAGTAGGATATGCGTAGTTTAACTCTTTGGTTGCAGGCATAAGATCCGACTATTATGGCCATGTGTGTGTATGTGAATGGATGTGTGTAAAAATTTATTATTTGAATCCTCGGGGTTGACGAGGCTAGATTAGTATTTAATTTTTGTAATTAAATACGACATTGTTTAGCCGATCATTTTAGTTTACTTTTGATCTAGATTATTTGTACACTCCTTCGTGGAGTATAGGATCGATGGATGTAAATAAAATGATTTATCTCGGCTCGAATATCTTTGGTGACTTGTGCATGGGAAAAGGTGGAGCGGATGAGGTGGCGACACGACGGGATGCATATTTGAGGACAATGCCATAATAGTTGGAAAAATTCTGTTTTTCCATATTTATTGCTTATTTGTTTTATATGCATGTTGTGTATGTTTAAAATTCCTCAATCTCAATTTACTAAGTGGGAGAGGGATATTTTTAATTAATTCCCGCGGCCTCCATTACAATTTGACGTGTGATGCAACAAACTTGCGCGTTGGCTTTGAGTGCCTTCCTCCCCATCGGATGGGTTTGTTTGCGGATCACTAGGTCAAATAATGGTTATAGGAAATTATTTAGGAGCGTGTGTACTTCCCCATCGGTAAGGCACATAATCCGAAATAATTCCCTTAGTATCGTGTAATGGTGCACACTTAGATACAAATAAAGGTATCCTCCCCATCGGAGTCACTGCTTTTATTTGTAGGGCTAAAGAGGAACCAACTATTAATTTTATTTATCAAAAAGTAAGGTTGACAAGATAATAAAATTAATGGGTAAAACCTCCTCTTATAAATGTGGAATTCGTATACGTCCACACTATCGTGGCATGCGATATTCTCGGTGTTTTGAGGTGTTGGTTGATTTCGGGATTTTATTGTTTTGAGGAATCAATAATATTTGAAATCTAATATTTTGATCATTGTGATTTTTAGGATTTTCAAATGGCTTTCAACCCACTTGCTGTGATTTTAAAAGAAAACAAACTTACTGGTCCAAACTACATTGATTGGAAAAGAAACCTGAATATTGTCCTAACTGCGGAGGAGTACAAATTTGTACTCTTCGAGGTCTGTCCTCCTAAGCCCTCCGATGACTCTGATGAAAAGGAGAAAGAACATTATAAGAAATGGGTTAAGGCAGATGAGATGGCATGGTGTTACATTTTGGCATCTATGTCAAATGTCTTTGCAATATCAACATCGCCATAGCCATGATGTTCAATCTCAAGGAACTTTTTGGACATCAGAGTAGGGCGGCTAGGCAGGAGGCAATGAGAAACTTGATGACGACCACCATGGTCGAGGGAACACCCGTTAGGGATCATGTTCTCAAGATGATGGCTCATCTTAATGAGATGGAAGTCCTCGGAACTGAGATCGATGGGGAAACCCAGGTCGATATCATTCTCCAGTCTCTGCCTAGGAGTTTTGAGCAGTTCCGCCTCAACTATAACATGAACAAGAGGTTGTATTCGTTGGCGGAGCTTCTGACAGAACTCCAGGCGGCAGAGGGGCTTTTTCGTCAGAGTTCTCAAGCCATGGTCGCTCAGAAGGTTTCTTCCTCTAAACTGAAAGGTAAGAAGAAGAAGAAGCAAGGTGGAGCAAAGAAGGTGGCAACAGGGCCTCAGGCAGGAGTGAAGAAGCCGAAAGGCAAGTGCTTCACTTGCAAGCAGACTGGACATTGGAAGGCGGACTATCCTCGCCGAAAGAACAAAGGTATATCTTCTTGTTTAGTTGTTGAAACATGTTTAGCGGTGTTATCTACCAGTGCCTGGTGTGTAGATATAGGAGCCATTGATCATGTCTGCAATAGTTTGCAGGGGTTCCAGGAAACCCGACGACTAGCTGAGGGAGAGATTACCGTCTTCATGGGCAATGCTTCAAAGGTGGCAGCTATTGTAGTGGGAGACGTTTATTTATCTTTTGATAGGAATAAATTTTTGGTTTTGAGAAATTGTCTTTATGTACCTACTTTTAGAAAGAATTTAATTTCAGTTTCTAAATTGTTTTTGGATGGATATTCTGTTTCTTTTAATGACAAGGTGGTTATAAAAAGGAATAGGGAGATTATCTGTTCTGGTACATTGGTTGGCAATTTATATACTATTGAACCAAAAACTCCCACGATGCAAATAGAAGTAAATAACTCATCTTCTAAATCTAATAAGAGAAAAGAACCTTCGCAAATGAACCAAACATATCTTTGGCATCTAAGGCTTGGTCATATTAACCTAAGTAGAATTCAAAGGTTGATAGCTGATGGACCTTTGGGTTCATTAGTGGTGGAGGATCTCCCAACCTGCGAATCTTGCTTGGAAGGTAAAATGACCAAGAGGCCTTTTAAGGCCAAGGGGTATAGAGCCAAAGATGTGTTAGAATTGGTTCATTCGATTTGTGTCATTATGTCTATCCAGGCAAGAGGTGGCTTTGAATACTTCGTCTCATTTATAGACGATTATTCAAGGTATGGATACATTTACTTGATGCGCCGCAAGTCTGAATGCTTTGACAAGTTCAAAGAATTCAAGGCTGATGTGGAGAACCGTCAAGGTAAAAGTATCAAGACATTATGATCTGATCGTGGTGGCGAGTACCTCTTGGGAGAGTTTAGGAGTTACTTATCAGAGGGGATTCAATCCCAATTGTCACTTTGGCACACCCAGAGAATGGTGTAGCGGATCGAAGGAATAGGACTCTTATGGAGATGGTCGGATCGATGATGAGTTATTCGAGTTACGATTTAGATTACGGGGTTTGCTCTTCTGACAAACACTTGGTTCCATCTAAGTTAGTACCCTCTACTCCCATAGAGTTGTGGGTGGCAAAGCCTAGTCTAAGACATATTCGGTTGGGGTAGTCCGGCACATGTCTTTGAAGGAGATCTTTGGTAAGTTGGAATCTCGTGCAAATGCGCTTGTTTGTTGGCTACCCTAAGGGAGCGAAGGGTGGTTTATTCTATAGTCCTAGAGATCGAAGGTGATCGTGAGTACTGATGCGATTTCTAGAGGAAGACTATGTAATGAATCACAAGCCCACGAGTAGGATTGTTCTTGAGGAGATGACAGGGAAGTCCACTTGATCCACCGTACTGAGAGAGACACCACAAGTCAGCACGCGTGTCACAGAGCATACACGGGAGGCACCTGCGTCGTAGTGGGAGGGTTGTTAGACAACTGGCGATTCATGTTTTTGGGAGAGTCTTCGGACTTAGTCCCTGGTGAACACGAACCTGATCCCTGGACATATGATGAGGCAATCCAAGATAGAGATGCAGTATCTTGGCAAAGAGCGATGAATTCAGAGATAGAATCTATGGATTCTAATCAGGTCTGGGAGCTAGTAGAACCACCCGATGGTGTAAAAACCATTGGATGCAAGTGGATCTACAAGAGAAAGAGAGTAGGCAGGAAGGTCGAGACCTTCAAAGCTAGGCTTGTTGCGAAAGGGTATACTCGGATTATGAGGAGACCTTTTTCACGTAGCTATATCTTAAGTCTATTCGGATTCTCTTATCTATAGTTGCTCATATGGATTATGAGATTTGGCAGATGGTTGTCAAGACAGCTTTCCTTAACGGAAGTCTTGAGGAGAACATCTATATGCGGCAACCAGAGGGATTCATTGCTAAAGGCAAAGAGCATCTTGTATGTAAGCTTAATCGGTCCATTTATGGATTGAAGCAAGCTTCTAGATCTTGGAACATCCGTTTGATGAGGTAATCAGTCATATGGATTTATTCAAAGTCGGATGAGCCTTGTGTATACAAGAGATGTGGCGGAAGCGTAGTGGTGTTTCTTGTACTATCGTAGATGACATTTTGTTAGTTGGCAACAATATCAAAGTGTTATCGGATGTAAGTATGGTTGTCAAGCAGGTTTGATATGAAGGACTTGGGAGAAGTGGGACACATCCTTGGGATCAAAGTTATAAGGGATCATGAAAAGGATGTTGTGCTTGTCTCAAGCTTCATACATTGACACTATCCTTGCTCGTTTTAGCATGCGAACTCTAAGAAAGGTTTTCTACCTTTTAGGCATGGAGTTCCTTTATCTAAGAGATGTGTCCCAAAACATCAAAGGAGATAGAGGACATGAAGGCGGTTCCTTATGCTTGGCGATAGGAAGCCTTATGTATGCTATGCTATATGCGAGACTAGATATACCTTTGCCATGGGCATGGTTAGCGAATATCGAGTAATCTGAGACAGGGACATTGGACTTGCGGTAAAGCATATATTGAAGTACGAGAAGGACTAGGGATTATATCTTTGGTTTAAGGCGGATCAATTAATCCTGTGGGTTACACAGTTCGGATTTCCAATCGGATAGGGACAAGAGTAAGTCTACCTCGGGGTTTGTGTTTACTTTTGGAGGTGGAGCCATAGTATGGAGGAGTGTCAAGCAAAATGCGTGGCGGACTCTACCATGGAAGGTGAGTATGTGGCGGCCTACGAGGCGACCAAGGAAGGCTGTATGGCTCAGAACTTCTTGATGGACTTGGATGTGATTCCTGGTTTGCCCAGAACTATCACAATTTATTGTGATAACAGTGGTGCAGTTGCAAACTCGAAGGAACCACGAGCCCATAAGGCAAGTAAACACATAGAGCGCAAGTACCACCTCATACGAGAGATCGTAAGCGAGCGAGAGAGAGATTCTTTATCGCCAAGATTGCATCGAGAGGATAACTGGCGGATCCATTCACTAAGGCCCTTCGGTAGCGTTTGATAGGCATGTGGAGGACATGGGGATCGGATGTATGGCGAGTGATGACGGCATAGTCTTTTAGTATAAGTGGGAGATTGTTGGAATGTATCTTTGAAAGCCTAGCTCTTTTGTATGAACATTTTATTTTGAAATAAGAATCACATGATCATTGTTTGCATTTATATATTCATTATATATGTGTGCATATTGTCTAATATTTTACATTGTAGATAACATGGTGCTTGGTGTGTACGAAGATCATGTTATCGGTACCTTATAAAATATAAGTAAAGGCTCACAACCAAGATGGTTTGGACAAACCATTGGCATGGTTGTAGTGTAGCTTGGTATTGTTTGTCTTGAACATAGAGTTACACTAGTACACTTAGGTGTATTGAGTAGGACCGACATAGAGGTGATTGATTTAGTCTTGACTACATAATTGAATCGGACCTCGGATATTATATTGTACATGCTCTTAATCGATATAATACGGGCACATGTACTTAGTATTTATTTCTTTGATTTACGGTGGGTGAGATTTAGATGGATTAAATCAATATGCCCGGTAAGTTGGGAAATAATATTATTTACATGGTGTGTCGTTGATTATAGGAGGAAACCGTGTCCTATATATTAGGTTGATGATGTCCCCTTGAGGAGCTCATAAGGTTCATCATGTAAACCCAGCTGGTTGACTTAGTCAACATGATGATAAGGTTGAGTGGTACTACTCGAGGAATTAGATGTTAATTAATTGATGGTCAGTAAATCAATTAATTGACGGACATTCGATATCTTAAACACGGGGAGATTAATGTTCAAATAATATATGGAGCCCATATTGATTTATGGGGGTTGGTGAGGTAGTTCAATGATGATCCTCTAGTGGAATGGAACATCATTGATGGATCAAGTTTGTGAGGTTCCGATCCATCGGGTGGCCAAGACCCAACTCCTCCTTATGGTCCCTATCGTAGCCTAATATAATCCTTGTGAAGTCTAGATCCAAGAATGTAAAACAAAACCTAGAACCAACGGTTGGGATTAAATCCCTAGATCCGATGGTTGGATGAAACCTTAGAACCAACGGTTGGGATTAAATCCCTAGATCCGATGGTTAGGATGAAATCCTAGAATCGACGGTAGGAATTAAATCCCTAGACCCGACAGTTGGGATAAAACCCTAGATCCGACGGTTGGAATGAAACCTTAGATCCGACGGTTGGGATTGTAAGAGGATCGATATGGCCGGCTAGAGGGGGGTGAATAGCCCTCGTACGTTGGACGTCGTAAATTGCTCGTCTACAAAACGTTAGCGCAAGCGGAATATACAACTATAAGTAAAGACAAGCAAAATATAAACAAGCAATACAAACACCGAGATATAACGTGGTTCACGGCTACGCCGCTAATCCACGGTCCGATTCGTCCACGGTGAATCACTCCGCCAAAACCAATCACTATCGGTCTCTCCTTTGCACAAAGCTAGGTGGAGGTAACCTTTACAACCAAAATCACTCTTCTTACAATAGGATTGAAGTAAAGACAAGTAAGAAGAGTTTAGAGCTTGTGGGGCACTAGGAAGATCGTTTGGAGTATGAGCATTTTTCTCTCAAAGGCTTACACCCTCTCTTTTTATAGAGAGGGCTAACTTCTTCCGTTTGCACGCCATCGATCATTGCCGCCCTTGGCGATCATTGCCGTCCTACAACGGCCTCCGAACACGTCGGATCCCGGACCGGGTTGTAGTCCAGCGGAACTCTTAGCGGTCGTGATGGACCTCATCGATCAACGCATCACCTCGTAGTCGATCGCGATCGGCTACGAACGGTCTAATGGCGAACCCTTATCTACGATCATTGCTGCCTTGGTCGGTGGTCTTGGCGATCGCGCCCACGTATGGCGATCGGCTGGCCACAATCCGGTCGATTCGTATACGGTCGAGCTCACTCGACTGGAAGCGATCGGCGCCATGACATGGCAGTCGACTGGTGTCGGGAAAACCCATCCGACACTTGGCCAAATGGCCAAGTTTCACCTAAGAGCTACCCTTCCCCGGGTTACAATCGCTCACTCTCATTTCTCGGAGTCCCTCGCCTTCGAAGTTCTCTTCGTTCTCGGCCACGTCCCTCGGCAGCATCAGGCGCACGGCTCTGCAATGCTCCTTCGCATCTCTTGCCTCGAAGTCTACTTCCTCCGGCTTCACTCCAAGCTTCTCGTCCGGCGGTCCCTCGGATGCTCCAAGCGCACGGCTTCCGCAAAGCTATCCTTCACCGACTCAAGACACGAGTCATGAGATGTGAAACTCGCCACGGCTCCATGTGCGAATTACTAAGTCCTGCACGACTTCAACGCACATATCACATCAACATATCAAACTAACTTAAACCCTTTGCCACACCATCAAAATCATATCACGGCAAGAGATTGCCCTAACAATCTCTCCCTTTTTGATGTGTGGCAATGCGTTTAAGTTAGGTAAAAACATTTGATATAAATTCTAAGGTAAGAACGCATGTAAAGATAAACATGATATAACAACATGCAATTCCCCCTTAATCCATGAAATTCTCTATGCAAATTTCCCTATCATATATTTCTCCCCCTACAATATATTTCTCCCCGTAAAGTGATTAACTTAAACATACTTATTTCTCCCCCTTTGACACCATCAAAAAGATTAACACTAAGTTATAAGCTCATGACATCAAATATATAATGGAGGGAAAAATATGTCAAGTTGATTTAAAAATTGGGTACCATTTGTTGATGGCATCAAGTATATTTCTACCACTTGTAGGAGGTTTACAAACTGAATTCGGCCTTCAATATTTTGATTTATAGCCACCAATGATCAAGCTATCGATATGGCGGTGATGCACAAATGAATCCATATTTCGATTTTTACAATTTCGTAAATGCATTATAAATTCAAAATATGAAAAATCATGAAATTTGGGAACATATTTCTTTTAAGTATATCTATCAATGAAAATAGTTTTTCATGAAAACTCATTATATTTTCTTGTTTTTGCCAAAGATCCAAAAGTTCTAAAAACCACTAGGTTTTTGATCATTCTAGTATCAAGTTAGCTACCTAGTTTTGCATCCAATTGTTTCAAAACATGAATACATGTATTTTAAGGTAAGGAATTGTTTTGAAAACATATGAAATATCCAACCATGATCTTTGGGCAATATGTCTATGAATTAAACATAAGCCTTCCCCATGATTGGTCTATTATTGCTATGTTGATACTTTAAATGACCATCTAAATGCCATAGGCATTAGTGGACATTTGTATCATCCTAATATCTCACCCATGCTAAGTTTGCAATCAAGTTAGCCTATAGTGTGTGTGAGATGTATCCTAGGGGGTATTTGTATATACTTAACCCATATATTCATGCAATTCTATCATGGCTAAGTATCAACCTAACAATTAACATGATCATAATGACATATATGATTTAATTCTACATTATGATCATGAAATTCATGTATCCATCAAATAATAGTCATGCATTAGGTATTATACGATGATAATAAACAAATTATCACCTAAAGCATGATTTAACCCTATTTCTAGTGATAACGTGCCAAATTTCAAAATCATAAATCATGATTTAAAAACATACATAGCAATTACATTAATCATCATGATTTAAGCATTATTACCTATTTTTGGGTACGTTATCATCACCCAACACTATCTAAAAAATGTTGTCCCGTCATCCTAAGTCAACCAAAATATGATATAGGTCAAGTTCATATGGTTGACTACCCTAGGGTTATTCTAATCCTTAAGGATGGATTTTGGAACCCAAAATAAGTTCTTTCCTATTGGATTCACTAAATATTCCTTGGGGATCCATTTCCTAGCAATTACTTTCTTTTTATCTTGTCCCCTAGCTATTAGGCATTTGTAGGCCTTTTCAATTTTCTTTTCCTTGTAGCCTAGGCCTTTCTTGTTGAAACTAGCTCTTTGGCTCCCTAAGATCATGTTCAATGTGTTGGAGCCAATAGTGAATTTTTCTAGGGCTTTTGTTAAATAATCTACCTTTTCTCTTAAAGCCCTATTTTCATTTATACATGCATCACTAACATCCAAAGGTATATAAAGGTCATGTGAGCATGCATCATCTAAGCTAGAAGAAATATTATCATTTAAGCATGCTTTTTCTAACTTTTGTTCTAGTTCCTTAATTTGTTCAAGCATGCATTTATTTTTCTTCTTTGCCCTAAATAAATCCTTAGTTAAACTAGAAATCATAGAAACTATTTTCTTAGGGGTTAGATTTGTTACCATAGTTTCCATGTCCTCTTCTTCTTCGGATGAGGAGGATGTGGAAGCTCCCCCTTCATTTGAGCTCTCCCCATTTGAGCTTGATCCTTCATTTTCGGATGAAGAGCAATCCAAGTCATCAAAGGCCATCAAGGCCAAATTGGTGACAAAGGCATTTTCCTCATCCGATGATGAGGAGGAGGATGAGGATGGATCATCCCAAGTCCTTGCCTTGAGAGCCTTAGCCTTTCCCTTCTCCTTTGTTTTCTTTTCTTCTTCCTTTCTCTTGCTCCCCTTCTTCTTCTTCCTCTTCTCTTCTTTCTTTTTCTTCTCTTCCTTGCTCTTGTTTAGGAGAGGACAATTGTCCCTTATGTGCCCTTCTCCTTGGCAATTATAGCATATGACCTTCCCCCTTGGTCTTCTCATCCTATCATTAGATTTATCAAATCTAAAATTCTTAAATGCACGTCTTACCCTCCTTACCATATAGGCTTCTTCGGTGCTATCCATGGAGGAGGAGGAAGACGCTTCGTCATCGGAGGAGGAGGTGATTTCCATCTTCTTCTTCCCCTTATTTGCCAACAATGCTACTCCTCTTGAGGGTTGAATTTTAGGCTCCTCTTGTATTCCCTCAAGCCTTGTTTCGTGGAGTTCCATTGTTGAGAAGAACTCCTCCAAGGTGCTCACTTCTAAATTCTTTGAGATATAGAATGAGTCCACCATGGAGCTCCACTTTGAGGACCGGGGAAAGGCATCTATGGCCTTCATTACCATATCCCGGTTTGATAGCTTCTCACCTACACTTGTTAGCCCATTTAAAATTTCTTTGAATCTAGAATGCAAAGAAATTACCTTTTCTCCCTTTTCTAATTTGATGTTGGATAGTTGGGAGCGGAGGAGATCTCTCCTTGCTAGCTTTGCCTCGGATGTGCCTTCATGAAGCTCAATTAGCTTCTCCCACATCTCCTTGGCGCTTAGGCATTCTCCTATTCGGTTGATCTCTTGTTGAGGGAGCACATTGTAGAGATGGTGCTTGGCTTTGGAGTTTGCAAGGTGCTCCTCTCTTTGCCTCTTGGTCCACCTAGATTTCTCTATTGGCTTCCCTTCTTCATCCCTAGGCAAAACGAAACCGGATTCCATTGTAATCATTATATCAAAATCCGTTTCGAAAAATACCTCCATTCGCTTCTTCCACCAAGCGAATTCTCCTTCAAACTTCGGAGGATGGATGTTGGAGCCGGCCATTTTTGATGTAGGGCTTGTTGCGGCGGTTAGTCCGGTGACAAGCAACCTCGGCTCTGATACCACTTGTAAGGGGATCGATATGGCCGGCTAGAGGGGGGTGAATAGCCCTCGTACGTTGGACGTCGTAAATTGCTCGTCTACAAAACGTTAGCGCAAGCGGAATATACAACTATAAGTAAAGACAAGCAAAATATAAACAAGCAATACAAACACCGAGATATAACGTGGTTCACGGCTACGCCGCTAATCCACGGTCCGATTCGTCCACGGTGAATCACTCCGCCAAAACCAATCACTATCGGTCTCTCCTTTGCACAAAGCTAGGTGGAGGTAACCTTTACAACCAAGATCACTCTTCTTACAATAGGATTGAAGTAAAGACAAGTAAGAAGAGTTTAGAGCTTGTGGGGCACTAGGAAGATCGTTTGGAGTATGAGCATTTTTCTCTCAAAGGCTTACACCCTCTCTTTTTATAGAGAGGGCTAACTTCTTCCCGTTTGCCGCCATCGATCATTGACCGCCCTTATGGCGATCATTGCCCTACAACGCGGCCTCCGAACACGTCGGATCCCGACCGTTGTAGTCCAACGGAACTCTTGGCGATCATCGATGGACCTCATCGCCGATCACGCCTCGTCGTAATCGCCGATCGGCTCGCGATCTAATGCCGGTCGAACCCTTATCTACCGGTCATTGCGCTTTTGGCGGAATGATCAGGGTCTTGGCCGACCGCCCACGTATGGCGATCACGCTGGCCAATCCGATCGATCGTATACCGTCGAGCTCACTCGACTCGGAGCGATCATCGCCATGACATGGCAGTCGACTGGTGTCGGGAAAACCCATCCGACACTTGGCCAAATGGCCAAGTTTCACCTAAGAGCTACCCTTCCCCGGGTTATAATCGCTCACTCTCATTTCTCGGAGTCCCTCGCCTTCGAAGTTCTCTTCGTTCTCGGCCACGTCCCTCGGCAGCATCAAGCGCACGGCTCTGCAATGCTCCTTCGCGTCTCTTGCCTCGAAGTCTACTTCCTCCGGCTTCACTCCAAGCTTCTCGTCCGGCGGTCCCTCGGATGCTCCAAGCGCACGGCTTCCGCAAAGCTATCCTTCACCGACTCAAGGCACGAGTCATGAGATGTGAAACTCGCCACGGCTCCATGTGCGAATTACTAAGTCCTGCACGACTTCAACGCACATATCACATCAACATATCAAACTAACTTAAACCCTTTGCCACACCATCAAAACCATATCACGGCAAGAGATTGGCCTAACAGGGATGAAATCCTAGATCTGACGGTTGGGATAAAACCCTAGATCCGACGGTGGAGATTAAATCCCTAGATCCGACGGTGGAGATTAAAGGAGGCTTAAGCCTAATTATATAAATAGAGGCTTAGGTTGGGCGGCAAGGGGTGATTGAAAGAATTAGGGTTTGGATTTTGGAGGTGGGCGGCTAGGGTTTGGAGCTAGAGTTGGGCGGCAACTTCTCCTTCCTTCTAGTTGTTGCCGGCGCCCAACTTGCACCATCAACACTTGGCCGGCGCCCAACCTTAAGGTCTTTCCCTTCTTCCTTGGCCGGCGGTTCTCCTCCCATTGGTGGCCGGTTCTCTTCCTCCTCCCTATTCTCCAAAGTGGCCGGCGGCAACTCTTCTTGAAGTTGGCCGGCGCATCATCCATTGCTCCTTGGCCGGCGGTTGCACCAAATTCCCTAATTTGGTGGCCGGTTCTAGATAGGAAAGGTATTTGCGAGTTCTTCTCTTTGTTCGCAGCGGACAAGGTAGAGAAGAAAGCGATCTAGAAGGCTTCTACTCGTGGAGGAACTTCGTCCACACGTCGTCCACGAGAAGGATAGGACATACGGTAGAAGATCGTGAGGTATAAAGTTATTTTAACTTTATGTACAGATCTGAGCATGTTCTTATTTGTTTTGATTATGCATGTGTGTGTATGAATATATATTGTATAATCATGGACCCCGAAGACAAACACAAAAACCGGCGATCCATCCGTCGTCTCTTCCGCGGCTAACCAACTAGAAGAGTTGTGTTGCTTGAACAACTAGTTTGTTCAAGCGACCACTCAAGTTGTTAGCACGACGACGAAATGGTGTTGTTAAGGAAGCTCATCCCATCCGGATTAATCCTTTCATTAGTGAAAATTTTAATCCGGGGACATGGGAGCCAATGAGCCTCCGAAGCATCCACCCAACACCCCAATCCTATCCCAACTAGGATTTGATTGCTGCCCAAGGGAAGCTATCCTAATGCCATCCAACCTAAGCCATAGAAGGTAAGGAGAAGCTTGGGCGCCGGCCAAACCAAGGAGGAAAAAGGAAGAAGGGTTGCCGGCCATCATTGGGAAGAAGAAGAAGAGGCTTCTTCTTCTTCTTGCCGCCCAACACAATGAACCAAACCCTAACCCTAACCTCCTCCTATTTCTTGCCGCCCAAGCCACCTTGTCTCAATTAGGTTTTTCATTTTCCCTTTTTTTTTTTGCCGCCCAAGCCTAAGCCCATATATATAGAGTTAGGTTTAGGCCTTGGTTTAATCTCCTCCATTGGATCTAGGGTTTTAATCTCAACCGTCGGATCTAGAGATTTAATCTCAACCGTCGGTTCTAGGGTTTTAATCCCAACCGTCGGATCTAGAGATTTAATCTCCACCGTCGGATCTAGAGATTTGTTTTCCATCATTTGATCTAGACTTCATGAGGTTTATATTAGGCTACGATAGGGACCATGAGGAGGAGTTGGGTCTTGGCCACCCGATGAATCGGAACCACACAAACTTTATCCATCAATGATGTTCCATTCCACTAGAGGATCATCATTGAACTACCTCACCAACCCCCATAAATTAATATGGGCTCCATATATTATTTGTACATCCATCTCCCCGTGTTTAAGATATCGAATGTCCGTCAATTGATTGATTTACTGACCATCAATCAATTATCATCTAACTCCTCGAGTAGTACCACTCAACCTTATCATCATGTTGACTAAGTCAACCTGCATGGTTTACATGATGAACCTTATGAGCTCCTCAAGGGGACATCATCAACCTAATATATAGGACACGGTTTCCTCCTATAATCAACGACACACCATGTAAATAATATCATTTCCCAACTTACCGGGCATATTGATTTAATCCATCTAAATCTCACCCATTGGTAAATCAAAGAAATAAATACTAAGTACATGTGCCCGTTATTATATCGGGATTAAGAGCATGTATGACATAATATCCGAGGTCCGATTCAATTATGTAGTCAGCAATAAATTGAATCACCTCTATGTCGGTCCTGCTCAATACACCGAGGTGTACTAGTGTAACTCTATGTTCAAGACAAAACAATACCAAGCTACACTACAACCATGCCAATGGTTTGTCCAAAACCATCTTGGTTGTGAGCCTCTACTTATACTCTACAAGGGACTGATAACATGATCTTCTGTGCCACACCCAAGCACCTTGTTATCTACATTGTAAAGTATTAGACAATATGCACATATATCATAAATATAAAGTGCAAACAATGATCATGTGATTCTTATTTCAAAATAAAGATGTTCATACAAAAGAGCTAGGCTTTCAGTATACATCCCAACAATCTCCCACTTATACTAAAAGACTATGCTGTCCTCATACTGTCATACATCTGATTCCCCTTCCCTCCACATGCCTATCAAAGCTCTCGCTAGAAGGGCCTTAGTGAAAGGGTCTACCAGGTCATCCTCTGATGCAATTTAGGCGACAACAACTTCTACCTCCTTTATGATTTCTCGTATCAGGTGGTACTTGCGCTCTATGTGTTTACTAGCCTTATGGGCTCGTGGTTCCTTCGAGTTTGCAATTGCACCATTGTTTTCACAATAAATTGTGATAGTTCTGGGCAAACCAGGAATTACATCCAAGTCCATCAGGAAGTTCCTAAGCCACACAGCTTCTTTGGCTGCCTCATAGGCTGCCACATACTCAGCTTCCATGGTGGAGTCCACCATGCATTTCTGCTGGGCACTCCTCCATACAATGGCTCCACCTCCCAAAGTAAACACAAAACCTGAGGTAGACTTACTATTATCCGTATCAGATTGGAAGTCGGAATCCGTGTAACCCACAGGGAATAATTGGTCTGCCCGGTAAACCAGCATATAATCCCTAGTCCTCCTTAGGCACTACAATATATGCTTTACCGCAGTCCAATGTCCCTATCATGGATTACTCTGATATCTGCTGACCATGCCCACGGTAAAGCAGATATCTGGTCTCGTACATAGCATAGCATACATTAGGCTTCCTACCGCCGAAGCATAAGGAACTGCCTTTATCTCCTCTATCTTTTCAGATGATCTAGGACACATCTTCTTAGATAAAGGAACTCCATGCTAAAAAGGTAGAAAACCTTTCTTGGAGTTCTGCATGCTAAAACGATTAAGATTATGTCTATGTATGAAGCTTGGGATTAGCACACTAACCTTAATCCCAAGGATGTGTCCCACTTCTCCCAAGTCCTTCAAAACTGTTTGGACAACCATACCCTTACGTCCGATAACACTCCGATATTGTCGCCAACTATCAAAATGTCATCTATGTATAGTACAAGAAATACCACTACATTTCCGTCACATCTCTTATATACACAAGACTCATCCGGACTTTGAATAAATCCATAAGTCTGGATTTACCTCATCAAAGTGGATGTTCCAAGACCTCAAAACTTGCTTCAGTCCATAAACGGACCGATTAAGCTTACATACAATACGCTCTTTGCCCTTAGCAATGAATCCCTCTGGTTGCTTCATATAGATGTTTTCCTCAAGACTTCCATTAAGGAAAGTTGTCTTGACATCCATCTGCCACACCTCATAATCCATATGAGCTGTAATGCACAAGAGCTCCCAAACCTGACTTGAATCCATAGATTCAATCTCAGTATTCATTGCACTTTGCAAAGATGCTGTATTTATATCTTGGATTGCCTCGTCGTATGTCTAGGGATCAGGTTCATGTTTGCTAGGGACCAAATCAGAAGATTTGTCCAAAAACATGAATCTAAGAGGTTGTCTAACAACCCTCCCACTACGACAAGGTATCATCTGTGTATCCTTTGTGACACGCGGTGCAGTGACATGTGGTATATCCTCTTGTACCTGTGGTACTAAAGAAGTGACTTCCCTTTCAACTCCTCCAGAACAATTTTACCTTGGGCTTATGGCTCATCACATAGTCTTCCTCTAGAAACCTGGCTTTCGTGTTAACGATCACCCTCTGATCTCTAGGACTATAAAACAATCCACCCTTCGTTCCCTTGGGATAGACAATGAACATGCATACTTCTGTACGAGGTTTCAACTTACCAGTATCTACCTTCAGCACATGTGATGGACTCCCATATCTGAATATGTCTTAGACTAGGCTTTCGCCCAGTCCACAATTCTGTGGGAGTAGAAGGCACTGATTTAGATGTAACCAGGTTTAGAATGTATATCGTCGTATCTAGAGCATATCCCCAGAACGAATCTGGCAAGTCAGAATAACTCATCATCGATCTAACCATCTCCATAAGAGTCCTATTCCTTCGCTCTGTTGCACCGTTCTGCTGGGGTGTGCCAGGTGCAGTCAATTGGGATTGAATCTCATACTCTGATAAGTAGTTCCTAAACTCTCCCAAGAGGTACTCAACACCACGATCAAATCATAGTGTCATCCGTATCTTGAACAATCATCTATGAAAAAGATGAAATGTTCAAAACTACCTCTTGTCTGGATAGACATAGGACCACACAAACCAGAATGAACCAATTCCAACACATCTTTGTATCTATACCCCTTATCCTTGAGAGGCCTCTTGGTCATTTTACCCTCCAAGCAAGACTCACAGGTTGGGAGATCCTCCACCACTAATGAACCCAAAGGTCCATCAGCTATCAACCTATTGAATTCTGCTTAGGTTAATGTGACCAAGCCTAAGATCCCAAAGATATGTCTGGTTCATCTTCGAAGGTTCTTTTCTCTTATTAGACTTAGAAGATGAGTTAATAACTTCTATTTGCATCGTGGGAGCTCGTGGTTCAAGTTATAAATTTCCTATCTATGTACCTGAATAGATAATGTCCCTATTCCTTTTATAACATATCTGTCATCAAAAGAAATAGATTATCCATCCATAATTTAGAAACCAAAATCAATTCTTTCTAAATAAAGGTACATAAAGAAAATTTCTAAGAACCAAAAACTTTATTTTTCTCAAAAGATAAATAAAATATCTCCCACTGCAATAGCTGCCATCTTCATGGCATTGTCCAAGTAAATGGTAATATCCCCTTTAGCTAGTCGTCGGGTTTCCTGGAACCCCTGTAAAGTATTACAGACATGATTAGTGGCTCTCGTATCCACACACCAGGTGCCGGTAGATAACACCGCTAACCATGTTTTAACGACTAGACCAAAGGATATACTTTTGTTCTGCTTTGGATTGGGATAGTCCTCCTTCCAATGTCCATCCTGCTTGTAAGTGAAGTACTTGCCTTTCGGCTTCTTCACTCCTCCCTGAGATCCTCTCACCACATTTGCTCCACCTTGCTTCTCCTTCTTCTTGCCTTTCGGCTTAGAAGTAGAAACCTTTTTGAGCAACCCTGGCTTAAGGATACTCTTCGAAGAGTGCATACATGTACTTCCTAGCAGATAAGACAATATCTGGATTCTTTTCTAATCATCTTTATTTGGGTACAGTAAGTTTATTTCCTTTAGTATCACAATAAGTGGACTGAAAGTCATTTTGAAAATCCTAAGAATCACATAGATCATCACTTTAGATTTCAAAAATTATTGATTCCTCAAAACAATAAAATTCCGAAATCAACCAACACCTCAAAACACCGAGAATATCGCATGTCACGCTGTGTGGACGTATACGAATTCTACATTTGTAAGAGGAAGTTTTACCCATTAATTTTATTATCTTATCAACCTTACTTTTTGACAAATAAAATTAATAGTTGGTTCCTCTTTGGCCCTACAAATAAAAGCAGTGACTCCGATGGGGAGGATACTTTTTATTTGCATCTAAGTGTGCACCATTACACGATACTAAGGGAATTATTTCGGATTATGTGCCTTACCGCTGTGGAAGTACACACGCTCCTAGATAATTTCCTATAACCATTATTTGACCTAGTGATCCGCAAACAAACCCATCCGCAGGGAGGAAGGCACTCAGAGCCGACACGCAAGTTTGTTGCATCACACGTCAAATTGTAATGGAGGCCGTGGGAATTAATTAAAATATCCCTCTCCCACTTAGTAAATTGAAAATGAGGAATTTTCAAGCACACACAACATGCATATAAAACAAATCAGCAATAAATATGGAAAAAAATAGAATTTTTCCAACTATTATGGCATTGTTCTCCAATATGTGTCCCATCGTGTCGCCACCTCGTCTGCTCCACCTTTTCCGTGCGCAATCCACATAAAGAGATCCGAGCCGAGATATATCATTTTAATTTACATCCATCGATCCTATACTCCACGAAGGAGTGTACAAATAATCTAGATCGAAAGTAAACTAAAATAAGCGGCTAAACAATGCCGTATTTAATTACATAAAATTAAATACTAATCTAACCTCGTCAACCCCGAGGATTCAAATAATATACATACAATCACACACAAACAACCACATACACACATATAGCCATAATAGTCGGATCTTATGCCTGCAACCAAAAAGTTAGCCTACGCACATCCTACTATTATCCGGCATACTCAATATATGATATATGCATGAAAGTAACCGAATCCTAAACACACAAAATCGGAAACCGTGGCTCTGGTACCAATTGTTGGAAATGTGCTAATCCTCGGAATGCTCATCGGCTCCCATGTCCCCGGATTAAAATTTTCACTAATGAAAACTAATCTGGATGGGATGAGTTTCCTAAGCACAACCAATTCATCGTCGTGCCAACGACTTGAGCAATCGCTTGAACAAACTTATTGTTCAAGCAATCAACTCTTCTAGTCGGTTAGTCGGGGAAGAGACGACGGACGGATCGCCGGTTTTTGTGTTTATCTTCGGGGTCCATGATTATACAAATACATACAAATGTAAACTAGTATAATCAACACATACTAACATAAAGGACATTAGCTAGCATATCAATAATAACATGCAAAGAACAATAATAAAAGTTGTAAAACTTTTATACCCCTTGATCTTCTATCGTATGTCCTAACCTCCTTGTAGACTTCGTGTGGGCGAAGATCCTCCACAAGTTGAAGCCTCCTAGATCACCAATCTTCCTTTCCTTGTTTACTAGGAACAAAGGAAGATCCTAAAACAAAACTCATCTTCTTTTCTAGAACCGGCCACCAAGTCAATAAACTCGATGTTGCCGTCGGCCAAGGAAGATAAAATAGAGTATGGAAACTAATCAAAAGAGAAACACCAAGGGTATGGGCGTCGGCCAACACTTGGAGAAAGGAAAGGAAAACAATCCTCCTCCTTGTTGCCGCCCAAACCCTAGACAAAGCTCTCCTAATTTCTGGCCAAGGATGAAGGGAAGGAAAATAGGTTGAGCTCCGGCCAAGGTAGAGGGAACAAGGATAGTGGCCGGCCAACCCTTAGAAGGAAGAAGAAAAGGATCTTCATCTTCTTGTTGCCGACCACCCTAATCCCAAAACCCTAACCCTAGCCGCCCAACCCCAATCCTATCCCAACTAGGATTTGATTGCTGCCCAAGGGAAGCTATCCTAATGCCATCCAACCTAAGCCATAGAAGGTAAGGAGAAGCTTGGGCGCCGGCCAAACCAAGGAGGAAAAAGGAAGAAGGGTTGCCGACCATCATTGGGAAGAAGAAGAAGAGGCTTCTTCTTCTTGTTGCCGCCCAACACAATGAACCAAACCCTAACCCTAACCTCCTCCTATTTCTTGCCGCCCAAGCCACCTTGTCTCAATTAGGTTTTTCATTTTCCCTTTTTTTTTTTTTGCCGCCCAAGCCTAAGCCCATATATATAGAGTTAGGTTTAGGCCTTGGTTTAATCTCCTCCATTGGATCTAGGGTTTTAATCTCAACCGTCGGATCTAGAGATTTAATCTCAACCGTCGGTTCTAGGGTTTTAATCCCAACCGTCGGATCTAGAGATTTAATCTCCACCATCGGATCTAGAGATTTGTTTTCCATCATTTGATCTAGACTTCATGAGGTTTATATTAGGCTACGATAGGGACCATGAGGAGGAGTTGGGTCTTGGCCACCCGATGGATCGGAACCACACAAACTTGATCCATCAATGATGTTCCATTCCACTAGAGGATCATCATTGAACTACCTCACCAACCCCCATAAATTAATATGGGCTCCATATATTATTTGTACATCCATCTCCCCGTGTTTAAGATATCGAATGTCCGTCAATTGATTGATTTACTGACCATCAATCAATTAACATATAACTCCTCGAGTAGTACCACTCAACCTTATCATCATGTTGACTAAGTCAACCTGCATGGTTTACATGATGAACTTTATGAGCTCCTCAAGGGGACATCATCAACCTAATATATAGGACACGGTTTCCTCCTATAATCAACGACACACCATGTAAATAATATCATTTCCCAACTTACCGGGCATATTGATTTAATCCATCTAAATCTCACCCATTGGTAAATCAAAGAAATAAATACTAAGTACATGTGCCCGTTATTATATCGGGATTAAGAGCATGTACAACATAATATCCGAGGTCCGATTCAATTATGTAGTCAGCAATAAATTGAATCACCTCTATGTCGGTCCTGCTCAATACACCGAGGTGTACTAGTGTAACTCTATGTTCAAGACAAAACAATGCCAAGCTACACTACAACCATGCCAATGGTTTGTCCAAAACCATCTTGGTTGTAAGCCTCTACTTATACTCTACAAGGGACTGATAACATGATCTTTTGTGCCACACCCAAGCACCATGTTATCTACAATGTAAAGTATTAGACAATATGCACATATATCATAAATATAAAGTGCAAACAATGATCATGTTATTTTTATTTCAAAATAAAGATGTTCATACAAAAGAGCTAGGCTTTCAGTATACATCCCAACAGGTCGCGGGTGACGGTGAGCGACACGGAGATGACTGGCGATGGTAGGGCTGCGGCGGAGAAACGAGGAACCGAGAGGGAGGGCTCGCTGCGTGACAAATCAGAAGGGAGAGGGATCGGGCGGAGAAGGGAATCGGATCGAGAAATACGGAACAACCGATCGGGAGAGGAGTTGTGCGGTGAGGAAAAGAAATGGAAGAAACGCTTGCCATTAAATGAACGGGTTCGAGCATTAAAAACCGACCCAAATGATTTAGCTAGCTCAAGTCTAGCCCAATCATCTATTCACTCTTTAATCTTCCTCCTAACCTATCATATGAACTCCAATTAATTTCAGAAAAATTCCTAAAAATCTTGTAAAATTCCATATGATAATTTCTTAATTTAACACGGGATATTTTATTATTATTATTATTTTTTCGATATCTTACAGGGAGTGTGTGGAATGAGACAAGAATGACACAAGAGTGTGGAGGCTAGAGTGTGAAGGCAAGAGGTAGAGTGTCAGTGAGAGATCAAAAGCACTGTGGAAGCGCTGTTGAGACTTTGTGTCGAGGTCGGAGAATATCCAAGACGTCGGATCTTGGTTTGTGAAAGAGTAAGAACGACTCGAGTAAGTCATCGTTCTTCAGACGATAAGCTTCGAATCGAAAGATCTCTCCAAGAAGTTGTTCATCTTCAGAAGCGCGAAGAATTTGACAAATTGTTGTAAGTTTCGTATTTATAATTTTATTTACAACATTTTAAATCCATACAATAGATGCAATAATTCCAACAAAAACATATTATTTCATTCATCTAATCAAAATTTTTGCACTCACAATACTCTTCATATTTGGTATGTCACTAAAAGTTTACACTCAATTTGTAAACTCACCATTAATAACAATAACCTTTTAAATTTCACCCTCATGAATATTTTGAAGATTATAAAGAAATCATAGCTACTCTACTCTATGTACATGGAAACCAGGTAAAAGAAGTCTCTAATACCTTTAAGTTTTCTCTACTTAGCTCTCGTCAGTGAAGGTATCAATAAATTAGCCTAATTAACATATCCATCATGGTCATGCTTCTCTTTAACTTGTTAGTAGATTATTAACTATCATGGTTTACTTATGTCTCTTTCATCTTCATCATGATCATGTATCACTTGTAGGCAAGTTAAAATACTTTTCGCTTCATCTACCCATGCATCTAATATCCTACGAGAAATAATTCAGTTAAATGTTTGGTTCTAGCCTCTATTTTATTTATTAGAGGCTTTTTGTTATTTTTGTTGATCACATTATTATATACATTTGGCTATTCCCTATGAAAATAAAGTATAATTTATTTTTTTTATTTATAAGTGGTATCCAAGCTTCGTCTGACTAATCCATTTGGCGAGTCGGTCCTGCCCCACGGCCTCCGAAGAGTCTCCACCGACCCACAAGGGTAAATCAGGATGATGCACCGTCAAGTCGCCGTGAGGGGTATGTACGCCAATTAGGATCCGCATTCCACATCAACCCAGTTGAAAAATGGAAACCCGCCTCCGTAACCCGCAAGTGAGTGGAAAACGACGAAATTATCTCCGCAAACTGCAGTCGACAGGGATCGAATCATGATTACCACAGTGACCATCAAAGCTCTTACCGACGTGTCATTGCCCCGAAGGTATAAAAATAAAGTCTAATCGAACATTACTTTGGTCACAAAATACTTTCACTTTATTCTATCAAAAGTGGAAGTAACAATCTCTTCACTATCATCTTATCTCCTTGGGTATACTTAATACTCCTCCACTCAGTATCCTACCTTTATATTTTAAAACAATTTGTAGGGTGGAAATATTAACGCATAGTCAAAACTAGTTTGACCCTTTTCAATCATGTATTTGTTCTATTATATGTAGGGACAATGGTGTCACCACTCATTAATTCTCAACCTACTCCACTATTTAATTAAGAATTACCTTTTAAAAACTCTATAACCACTATTTGAATTTTGCATTTTTTTAATATTTAATTGTGCATGTTACACATGACTCCAACTATATTTTAAACATAAATTTGAATCTCATGCTTACCTCGGTAGTTGAAATTTATATCATGAATATCATTATTGCTTTATTTATTAAGTAGATATATATTTCTCAATATATTACTTTTGATAACATTGCATCATACTCAAGAAAAATTGATACACCACCTAAACATATTCCTATCTCGAGGTGATGAAATTCTAGTTTTGTCTCCAAAGATCTTTAATGGTGCATCCCATACTCCACTATATTTTTAAGTTGACGAGACTACTTCGCTTAATTCATTGCCCTTTCCAGAGCTCCATGATATTTGCTCTCTTTAACTTGATGCATCATCTCCTAGAAGGAAAATCTAGAGGGGCTCCTGACCATTTTGGCTGCCTCCTTAACTCAAGAAATGTTGGATTTAAAGTTGCACCTTTTCTTACCCTGGCCTTGAGGGGCTATGACCATTTTGGCTTTTAATATTGGTTTGCCCTCAAGCTAGAGCTCTTTTATATATGAAATTTTATAGGGGTCTATTCTAGGATAATATGAGGGAATGTCTATATTTAAACTCGGACCTTCCTCTATCCCTTGAGAGGCACGTGACAGTCTTTTTCTTTAAATATAGACAATCCCTCAAATTCCCTTAGAATGGGCTCCTATACTAAATGTATTTTTGAGTCACCCCTTGGGGATTTCAATTTTTTGCCCATATCACATAAGGGCACACCCTGACATTGGGGCTCTTTTCATATATGGAATTTTAAAGACCCCAGCTTAAGGGCAAGCCAATATTAAAAGTCAAGACGGTCAGAGGCCCCTCAAGGGATAGGGAAAGACGTGATTTGAAATACTGACATTTCCTCATATTCCTCTAGGATAGACTCTTATGTATACTTTTGAGCTACCCCTTAAGGATTCGACTCTTCATCCATATCACATAGGGGCACACCCTAGGGTTGTGGACTTGGCTTGAAAGCACATATAATATAAAGGCATACCCTAGGGGAACATGAGGGAATGCCTATATCGAAGTCGTGCTTTTTCCTATCCCTTGAGGGACCCCTAGTCGTCTTGGCTTTTATTACTAGTTTGTCCATAAGTTGGAGCTCTTATTATATATGAAATTTTGTAAGGGCATATCCTAGGGGAATCTGAGAGAATGTCTATATTTAAAGTCATACCTTTGACCATCTTGACTTTAAATATAGGCATTCCCTCAAGTTCTCCTAGGATATACCCCTATGTTATAGAGCAACCCTTGGGGACTCAATTGTTCACCCATATCATATAGGAGCACACCCTAGGACCGAGGCTCCTTTTATATATAGAATTTTGTGACATCTAAGAGAATTATCCATCATGTGTTATTCAATATCTTCTCCTACGACCTCTAATAGTATTTGCATCTTCGATTGATCAAGTTAATTTAAGTCATCAAATTAATGTCCAAATTAGAAAAATTATGAAATTTGATAATCTTCTTTGTAATAGAACTTGGAACTTGGATATATATCGAGAAATGATATATTGCACGACTGATCAGTGTGGGTCTGTACGCGACTGCATCTCCACCGTCTGATATGTGGAATTACATAGTAACTAAGAATACACTATGCTACCGCCTGTGCATTGTCAGTCAACATGCAACCACTAACGGTCATAATTCAGTCAGATTTCAGTCGCAATCTGATCGGAATATGGTCACAATCAATCGGACTTCAACTCTGGTCGACCATGGCAAAATTTCGATAGGATCACAGTCGAAATCCAACTTGATTTGATCCGCCAGTAGCCACGGAGTTGATGCCCGCAATTTGATCGGAGTCGAAATCCGACCAGATTATAATCGAATTTCAATTGATTGCAGTCGGAATCCAACGGTCGTCTGGTGATGCCAAGGAGTTGTGTTTGCAAGGAATGCACTATGCATTCTCAGTTACTATGCATCGCACACAGGTGCACTATATATGTCACGCCCCAAGAGTATGCCGTGCCGAAAATCAAACGGACGGCATCTCCCCTGTACGTGGCAACATTTCGGGTTAATACAAGGCTCGTAGGCCCACAACAACAACATAATATAACATACTAATAGCAGCGGAAATGAAAAACTACATACCCACAACATAGATAACAAAACATGCAGGTGTACACCACCTGACAAGTCCACAGTAATAAAATCGTAAATAAAACAACGACATCACAACAAAGTCCATAACAAAACAAGGGTCCATGACATAGGACCAAAATCCATAACACATAAACAAGTCCAAGCCATAAGAGAGAAAAACAAAATGAACTCCTCGGGAGACATCGAAAAATGGAGATGGGATGGAACGGTCGGCGCAGCTCCAAGTCGTCACAAAGGCATCTACCTATTACCTGGGCGACAGAAAAACCCAGGGTCGGAGGTGGTGAGTAAAACTCAGCAGGTAATCAGAGAAAACATGTAAATATATGTATTAATATTACATGTCATTCAACATTCTAAATCTACTCGAACAACGGGTATACATCAGCATAATAGGTATATATGCATGCATACACTAAATAAATTGAACAACAACGATGCTGACAGATCCAACCTGGGCATATAACCACATCATAGGGTATAAAAGAATAGTACTAACTCACACAATATCCTGAATATGATCCAAGGGTATCACCGTGAATAACCAACAGTATACAAGTACCAACCTACTACCATACAAGAAATGCAGTAGCATATATGAATATGTACAAATAAATACAACAAGCATAGTACATACAAATGCATCATCAAAGTGAGTATACATATAGACTGTATCTGTATGTATACTAATCACCATCATCCACGTATATATATATATATATATATATATATATATATATATACACAAGCAGGTATGTATATATATATATAACCATATGCAAAACATCGTATGATACAGCAATGCAGCATGCATGGTCATGCCTGCTCACCCCTACTCGCTACCACGACCCTAGTGTGGCCTAGGTGGCAGGACATGACAACTGTCCCAACTCACACCAACCACTACTATAGAGTGGCCGAGTGGGCAGTATGATCAAGTAGCATATGAGCGTAAAGAGCTCGCTATGCAACGGGGGTCCCTGCTGCTGGCTACTCCGACTGACACTACCAATGAGCGGTTGAGTGCCACGCACCCAGGACAACTGCACGCAACTCCAACAACCATCGTCAATAATGGTAGAGTGCGGCACAACAAATGTTATGCCCTCACACCAGTTACTCCTCTGAAAGTAACCTGGGAGGCAGGATGACTGACGACTCTCTCTCAACCCCAAGGGGAGACGATGTCATCAGTATGCATGCAATGACATGAGGGTGTTGTCTCACATACAAACATCTACCATAGACTCTCTGTTCAATAGAGAGTCACACCCAATTGATCAGTACACTCTCTATCCTATAGAGAGTCATACTCATCTAATCATGAGAAGCTAGGACCATCGGTCCGTAGCGACATACTGTCCATGACTCACCTGACCATTTACACAACCCGTGGTTGGTAAATAAATATGCAACATATAGGTATGGAATGAGTCCTACATTTAGGGTCATTCTTATCCACAGAGGACCTTTTTGCCAAATTTACAATTTAGGTCATCCTCCGTACTCTAACATCTACACCCTACTAAATAGTTAGACCTACTTACATCACATCTGTAACTCCTAGATCATGCTAGGGAATATGTGTTATCAATAATCGAGCACACATATATATCAACGATAAGTTCAAGCATACGATAAACAGAGCAGGATCAAGATAATATGAACACCTAGCATGCTCATATCTATGTCTAAATCTGAAAGTCATTACATCTACCCGACCGATAGGAAATTACCTACCTGATAAGAAGCTCGTGACAATAAAAATCCTCATGGCCGTGGTCCTGCCTCGTATCCACATCCTGCATAAACCATAATATGCATTAAGTTCTAGCACATGACAATAGATATATTTAATTTACTATTCTATCGTTTCCATATTCGCATCCCTTTATCGAATACGAATTAGAAGCTCAAATAGTCGAGCTTGACTATTTAATTTAACTCACCGTTTCAATTAGCAAAAGTCCTAACCTACTCATTCAACTCCATACCCATTCAACCAAATCGATCTCATGTAGATTTAATCTTTTTATACTTAATTTGATGTAACAGGATCACCAACAAATTAAGTATAAATCTAACCCATATTCACACCGATACACATCTCTTTTCGTAGCCCAACCAGAGCTACTGTTCACAGCCGGGTTAAACAATCAACAAAACCTCACCACCGGCTAACCTTATTCATAACCCACACAGACCCATTCACAACACCTCACAGCCAACCATCCTTGTATGTCGTTCAACACTTCACAGCTCACACGACTAACCCCCCCAGACCATATACATGGCACAAACCGAACCTCTAGACGGTTCTCCTCTACTGCCTCTTCCTCACCATAAACCTCCATTCACGAATAGCCAACCACATTTCCAACGCCAGCCCCCTGCTCACATCCACATAGCCACCTCTCCGGTAAGCACCATCGGCAGCCAAACAACACACTGGACAGTAGGGAAAGGGAAGAGATGGATCGTGCTTACCAGCGAATTGAAGCAACGCCGACAATCCTCCCCCAAATCACTCTGTTCCCGGAAACAACCACTGCCCAAATATCGCAATGGTCTCAGCCAAGGGGAAAAAAACACACGGTAAACTAATGAGAATCTAGGCTTACCGATAGTAGGAACTTCACCGGCCAAGCAATTCCTCTATGATCCTCAGTCGACCGAAAACAAACACTGCCCAAATTAGGTTTCGAGCTTAGCCACACCAAATCCATAGAGCATCTTATTCTAGTTTAAGGTAAGGAGAATTCAAGATCGATGCATACCTTTCCTCGACTCCAAACGGCAGTGGACTGCTCGGTTTGCCGGAAACTTCAAGAACACCGCCCAAATCGGCGCTTCCAGCCATCCCGGGAAGGTTGTCGAGGTCGCCGGCTACTTCTTGCGGAGGGGAGAGTCGTGAGGCGAGAAGACTGGTGAGGAGAGAGCATCCGGCGGCCGGCGTTCCGTGGAGGCGAGATCGCTCGGAGAAGGGAATCATCGCGTGCGAAGGCAAAGAAAACCGAAGTCGCGGCGGTGATCGAAGGAACACTCGATTTAAGTCGCGGGGTGAAACCGTAACCGGACGAAAAATACGGCTTGGCGTTAATGGGGGATAACGGGTCGGGTTTCTTTTGTTTAACGGGTTGGATTTCAGACCCGTTAAGCCCATTATCACTTAAACAAAAAGGGTCATTAGAAATTTCCGTTTGAGTCCAAAAAAATTTCTAAAAATTCCTGAAAAAATTCCATAGGGTATTTTACTAATTACCCAACATTTATTTTATTTTATTTATTTATATTTTTTTCCTGGTATTTTACATTGTCCCCCACTTATTAAAATTTGGTCCCCAAATTTCGTACTTAAATGCAACAATTAATTCAAGCATATTCTAAAATAACCACATACCTCAAACAAACAGATGAGGGTATTGAGTTCGGATAGTATCTTCTAGCTCCCATGTAGCCTCCTCATCCGTATGATGCTGCTATCCCACCTTTACAAGTCGGATGGTTTTGTTCCGCAACTGCCACTCCTTGCGATCAAGAATCCGCACTGGAGTCTCCTCATAAGTCGCATTCGCCTAGAGGGGTATCGGAACTTCTTTCAAAACATGGTCAGATCGCGGCACGTATTTCCTCAGCATAGATACATGGAATACGTTGTGAACACCCGTAAGTGTCGGAGGTAAAGCCAACCGATAAGCTACACCTCCAATCCTCTCTAATATCTCAAATGAACCAATGTAACGTGGAGCTAATTTCCCTTTTAGTCCAAATCTCTTGACTCCTTTGGTGGGTGACACTCGTAGGAATACATGGTCCCCGACTGAAAATTACAAAGGCCTTCGCCTCCGATTCGCATAACTTTTCTGTCTATCCTGTGCCTCTGATAATCGTCGTCTGATGACTCGTACCAACTCCGCATCATGCTTATACTCTAAGGCCCCAATATCTGTGGTTCCCGAACTTCCTCCCATAACATAGGAGATCTGCAAGGGTTGCCGTATAATGCCTCGAAAGGAGCCATCTGGATAGAAGAGTGGTAGCTGTTGTTGTAGGCAAACTCCACTAAAGGAATGTGATCCTCCCAACTGCCACCGAAATCCATGACGCAAGATCTCAATAGATCCTCCAGGGTCTGAATGGTACGTTCGGACTGTCCGTCTGTCTACGGATGAAAGGTTGTACTGAGTCGAAGCTCTGTGCCCATGGTCTGCTGCAGACTCTGCCAGAATCGCGAAGTAAATCGCAGATCTCTATCAGATATGATACTCATCGGTACACCATGTAATCTGATGATCTCTCGGCAGTACAATTCCGCTAGACGATCCAATGAGTCCGTCTCACGTATCGAAAGGAAGTGAGCGGATTTGGTTAATCGATCCACGATCACCCAAATCGCAGTATGTCCTTTACGGGTTCTGGGTAATCCCGTAACAAAATCCATCGTAATGTTTTCCCATTTCCATTCCAGGATCAGAATTTCCTAAAGTAAGCCAGCAGGTTTCTGATGTTCGGCCTTCACTTGCTGGCATACTAGACATCGTGCAACAAAGTCCGCGATATCTCATTTCATACCGTTCCACCAGTATAAGCGCTTCAAATCCCGGTACATTCGAGTACCACCAGGATGTATAGCAAATCTCAACTGATGTGCTTCCTGTAGCAATTCTTCTTTAACTGGGTGTGTGTCCGGAACACATAGTCATCCTCGGAAACGAAGTACCCCATTCTCGTCACTCGAGAAATCCGTCTGGCGTTCTGAGTTTATCGTGCTGCTCAAGAACTGCAGATGCTGATCACTGACTTGTGCTTCCTTGATCCTCTCGGCAATGGCAGACTGGGCATCCATAGAAACTAATATCCCCCGGGATGTTTGACCGTGTTCAGACAATCCCAACTCTGAGAACTGTCGAACTAGGTCAGTAACCGCTGTCAGATGACTGGCCAGAACTCCACGAGACTTCCTGCTCAGAGCATCTGCTACCACATTAGCCTTCCCCGGATGATACTGGATGGTGCAGTCGTAATCTTTCAGATATTCCATCCACCGTCTCGCCTCGATTCAGTTCTTCTTCAGGTGAATGTATATTTCGCACTTTTAAAACGTAATCCCATACAAGTAGTGCCTCCATATCTTCAATGCGAAAATAATGGCGGCTAACTCCATATCGTGAAATCGTAATTTCTCTCGTGATCTTTTAGTTGTGGAGGCATAAGATACCACGGTTGGGTGCGCATCAGCTGCTCCCAACCCTTGGATAGAAGCATCCGTATAGAGAACCATCCCATCAACACCAGAAGGAATCACTAAGATAGGTGCAGAAACTAGCCATCGCTTAAGCTTCTGGGAGCTAGTTTCACACGGGCCTCGACTGTGAACTTGACCCCTTTTCGAGTCAGGCGAGTGAGTGGCATGGTGATACTCGAGAATCCCTCCACGAATCTCCGATAATACCCGGCCAGACCAAGGAAACTACGAACCTCCTGTACTGATTTTGGCTGCTCCCAACTGGTAATCGCCTCAATCTTTTGGGGATCTATAGAAATACCTCTGTTGGACACCACATGTCCAAGAAAACCCACTGAGGATAACCAGAATGCACACTTACTGAATTTGGCATACAACTGTTCCTGTCGCAACGTCTCTAATACTATCCGCAGATGTTGTTCATGCTCCTGCTCTGATCGAGAATAAATCAATATGTCATCGATGAACACTATCACGAACTGATCTATATACCTCAGGAATACCCGGTTCATTAAGTCCATAAATGCAGTTGGGGCATTCATGAGACCGAAAGGCATCACTAGAAACTCGTAATGTCCATAACGAGTGCGAAAAGCTATTTTCTGAACATCCTCATCTCTTATCTGAAGCTGATGAAATCCTGAGCGAAGATCAATTTTAGAATACACACATGTATCCTTGAGCTGATCGAACAAATCTTCTATCCTCGGTAGTGGATATGGATCGCATTCACTTGTCGATATAGTCAATACATAGCCGTAATGATCCATCCTTCTTTTTAACAAAGAGTACCGGTGCTCCCCATGGTGAAACACTAGGGCGGATGAATCCATTATCCAACAACTCTTGCAGTTGAACTTTAAGTTCATTCAGCTCCTTTGGCGCCATCCGATAAGGAGGTTTCGATATAGGCGCGGTTCTTGGAATCACCTCTATCATAAATTCCACTTGCCTAGGAGGTGGCAAGCCTGGAAGTTCATTGGGAAATACATCTGGATATTCTCGGACTACTTGCACATCAGAGAGGGGTGGTAGTCCTTCGTTCTCAACTTTGACTAGAGATAACAGATAACCTTGACAACCCTGAGCCAATAGCTTCTAAGCCTGTAGAGCCGATATAATAGATAATCCATCATCTCTAGTACCAACAAATTCCCAAGCTGGTTGATCTGGTGGTCGGAATGTCACCACTCTTGCTCTACAATCCACTGTAGCATGATAAGCGACCAACCAGTCCATACCGAGAATAATATCGAACTCTATCATTTCCAAAACCTGAAAGTCCACTGTAAGGATATGCCCATCAAAGTCTAATGGGCAACCCTTGATTTCTTGGTGGCTAGTTAGCACCTCTCCTGATGGCAAGGATACTGCTAACCCACAAGAACGAACCCTTGAGATTCTTCCAACTCTACTCAGAAATACTCTAGATACGAATGAATGGGAACTACCGGTATCAATCAACGTATCAACATATATAGAATAAACTGAAACCATACCGTGTATGACTGATCCCTCAGCCCACTGTGCCTCCTCTCTAGTGATGGCAAAAACTCGTCCAGTCTCAATATTTGTCGGCTGCATCCCTGACAAAGTAGTAGTGTGCCTCCACTCTGGCTGGATTTGGCTATGTGGTACTGGAGGCTGAGTAGATGGTGCCGGCATAAGATATCCCTGAGAGTTGGCTGGTAAGAACTGCTGTGGTGCGGATACTCCCGGATAGTAGATCACCAGAGATGCAGGATATTGGATCGCGGTCGGCATCACTGTATGGGCACCCCCTGCATCTGGTACAACTGAGCTGGTGGAGGTACTGGCGGCCTCTGTCCATATGTCTGAGTCCGCGGTCGCCTCACGCCACGGTAGACTTCTTCCCCTTGTTGGAGCTATTAGGAAACTCCAACTGTGCTTTCAGTGTACAATCACGGCTAGTATGACCCGGTTGTTTGCAATAATAGCAAACCGGCTGCTCCAAAGGACACTCTGATACTCTGTGGCTTTCAGATCCACATTTATAGCATCCATTCCTGCCTCGGCCCTTACGGCTACTCTGAGATCCTCCAGAAAACTCTGATGCTGGACGCTTCCCCTTCTATGATCTAGCTGACCCTTTTGCAGCACTTCGCGTAGTTCCTTTTTGCTCCCCTTTCGAGTCCCGAGAACCACGTTCTCGCTTGCCCTTAGTCATCTGCTTCTCGATATCTTTCTCCCTGGAAATTTGCTAGGAAGTCATCTCGATGAAGAGGGCACGGTCCAATGCCTCCCTGTATGAGGTAATGATAGATCCTGACATCCGGCTCCGTATATAGATAGCAAGACCCTGGGTGAACTGGTACATCCGATCTGCATCCTGTGCTACTAGGTGAGAGCAGAACTCTGATAGTATGGTAAACTCTGCGTTGTACTCCATAACAGAACGATCACCTTGCTTCAGGTTTAGAAATTCCTGACGACGTGCTGTAGAAAATGCCGAAGGAAAGTACTGTCTCCAGAAAGCATCTCGAAAGCTGGCCCAAGTAATCACACGCTCCCCAGATAGAGTCTTCTGCAATTTCCACCAAGTGACAGCCTGATCTCTGAGATGATATGCAGCAAGGCCCACCTTCTCCACATCTGTACAGTTCATATACTCGAAGGTGTCTTCCATATTTTCCAGCCAAGATCGGACAATCCATGGGTCGGACTCCCCTCGAAACAAGGTGAATTTTTCCTTGGCCAATCGTGCTAACACGAGTATCCGTGACTTATCATTGAGCCAACTGGACTCTGTGGGCTCTGGCGTAGTCAGTGGTACATCCGGATTCTGAGGCTCCGAATCACCAATAGGGAGTTGCTGAGATGGAGCTTGAGTAGCATGCTCAGTCGCAACAGTATCTCGTCCCATCCCTCCGCCTGCTCGCCTGGATGGACGGCCTCGACCACGAGTTTGCACAGGTGGCATAACTCTGACAGTATACACCTATTGAATAAGTCTAGATAAGTATCCAACTAAAGTATAAATTATCAGGAATACTTACTTCATGCTACCTGGAGCCCATGTCACGGTCAATTGCATCTCACAAAAACCAAAACCGAAAAATATACCGACTCCCGAGAATCCAAAACAAAAAAAACAAAATCATAATATGGCATCGCAGAACCTTCGGCTCTGATACCAATAAAGTTGTCACACCCCGAAAGTATGCCGTGCCGAAAATCAAACGGACGACATCTCCCCTGTACGTGGCAATATTTCGGGTTAATACAAGGCCCGTAGGCCCACAACAACAACATAATATAACATACTAATAGCAGCGGAAATGAAAAACCACATACCCACAACATAGATAACAAAACATGCAGGTGTACACCACTTGACAAGTCCACAGTAATAAAACCGTAAATAAAACAACGACATCACGACAAAGTCCATAACAAAACAAGGGTCCATGACATAGGACCAAAATCCATAACACATAAACAAGTCCAAGCCATAAGAGAGAAAAACAAAATGAACTCCTCGGGAGACATCGGAAAATGGAGATGGGATGGAATGGTCGGCGCAGCTCCAAGTCGTCACAAAGGCATCTACCTGTTACCTGGGCGACAGAAAAACCCAGGGTTGGAGGTGGTGAGTAAAACTCAGCATGTAATCAGAGAAAACATGTAAATATATGTATTAATATTACATGTCATTCAACAGTCTAAATCTACTCGAACAATGGGTATACATCAGCATAATAGGTATATATGCATGCATACACTAAATAAACTGAACAACAATGATGCTGACATACCTGATCGTCAGCTACTCTATCCTTATCCAACCTAGGCATATAACCACATCATAGGGTATAAAAGAATAGTACTAACTCACACAATATCCTGAATATGATCCAAGGGTATCACCGTGAATAACCAACAGGTATACAAGTACCAGCCTACTACCATACTGGAAATGCAGTAGCATATATGAATATGTACAAACAAAAGCAACAAGCATAGTACATACAAATGCATCATCAAAGTGAGTATACATATAGACTGTATCTGTATGTATACTAATCACCATCATCCACGTATATATATATATATATATATATATATATATATATATATATATATATATATATATATATATATATATATATATATATATATATATATATATACAAGCAGGTATGTATATATATATATAACCATATGCAAAACACCGTATGATACGGCAATGCAGCATGCATGGTCATGCCTGCTCACCCCTACTCGCTACCACGCCCCCAGTGTGGCCTAGGTGGCACGACATGACAATTGTCCCATCTCACACCAACCACTACTATAGAGTGGCCGAGTGAGCAGTATGATCGAGTAGCATATGAGCGTAAAGAGCTCGCTACGCAACGGGGGTCCCTGCTGCTGGCTACTCCGACTGACACTACCAATGAGCGGTCGAGTGCCACGCACCCAGGACAACTGCACGCAACTCCAACAACCATCGTCAATAATGGTAGAGTGCGGCACAACAAATGCTATGCCCTCACTCCAGTTCCTCCTCTGGAAGTAACCTGGGAGGCAGGATGACTGACGTCTCTCTCTCAACTCCAAGGGGAGACGATGTCGTCAGTATGCATGCAATGACATGAGGGTGTTGTCTCACATACAGACATCTACCATAGACTCTCTGTTCAATAGAGAGTCACACCCAATTGATCAGTACACTCTCTATCCTATAGAGAGTCATACTCATCTGATCATGAGAAGCTAGGACCATCGGTCCGTAGCGACATACTGTCCACGACTCACCTGACCATTTACACAACCCGTGGTTGGTAAATAAATATGCAACATATAGGTATGGAATGAGTCCTACATTTAGGGTCATTCTTATCCATAGAGGACCTTTTTGCCAAATTTACAATTTAGGTCATCCTCCGTACTCTAACATCTACACCCTACTAAACAGTTAGACCTACTTACATCACATCTGTAACTCCTAGATCATGCTAGGGAATATGTGTTATCAATAATTGAGCACACATATATATCAACGATAAGTTCAAGCATACGATAAACATAGCATGATCAAGATAATATGAACACCTAGCATGCCCATATCTATGTCTAAATCTGAAAGTCATTACATCTACCCGACCGGTAGAAAATTACCTACCTGATAAGAAGCTCGTGACAATAAAAATCCTCACGGTCGCGGTCCTGCCTCGTATCCACGTCCTGCACAAACCATAATATGCATTAAGTTCTAGCACATGACAATAGATATATTTAATTTACTATTATATCGTTTCCATATTCGTGTCCCTTTATCGAATACGAATTAGAAGCTCAAATAGTCAAGCTTGACTATTTAATTTAACTCACCATTTCAATTAGCAAAAGTGCTAACCTACTCATTCAACTCCATACCCATTCAACCAAATCGATCTCATTTAGATTTAATCTTTTTATACTTAATTTGATGTAACAGGATCACCAACAAATTAAGTATAAATCTAACTCAAATTCACACTGATACACATCTCTTTTCGTAGCCCAACCAGAGCTACTGCTTCACAGCCAGGTTAAACAATCAACAAAACCTCACCACCGGCTAACCTTATTCATAACCCACACAGACCCATTCACAACACCTCACAGCCAACCATCCTTGTATGTCGTTCAACACTTCACAGCTCACACGACTAACCCCCCCAGACCATATACATGGCACAAACCGAACCTCTAGACGGTTCTCCTCTACTACCTCTTCCTCACCGTAACCCTCCATTCACGAATAGCCAACCACATTTCCAACGCCAGCCCCCTGCTCACATCCACATAGCCACCTCTCCGGTAAGCACCATCGGCAGCCAAACAACACACTGGACAGTAGGGAAAGGGAAGAGCAACGTCGGCAGTACTCCCCCAAATCACTCTGTTCCCGGAAACAACCACTGCCCAAAAATCGCAATGGTCTCAGCCAAGGGGGAAAAAAACACACAGTAAACTAATGAGAATCCAGGCTTACCGATAGTAGGAACTTCACCGGCCAAGCAATTCCTCCAAGATCCTCAGTCGGCCAGAAACAAACATTGCCCAAATTAGGTTTCGAGCTTAGCCACACCAAATCCACAAAGCATCTTATTCTTGTTCAAGGTAAGGAGAATCCAAGATCGATGCTTACCTTTCCTCGACTCCAAACGGCAGTGGACTACTCGGTTTGTCGGAAACTTTAAGAACACCGCCCAAATCGGCGCTTCCAGCCGTCCCGGGAAGGCTGTCGAGGTCGCCGGCTACTTCTTGCGGAGGGGAGAGTCGTGAGGCGAGAAGACCGGTGAGGAGAGGGCATTCGACGGCCGGCGTTCCGTGGAGGCGAGATTGCTCGGAGAAGGGAATCGTCGCGTGCGAAGGCAAAGAAAATCGAAGTCGCAGCGGTGATCGAAGGAACGCTCGATTTAAGTCGCGGGGTGAAACCGTAACCGGACAAAAAATACGGCTTGGCATTAATGGGGGATGACGGGTCGGGTTTCTTTTGTTTAACGGGTTGGATTTCAGACCCGTTAAGCCCATTAACACTTAAACAAAAAGGGTCATTAGAAATTTTCGTTTGAGTCCAAAAAAATTCTTAAAAATTCCTGGAAAAATTACATAGGGTATTTTCCTAATTACCCAACATTTATTTTATTTTATTTATTTATATTTTTTTTCCTGGTATTTTACAATATATGTATGTAAAAGAAATGTTATCCTATACACCTCATCCGTTAGCATCCATGAGCACATTAATTATCCACCATCCGATCGGATGAGCACTATAGTTCAATCCACACACACACACACACACACACACACACACACATCGTTGCTCCGATGGCAACGACATCATCCCCGATGAGTTAGGGATTAGGTATAGTATCCATCGGATCAATGACGAGTGCTAGAAGCGCTTTGCATTCATGGGTGCATATGGGATGCACACAAAAGGTGCATATTTTAACATTTCTGCCTCAGGCCCAACCAATGTACGAAAATATTATTCTAACACAACTCATCCGTGAGCACCCATGAACACTTGCATTATTCACTGTTTGATGGTTTAAGGATTGGACTATAGCACGCAAGCGGACGGTAGATAATGGAGGTGCTCATAGATGCATACGAATGAGTTGTGTAGGATAATATTTCTATATATATATAGTGAGAAATATTATCCTACACAATTTATCCGTGAGCACTTTTATTATCCATTGTATGATTGCTTGCACACTATAGTCCAATCCTTGAACCCTAGGAGATCGGGCAGTATGAGAGTGCTCACGGGTACTCACGTGTGTGTGTGTGTGTGTGTGTGTATAAAGGAATGATCCCCTACAAAACTCATTCGTGAGCACCTCCATTATCCACCGTCCAATCGAGTGAGCACTACAATCCAATTCTTAAACCCTAGAGGATCGGATGATGGATAATGGAGGTACTCACGGATACTCATGGATGAGTTGTGTAGGGTAATATTCTTATATATATAGAGAGAGAAGAATGATCCCCTACACACACAATTCATCCGTGAGCACTTTCATTATCCACTGTCCGATCAAGTGAGCATTATAGCTCAATCCTTGAGTATTAGGAGATCGGACGATGGAGGTGCTCATGGATGAGTTATATATATATATATATATATATATATATATATATATATATATATATATATATATATATATATATATATATATATATATATATATATATATATATAGGAACTAAATTTTCAAGAATTTGAGGTATAAATTCCAAAATACTTAAAATTAAAAATATCAAAATTTAAATAATTTATTTTTTTAATTTATTTTTACCAAATATTAATTATCTAGCTAGTATAATGTTGCACGAGGAAAATTGAAAAAGATATTGAAAAAAGATTGTTAAAATAAGAGTATGAGTTTCACGATAATATATTGAGTCCTCTTGGTCAAGTCAATTTGTATTTTATAATCAATAAAAGAATGTTCAATTATCATTTTGATTTAATTATTGCTTTGATTAGATAAATTCATATACACATATTATTTTTTTAAAAATTATACATAGACTATTTGTGATTTAAATAACAAGGTTGATATTTTTTGAATATGCAGAGCTATAATGATTAAATGAGAAACTTTGAATTGATTTCATTATAAATTATTGAGTTATATTTTTCACTTTTAATAACTTGTAGGTATAATAAAAAGAACATTTAAAATGCCTCCTAAATATCTATCTGGAGCTTAAAAGAGAAAATGAAATAAAAGAAGGAGACAATAATTCAAAATCAAGTCGATGATATTAACAAATATTTTAGAAGAAGTAGCAAAATAAAAAGAGAGGAATTAAAGGATAATTTGGTGATTGAAGAACAAAGTCATTATGAAAATTAAGAATTGGTTGAGGTTGCCAATTTGGTTGAGTCGAATGAGAACTTAGAAGAAAATTCTTAACATGAAAAATTAAATTCAACTCTAAATTTGGAGGATCTTAAAAATTAGAATAACATCTGTCAAAAACTGAGAGATTACTTAGTAGAAATTGGTCCAAAAAGAGTGGATGATCTTTTATTTCCTAACGATAACAACAAACATTTTGATTCATGGCATTATACACCAATAATGACAAATGGACAAACATGAAATAGAAGATAACTTATATATTCTATTTCATTAGATATAATATTTTACTTTTGTTGCAAATTGTTCAAGACTAAACAAATGATGAGTAGAATGCGAAATTTATGTAATGACAGTAATGTTAGAACCTGTGCGCCTACTAGATGGGGGGGTTAATAGCGATTCAGCATTGCTTGATCAGAATTCATTCGTTTCTACAAATTGTGTTAGCGTGCAGTGGAATAATGATAATAACAAAAACAAAATGCACAAACACAATCACAACACCAAATATAACGTGGTTTGGAACCGAATGGTTCCTACTCCACGGATTAGTGATGCACACACAATCACTAATCAATAATACTCCTTCTCGACAACAAGTCGGAAGTGGAGAAACCTCGTACAATGAATTACAATAGTAATAAAGATAAATACAAGCGAATATAAGTAAACTACACAAATACAAGTAAAGAAACACTTTACAATTGTGAACTTGGATGCTTGCTTTGTGATTGCTTGAACTTCACTTGAAGACCCTGATTTGCAATGGCAAATTGCTTCAAATCATACAAGAAACCGATAGCGAAAACCTCCTCCATGAGCTCCCTTTAAAGCTTCTTCTTGGGTTGGATCCGCATAGCAGTAGACTGATCGGGATTATCAATCGACTGCTTCTGTAGTCGTTGTCTCACAACGGCATGAGCCACGTTGGATAAGTTCTAATGGATAGACCATTAGTCAACTGATTATACCCATCAGTCGACTGAATGGGTCATCACTCGACTGTCAAACCCTAACAGTCGACTCAGAAACTTTTTGTTCCCAAATACCCGACAAGCGATCGGTGATCTCGATCGGTCATTGCCGCGTGCCATCGATCGAATGCCCAATCGGCGATTGATCGCTAGGCCAATTCTAGCAGTCAAACTCTAGTTGACTCCCATCAGTCACCTGATCATAATATCAGTCGACTGATAACCTCATCATTGAGGTTTTAACCCCAAGTATAGTGTTCCCATACTTGCTAGACCACTCTTAGCCTAGACCTAAGCCTTCTAGCCACCTCTATCAGCCTCACGTCTATCGGATCCCTCTAAGTCATCCATGACTTGTTCATCCATATGCTAGCCTTCAGATGCTTCCATCAGCTATTGTCATGCTAATGTGGTCTACACTGCCAAGGCACATTGGACTTACGCAGCTAAGACTCCCGCTTGGATTTTACGCCACCAACTATTGGACTTATGCTGCCAAGACTTCACCCTTGGACTTTACGCCGCCAATATTCCCCTTGGACTTCTCAATTGTCAAGACTCAAATTTGGACTTTCCCTTGCCAACCCATGTTGGACTTTCCTTGCCAACCCATGTTAGACTTTCCATGCCAAAACTCAAGCTTGGACTTTTCATGCCAAGTACACAAGACTTGGACTTCTCCCATGACAATGGTCAAACCATCGTGAAACATCAAAATCTAACCTGGGTCCATTATACCAATAATCTCTCCAATACATTATCAGACATCAATGTCAAACATCAATGTCAAACATCAAAATACTATTCGAGTCAAACTCGAGTCTGGTCAATCGTGACCTGGGTCGTTTGCACTAACAATCTCTCCCTTTTTGATGTTTGACAAAAACCAAACACCTTTAAGTTAGGCCTAAACCCTAACTCAAATCTCCTTACCAATTATTCCAAATTAATAATTCTAACATTCTTCCCCTTTTTGACATACATCAAAAAAGGTTCTCCCAAGGAGGTCAATGTCTCATATCCCAATGAGATCTTACAATCTCCCCCTTGGTCCAAAACACCTAGGATGCCTTCACTCTTCCTAGTGATAAGTCTCATATCACTCAAGAGAGACACTCCTATGAACTCTCCCAATTTTTAAATTAGGCATCTCAAATTCCCATGTCTCCCTCTCATGAGGAAAAATACATCCATCATCCCATGATGGATACCTCCCTCTAAAGGCTTGGTCCCCCTTGACCATTGCACCAACAATGTCCTTGGAAAGTCCCTAAGCCAATAGGAACACTAAACCATCAAAAATTAAGGTCCAAAGTTCAACATTGAACTTTCACATGCCTTAAAATTGATACATCACCCTAACAACTCTTCTAATCCATATCCAATGGATTTTCACCCTTTCTAATGTTTTCTATAGCATATCCTAGGGTTAGGAGCAGTTAGGAAACCCTAACCTAGTTGAAACATGGGCTAAACATCCTTGTTTACCCGAATTGGCATTAGGCGATCGACTCAGGCGATGTCGATCATTTGCCCTATACATCGATCGATCGATTTCCATCGTGCGAATGATCGATAACTAAAATTTCTAAATTTCAATTATCAGAAACGAACTTTAGAAAAATATAAGTAATTCTACGTATTTTGAAAAATCATGAAAATTCATGCATACATTACTTATAAGCAATACAATGGGTGAAAAATATATGAAAAATAATTTACCTATAAAATAGTGAAATTTATACAAAGTTCAAAAATGAAGAAAAACTTCAATGTTTGAGCTCACTTTGTATCAACATCATCAATGGTGATTGCTATCAAAAGATAGACTTCATCAAGGTTTTTCAAAATGATTTTAAAATATTTTTTTAAAATCTTATATTGGATCATGTTCTTTGGGCTCAATGTACATGACTTGAACATAAGCTTTCCCAATGATCCATCCATGATATAAATGAGTTTTAGTTCATCTAGATGCAAACACTATGCACCTTGAACTCAACTCATATCCTAGCATCTCACATGTATCTAGAGTGTATCAATACACATATATGTCAATGTAATGTGAGATGTGGGTTTTGTTCATCCTAAACTAGGGTTTCATATATTTTTCTAAGGCAACACTACTTGATTCCCTTATACATGGGACTTCAAGTCATGCCAATTGTCCTTAAATCAATTTTATTAATGCATGAACGATCATGGCATAAATGATGATATACATAAACATGGCCAATGATTATGATGTCATAACTGTTAGGTTTTCGGCACCGCGGCGAGTGTGTGTTCCAACATATTTCGTAAACATGTGCACAACGGAAGGAATAAAATAATAAATCTAATTTATTACAACACACACATCAAACGCATGCATAGTACAAAATGTGTAGACATAACCATAAATTCAAATTTTGCAATAAAAGAAAATTTACACTACGTATACCTGACATATCACGTGTAGCGGGAAAGGCATCAACCGGAACGATTCTAGCTAGAATCGTCTCTATCCGTATCCACGCTGAGTATCTTCGGGATGACTTCGCAAAGTCACGAGCCTCATCTTCGTACGGGTTACTAGCCTCGTGTTGAAGACAATGTGATCGAGAGAAGATCACGATCCGAATCAAAATTCGGATCCAAAATGAGTCCTCAAAAACTCGCTTCTCCGGAGAGGTATTCGTCAACCATTTGACGAATCCTTCGTCCTACACCTATGAGAATTACCGGAGATCGAATCCCCGGTAAGGCTACCGCTGTCGGAGCTCCAAACGTCATCCAAACGACGCTCTGATGAGAAGGAAACAAGCTGTCAGAAAATTGGATAGCTTTTGTGGAGGAATAAGGGTCGGCCAAATAAGGAAGGTTGAGGCTCACCTTGTCGCCGGACCCAAAGGAGATCATCGGAGCTCCTCCAGCAGCAGCTCGACACCAGCAAGAGGGAAGGACAGCACCTTCTGGACGTCGGCAAGGGAGCTGGGCGGTGGCAAGAGGGTTGGCGCCGACAAGACTTGGAGAGGAGAGGGGGTTGGGCGACAACTACTAGATTAGGGCTTAACAAAACCCTTAAACCCAATTTTATAGAACAAATTCTCTTAATGGTTATCAGATCATAACCAAAAGCCCGTTAATATGCTCCATTAATTTAAGTTAAAATAAACCAAACCATGATGGTTTATTTTAAGTTAAAATGAACCGAACCAACTTTGGTTCATTCGTTTAAAACAAACCAAACCCTTTGGTTTATTCTCCTCCATTGGATTAGAACCAAACCAATTTGGTTCATCCATCATGTCTTCATAAGACACGGCCCATCCACGCTTCTATTGCGACTGAAATGATTTCATGCTCGCTCCATGTTTGGTCCAACCAAACCTAGTTTCTCTCGGTCTGAGAATCTCATTCTCAAGCTAGTTTTAAATCCTTCGGATTACGCTCGTTGTGCATGTGACCAAATAGGTTCTCGGATTATGTTGGCCGTCTATAATTAACCATTAATTATAGAATGATCATGAATGACACCTAGTAGCACATCATGATCTCCAATTAACCGAAAAGATCAACGGTTGATCCAGAACTATTTCTGAAACTCTTCAGCAGCTCGAATGAATCGTGCCTCATTCCCTTCACTCATCTTATACCCACTTGGTTCAGGACATGGTCTATAGTGTCAGTCCCCACTAGGTTGACTATGTCACACCTAGCCCAAATATCATTTTCTCGTCCTACGGATTCTAGATACTACACATGTATCGAAGAGTACCTTACTCTAAACATGTAATGCTTTGGCCAAAGACTTTAGTAACAATCCGACGAGAGGCCATGGGTATACATCTCCTCGCAAGGAGTGGTGAATCCTTTATAGGCTATTCAAACACCTTCGATCACTTCGACTTATACCCAATCATCCCGGGTCCATATCTCCTCAGAGATGCTTGCTTAAGATGTCAAAGCATAAGTCTTTATGATCAAGATGACTTGAATACCGCAAGTCAAAGGAACATCGCACTTAAGCTGCAGTAAGAACTTCATTGACATATCTATATATGCAGAGAACCATATGAAGTCTTACGGCTGGTCACTCCAATGAACTAGTTACCATAACTAGAATCCACGATTAACTCCGGACATCACAATGTCTCTAGCCAGTGAGAATCAGCTGCTTGGATACACCAAGGAGTATACCTCGTGCTAGTATCGACAGAATCAATGGTGTCCAAATCCATCAATTCATCGACTAGGGATAATTCCGATACATCACAATTACACATATAGAGATACTCACTAGTTGTGATCCAATCACAAATTCTCTCATGCTGTGAATTGTATCATGGACATTCAGTAAATGAGTTTAAGATCTAATCAAATATATGAAATATGTATACTCAAATAGTGAATCTTCATTTATCATATAAATGGTTCAAACATAAGGCGATTGTCTTAGGACATCTCTCATAAATTACTAACAAACTCCCACTTAGCCTAATGTCAATCGCTACGGTATCCAATATCATAAGCTCTAACATGACCCTCAAACTTACTTTGAGGTAATGCCTTAGTCAAAGGATCCGCTAAGTTCCTTTCAGTGGGGATTTTCTCGATTTGTATTTTCTTCCTACTGATGATCTCTCTGATAAGATGATAGCGGCGAAGCATATGTTTGGATCGTTGATGAGACCTTGACTCTTTCGCCTATGCAATTGCTCCATTGTTGTCGCAGTAGAACGATATTACTTCAACAATGGCTGGAATCATACTAAGTTCATAAATGAACTTCTTGATCCAAACCGCTTCCTTTGTTGCTTCCGAAGCTGCAATGTATTTTGCCTCAGTGGTAGAATCCGCTACAGTGTCTTGTTTGGAACTTTTCCAACTCACTGCGCCCCCATTCAAAGTGAACACATATCCATACTGAGACCTGGAATCCTGTCTGGAAGCTGGCATTCGTATACCCGCGTATCACCATGTCCCCTTCTCCATATATAAGGAACTCATCCTTAGTTCTTCTTAAGTACTTAAGGATCATCTTAACAGCCACCCAATGATCCATTCCTGGATCAAATTGGTATCTACTCATGACACTCAGAGCATACGATACATCGGGCCTCGTACGTAACATAGCATACATGATAGATCTTATTGCGGATGCATAGGGAATCTTACTCATGCAAATCCTCTTGTCTTCTGTGCACGAACACATAGACTTCGAAAGGTGTATCTCATGCCTGATGGGTAGGAAACCTTTCTTGGATTCTGACATGCTAAACCTCTTTAGCACTCGGTCTATATATGTAGACTACGAATGACCAAGCAACCGTTTCGATCTATCTCTATAGATCTTAATCCCGAGGATGTAGGTTGCTTCTCCCAGATCTTTCATGGAGAATGTCTTGGATAACCAAATATTAACTGACTGTAAGACTGAAACATCGTCTCCTATAAGTAATATGTCATCGACATACAATACTAAGAACACGACTACACTCCCACTAACCTTCTTGTACACACAAGGTTCGTCTGGATTTTGTGAGAAATCAAACTTTTTGATTGTCTCATCAAAATGGATATTCCAGCTCTTGGATGTTTGCTTCAATCCATATATGGACCGTCGCAATTTGCATACCTTGGTTTTATCAACCGATGTGAAACCCTCAGGTTGTATCATATACACGTCCTCGAGCAGGTTTCCATTAAGGAAAGATGTTTTCACATCCATTTGCCATATCTCATAATCATAATGAGCCGCTATGACCAGGAGCATCCGAATGGATTTAAGCATAGCTATAGGTGAATAGGTTTCGTCATAATCAACACCTTATTTTTGAAGATATCCTTTCGCCACTAATCTAGCCTTATAGCTAATCACATTACCATCCATGTCGATTTTCTTCTTGAAAACCCACTTGCACCCTATAGGCTTAATGCCTTCAGGTGGATCAACCAAGTTTCAAACTTGGTTTTCATACATGGAATCCATTTCAGACTTCATGGCATCAAGCCACTTATCCCTTTCTGAACTTGTCAGCACTTCTTCATAACTGGTAGGCTCCTCATCATCAATGAGTAACACGTCGTTTGATTCACTTACGAGAAATCCATATCTCTCAGGAATGTTGCGTGTTCTACCAGATCTACGAAGATGTGGTGTTTCAATAGGTCCAGCCGATTGCTCATCACTATAAGTTATCGGATGTTGTGCTTCACTAGGTATCTCATCAATGTCTATTTGAGTCTCTCGAGCCTCCTCAAGCTCGACGACACTCCCACTGTTTTCTTGCAAGAGAAACTCTTTCTCTAGAAACACAACATGCATTGAAACAAATACCTTTTGTTCCATAGGATGATAGAATTCGTAACCCCTTGTTTCCTTAGGGTATCCAATAAATAGACATTTATCAGACTTAGCATCCAATTTGTCTGATACAGTCCGCTTCACATAAGAAGGACAACCCCATATCTTCAAGTAAGATACATGAGGTTTCTTACTATTCCATATCTCATATGGAGTAGTAGAGACTACCTTGGTTGGCATTCTGTTTAATAAGTAAACAACTGTCTGAAGTGCATAGCCCCAAAAGGACTTAGGAAGATTCGCATGATTCATCATTGACCTGACCATGTCCAACAAGGTTCGATTACGCCTCTCAGATACACCATTATGCTGTGGTGTATATGGCGGAGTCCATTGAGACAATATACTATTATCTCTTAGATAATCAAGAAACTCTTGACTTAAGTATTCACCACCTCGATCCGATCAAAGTATTTTAATACTCTTGTCATGTTGTTTCTCTACTTTATTTCTGAATTCTTTGAACCTTTCAAAGGCTTCAGACTTGTGTTTTATCAAGAACACATACCCAAACCGTGAGTGATCATCGGTGAAGGTAATGAAGTAGTTATAGCCTCCTAAAGCTTGAGTTGACATAGGTCCACATACATCAGTATGTATTAGACCTAGCAACTCTCCCACTCGTTCACCTTTTCCTAAAAAAGGTAACTTAGTCATCTTGCCTTTTAAGCATGATTCGCATGTATCGTATGAATCCAATCAAACGACTCCAGAATTCCACATCGGTGTAATTCGGACATGTGTTTCTTGCTTACATGGCCAAGACGACAATGCCACATGTAGGAGTCTAATTGATTATCCTTTCGAGCACGCTTGTTGCTCACTTCGTTATTGAAAATGTCACTGGATATGTCCAACGTATAAATGTCATTGCTCAAAGTTCCAGTTCCATAAAGTACGCCATTCAAAGTTATATAACAACAATTGTTACTAAACGTCAAATGGTAACCATTTCTATTTAAGCAGGAAATAGAAACAATGTTCTTTATTAGAGAAGGAACACAATAGCAATTGTCCAGTTCTAAGACAAGTCCTATAGGGAGTTTCAACAAATACGTTCCGATGGCAAGTGCAGCAACCTTTGCTCCATTCCCAACACGTAAATTTTGACTCTCCCTTGACGAGTCTTCTTCTATTCCTTAGCCCATGTATGTCATTACATATATGGGAGCCACACCCAGTATCCAATACCCAAGTGTTTGAGGAAATAGAATGATAGTCAATAACGAAGATATCTGAAGAAGATGGGGCATCTGATGCCTTATTCTTCTTCACGGACTCAAGATAAATCTTGCAATTTCTTCACCAATGGCTCTCCTTGCCATAATGATGGCAAATGCCCTTTTGAGCTGGTTCTATCTTTTTAGCCTTTTTCTTCCCCTTTTGCTATTCCTTTGACTTCCTCTTAGAACCTTTTTTCGAGGAATCAACTAACAGCACCATCCTCTGCTCATGCTTCTCAGAAGGCTCCACAGTCTTCAGCATGTTGAGCAGTACCATAGATGAACCCTCTTGCATCTTAGAGGTGAAGAGAGCTTGGAGACTTCGAACCTTTCAAATCTCACTTACTCATTAAACAACTCATAAAGATGAAAGACTAAGGTATGAACATCCATATGCTCATGCTGCTTCCACAGCTCGGGTACCATCGTGGCTAGCATTATGCAACTCACTAGTTCAGAATCAATCACATGTTTCTAATAGGCCAACAATTGGTCTGGAGTTTCATCGTCACTAGGACGGGCGGGAAGAGGCGCTTCGAGGACATTCGTAAGCTTTTCCGTCTTGAGAACAATTCTCAAGCTTCTAAGCCAATCCAAGAAGATTGACCCAGTCAATTTATTTGAATTCAAAATAGAGCGCAAATTCAAAGACATCACGATCAATCGATTAACTTAGAAATACAAAACGAGAATATATGAGAAAGATGATTTAAAATGCATCAATATACATTCATAAATCCCATTCATTTTTCGAATTTCAAAAACCTCAAAATCACTTCGGGAGATCGTAGGTCCATCTCCGAATGGGCTGATATCCATCATAGATATGAACAACCTTGGAGAGAGTCCAACAAGCCATTCATAACTACGATGGTAGGTATCAACTATACCGATTGCACATCACGTATATGCAACTATCACAATATGCTATTAACTAATTGAATGTTCACACATACATCGGATTGTTAACACATTAACAAGTATGCATCATATGCATAGCACCCAACTTCACCTCCCTTTACATCGACCTTGGAGAGAGTCCAACAAGCCGATGCTCCAGGTTAAAGCCAACCCATTAATTGAGAAATAGTTTTAATATGGTTAGAGTGCATTCAACCAATTAGCCCGGCTTAGAGAGAGTCCAACAACCAAAGCTAACGATTGACCTCTGACTCTTACCATATTAGTATTAAACTATTCCATGGTTTGAACATGTTCGGGTTTGAGCTGGGCTTAGAGAGAGTCCAATAACCTAAACAAGAAACGAAACTCTGGTTCTAACCATATTAATGGAAGGTGTAGGCTTTAATATTGAGTAAGGGTTTTTATGTCTCATCCTCTTTGCATGCAAATAACTATTATCTACATGGAATGACATACATGGCATACATCTACATGTCACGACATGCATGGCATAATGATATGCATCTAATGCAATTACATGGCATACAATTATGTCATGTACAAAATTTCCTTATATGTCATAACTATTTATGGAAATAAAATATGTTTAAGATTTGATTCTCCAAATCAAATCATGATTAAATTAGGAAACAAATTTTCAAATCTAATCACATATTTTATTTGTGGAAAGTGTTGATTAAGGAAAGTCAATTTAGGAAACCAATTTCCTAAATCATCAAAACTACTTATGGAAATAAAATATTTTTAAGATTTGATTTCCCAAATAAAATCATGGTTAAATTAGGAAACAAATTTCCAAAATCTAATCAAATATTTTATTTATGGAAAATATCAATTTCCATAAATACTTCCAACTTTCCAAAAGTAGAAGATTTACATAAATACTTCTAGACTTTCCAAAATTTAAAAATTTCCATAAATACTTCTAACTTTCCAAAAGTAGAAAATTTCCAGAAATATCATTATGACTATCGCAAAACAATTTTACGATTATGTCGAAACACAACCTGGGCTCTGATACCACTGTTGGGTTTCCGGCACCGCGGCAAGTGTGTGTTCGAACATGTTTCGTAAACATGTGCACAGCGGAAGGAATAAAATAATAAATCTAATTTATTACAACACACACATCACACACATGCATAGTACAACATGTGTAGACATAACCATAAATTCAAATTTTACAATAAAAGGAAATTTACACTACGTATTCCTGACGTATCACGTGTAGCGGGAAAGACATCAACCGGAACGATTCTAGCTAGAATCGTCTCTATCTGTATCCACGCCGAGTATCTTCGGGATGACTTTGCAAAGTCACGAGCCTCGTCTTCGTACGGGTTACTAGCCTCGTGTTGAAGATGATGTGATCGAGAGAAGATCATGATCCAAATCAAAATTCGGATCCAAAACGAGTCCTCAAAAACTCGCTTCTCCGGAGAGGTATTCGTCAACCGTTTGACGAATCCTTCGTCCTCCACCTATGATTATTGTAGGGAAATCTCGTATGCCTAATGGCATATGCGCAACAGAAAATAGGATCCCTTCCAAGTGATCCATGCGAAAGCAAACTCGTATAAAATAAATTTCTCTAAACCAAACCTATCTTATAGGAGAGGATTACCTTTGTTGCGTGCCCTTGTTAATCCCGCTTTTCCTTTCGGTTTGTTGGATCTTTAGCACGTTCAAGTGTCCGTGCCTCTATACGTATCCACACGAGCACGCTCTTGTCTCACAAAAGGAAAACTAGAAGAGCTCTCCTTTACTTCTTGCTAGAGAAGTCCCTAAAGGAGAGGAAGAGAGGGAAAAGGAGAAAGGAAGAAGAAGACTCCTCTTCTTGCTAGCCTACACTCACAAACCCACACAACTAAAGCTTCCACCAAGCTCTCTCACAACCACAACACCAAAAACTCACTATGGCCGGCCACTCCATGGAGCCTTTTATAGGGTTGGAAAAACCCTTCCACCTCCTTCACATTCAATGCAATCCATTGCATTGAGACACACTCAAAAAGGATTTGGCTTCCTTGTTTGGCCGGCCACTTAAGGAGACAAAACCATTTTGTTTCCTTCCACCTTAACTAGCTTAGGTGGATGCTTAGGTGGCATGCTTATGTGGCATGCTTATGTGGCATTCTTATGTGGCATTCATGCATGTTGAATTAATCTTATTAATTCAATTAAACTTATGTTATCATATTGAATTAATCTTATTAATTCAATTAAGCTTATGTTATCATATTGAATTAATCTTATTAAATCAATAAGGTAACATATTGAATTAATCTCATTAAATCAATTAGCTAAAATTCTCATTAAGCTTAAAGTCCAAAACCATTTTGTACTTAAGCTTATTCCCATATTATTCTAGTCAAACTAGAATACTCTAATTCCTCTAATTATCATGCTCTTTGTGTGTGACCCTATAGGCTCTCATAACATTGGCAGTGGACCTAAACTCTTTTAGATACACAAGCAATGAGCGGCATCTAGCAATACATCATTGCTACCCAAGTTCTGAGATAAGTCAAGATCCAGGCTAACCTTTCCGTGACTACTATAATATATGACCGTGTCCTTCTATCCTTGATATCAGATTGATCAATGAGGCATAGACCGTGTCATCCTCGATCAATCTATGTGTTTCTTGATAACTGAGTAATCTAACTCAAACAAATGAGATCAATATCTCATATTGACTCATTCGAGCATGGCCATGCGTTTTAGTAGTTCTACTCAATCAAGGGCCCACCGATATCACTCCCGTCATATGGAAGGATAGATCCCATCTACATCACTCACATCCCTCCGCATAATTTGTTACATACCCGATGTCGCCTTTATGGTCCACCTATTACGGGTGGCGTTTGTGACGATACCAAAGTACATAACACATTATGTAGGGAACCGTAGTGACTTCAGGTCTAAGGACTATTCATACCAATAGTCACATGAGAAAGTTTATGACACTCATATAACGATCCATGAAACTTTCTCATGGCGAATTGATTCGTATATATTCTCCAATATATACCCATGTGTCAACTTGATATCATATATCCATGACTTGTGAGATCAAGTCATCAATTGACCTACATGCTAGTCTTTATGTATTAATATTGCCCTTGCATATTAATACTCGACTAGAACATTTAGGAAAGTGTTCTCTCTGACCTCTCATAATCAATTCGCAATTGATGTCTTGTAGATAAGAACCTACTTTTCTAGGGCATTATTATATTTAAATTAGTAGCACAAGCAAGATGTAAATATAATAACCAATCCTTTGCCTTTATAGAATATGATACAAAATGTTCCCTATTCAACCATCACATGATTGGTTCTAGGGCTTTAACTAACAATCTCCCACTAGCACTAGTACCAATCACTATGATATCTAATACCTAGTGACCTAGTGTGACCATCATGCTTCCTCTGTGCCAAAGCCTTAGTCAATGGATCTGCGATGTTAGCTTCTGTCGGTACTCTGCATATCCTCACATCTCCTCTATCGATGATCTCTCGAATGAGATGGAAGTGCCGCAGTATGTGTTTGGTCTGCTAATGTGATCGAGGTTCCTTAGCTCGCGCAATAGCCCCATTGTTGTCACAATAGAGGTCTATTGGATCTCGCAATGCTAGGAACTACCCCAAGTTCAGCGATGAACTTGCGAGCCAAACAACCTCCTTTCTTTGCATCGGATCGCAATATACTCGCTTGTAGAATCACAATTGTGTCCGCTTGAACTCTTCCACTCACACTCCACCATTCGTGCAAAACACGTACTCGATTGCGATCTATAGTCATCCTTGTCTGCTTGGAAGCTTGCATCATCAGTAACCCTTTACAGCTTAGCTCCTCATTGCCTCCAAATATCGGAAATATTCTTTCGTTCTTCGTAAGTACTTAAGAATATTTTTTGACCGCTATCCAAAGTGACTTTCACCGATCCGATCGTATCTACTCGTCATGCTCAAAGCATACGAGACGCCGTCGAGCAGTACAAAGCATGGCGTACATGATAGACCCTATAGCGATGCATAAGGGATCTTATCCATGCGATCTCTCTCCTCCTTAGAAGAGGGACATTGAGTCTTGAAAGACTCACACCATGTGATAAAGCGAAACCCTTTCTTAGAATTTTGCATAGCAAAACGATCTAGCACTTTATCAATGTATGTACTCTGACTTAGGCCAAGTAATCTTCTAGATCTATCTCTATAGATCTTGATGCCTAGAATATAGGCAGCTTCACCTAAGTCCTTCATCGAGAAACAATTCCCTAACCACATCTTCACAGACTGGAGTGAGGGAATATCATTTCCGATGAGAAGTATGTCATCTACATACAAGACAAGAAATACAACTGTGCTCCCACTATTTCTCTTGTAGACACAAGGCTCATCTTCATTCTTGATGAAACCAAACTCTTTGATTGCATCATCGAATCGAAGATTCCAGCTTCGAGAGGCTTGCTTTAGTCCATAAATGGACCTTTGCAGTTTGCATACCTTTCCAGGATGCTTTGGATCTTCAAAACCCTCAGGTTGTGTCATGTACACATCCTCGAGTAGTTTTCCATTCAGAAAAGCGGTTTTGACATCCATCTGCCAGATCTCATAATCATGGTAGGCTGCAATAGCAAGTATGATCCGAATGGATTTAAGCATCGCAACTGGTGAAAAGGTTTCTTCATAGTCAATACCATGAATTTGTTTGAATCCTTTAGCCACCAATCTACCTTTATAGGTATGCTTATTACCATCCATGTCAGTCTTTACTTTAAAGACCCACTTACACCCAATGGGTTTTACCCCTTCAGGTGGATCAACCAAAGTCCATACTTGGTTAGTGTACATGGATTCCATTTCGGATCTCATGGCCTCTAGCCATTTCTCAGAATCTGGGCTCATCATAGCTTCTTGATAGGATGTAGGCTCGTCAAGATCGACAAGCAATACTTCACCGTTGTCAGTCAAGAGAAAAGAATATCTCTCGGGTTGACGACGGATCCTATTAGATCTACGAAGAGGTTGGTCTACTTGAACAGGTGTTTGCTCCACAACTCTTTGGGCAACAAATTCCTCATCCACAACACTTTGTGGTGCCTGTTCATTTTCCATCGAAGCCTTAGTGTTATCATCATCTTGAACTTCTTCAAGATGAATTTTACTCCCACTAGTATTTCTAGAAATAAATTCTCTTTCTAGAAAGACAGCATTTCTGGCAACAAACACCTTGCCAAGTGTGGGATTGTAAAAGTAATATCCCTTAGTTTCCTTGGGATATCCTACAAAATAACACTTATTTGATTTGGGTCCTAGTTTATCTGAGACTTGACGTCTAACGTAAGCTTCACAACCCCAAATCTTTATAAAAGACATTTTGGGACTCTTCCCGGTCCATATCGTATACGGTGTCTTTTCTACGGCTTTTGATGGAACGCGATTAAGTGTGAAAGCGGCTGTCTCTAGAGCTAAACCCCAAAAGGAAGTAGGTAGATCAGTCTGGCTCATCATTGATCGTACCATATCTAATAGAGTACGATTTCTCCTCTCAGATACACCATTCCATTGTGGTGTTCCAGGTGGAGTGAGTTGGGATATTATCCCACACTCAGCCAGGTGATCACGAAACTCTTGACTAAGGTATTCACCACCTCGATCTGATCGAAGTAGCTTAATATGCTTACCAAGTTGGTTTTGTACTTCATTCTTGAATTCTTTGAACTTTTCAAAGGATTCTGACTTATGTCTCATCAAATATAAGTAGCCAAATCTACTCATATCATCAGTGAAAGTAATAAAGTACTTATAGCCTCCTCTGGCTTCGATATTGAAAGGGCCACATACATCAGTATGTATGAGTCCTAACAAATCCGTCGCTCTCTCGCCATGTCCACTAAATGGAGTTTTAGTCATCTTTCCTAAAAGACAAGACTCGCATACCTCATATGATTCAAAATCAAATGAGTCCAATAATCCATCTTTATGGAGTTGGGATATGCGTTTTTCATTTATGTGACCTAGGCGACAGTGCCAGAGATATGTCTGGTTCAAATCATTCGATTTGAACCGTTTGGTATTTACGTTATAAATTGGGTTATCTAAATCTAGAACATAGAGACCATTCATAAGTGGTGCATTACAATAGAACATTTCATTTAAATAAATGGAACAACATTTGTCCTTTATTATAAAAGAAAAGTTTTTCTTGTCTAAACAAGATACAGAAATTATGTTCTTTGTTAATGCGGGTACATAGAAGCACTCCTCTAGTTCTAAGATAAGCCCAGTGGGCAAAGACAAAGAATATGTTCCTACAGCTACAGCAGCAACTTTTGCGCCATTGCCTACTCGTAGGTCCACTTCACCCTTTGCCATTATTCTACTATTTCTCAGTTCTGCACATTAGTACAAATGTGAGATGCACATCCGGTATCTAATACCCATGTAGAAGAAATAGATAGATTAACTTCTATAACGTGTATACCTGAGGCAGAAGTCCCACTTCTCTTGTTCTTTACTTCCTCAAGGTAGACTTTGCGGTTCCGCCGATTGTCCATCTCACCGCAATGGAAGCCCTTTAGGTACTTTACCTTTACCCTTTGAAGTGGATGAATTGGCCTTGCCTTTGGCTTGGTCTTACCCTTGCCTTTGCGCTTACCTTTGTCCTTCTTGACCATTAGTACATTACTAACTTTCTTCTTGAGATTTGGTTGTGATTCTCAACATCTTTGAGAATCTCGCAAAGGTTTATCAATTTCATTCATGTTATAATTCATGACGAATTGATTGTATGCTTTAAGAACGATTGCGATTGGATAACATCGATTGCCAATTCTTGGCTCGATGGAAAACCTAGTCTTTGAGGTTCTCAGCGTACCCAATCATTTTGAGTACGTGAGTTCCTACAGTGTTCCTTCTTGCATCTTGCATGCAAAAAGAGCCTTAGACACTTCAAAAGCGCTCGTGCCTAGCTTGTCCTTGATATAGTTGTTTCAAATGCTCAACCATATCATAGGCATCCATGTTCTCATGTTGCTTCTGAAGCTCAGAGTTCATGGTGGCAAGCATAAGGCATGACACATCTAATGCGTCATCTTGATGCTTCTTATAAGCATCCTTTTCAGCACGAGTGGCCGTAGGGGCGGGTATTTCAGGGGTAGCCTGCTCTAGGACATATAGTTTGCGTTCTTGCTTGAGGATAATCCTCAAGTTCCTATACCAGTCAAGAAAGTTTGCTCCATTGAGCTTGTCCTTCTCAAGGACAGATCGCAAGTTGAGGGGGTGTGTCGTGTTAGATGACATGGTGATCTACAACATTAAAAAATGCAAAGTTAAGTATCATACCTAAATCATTTAATTAGGCCTTTAATTAAATGAGGCTCCCACTAAATTCTCATAGCTACTATTTAGCTATAAATTTATATGGGATAAAGATCCACATCATAATTCGTCTTGAGTTAGCTTTGGCTAATCGCCCAAGATGTAGTATAATTAGGTAGGCAATCTTTTGCCAATTACATCTGATGTAACTCTTTAATAGCTTTGGTTAAGTTTTAGATTAGTTCAGTGTTTATTCCTAAACCAGCTTCCAGGCTGTGGCGAGGCACAGAGGCCTTCTTGGATATCGGAGCAACGACCACTTCTAAGACAAAGCTGATGTTCGGAAATCACACAAAACTAATGTTAACACTTATGTTCAAAGCTAATATATGCCTCTACTTTCTTAACCTTAATTAAGTCTTAACCAAGACTGATAGCTGGACATCACGATTGTCCACTCGCACCCCTCCAAGATAAAATGCATTGCTTTGCTTTGGCAAACCCAATAACAAATGATCGAGGAAGTAGTGAGTACCAACTTTGGTAGGCATATAGTTTAGACTTATTAAGAAATAAACATGTATCATATACATATTAGCATACATCACATATAAGCTAAACTAATCATGCATCACATACAAGCTAAACTAACATGCATCACATACATATTAAACTAACGTGTCATGGTTATGGCCCTTATTCTACAATCTTCTCAAGCCAATGAAAAGATTGATTGGTCAACCTAGGGATAGCATCTTCTCCTAAGTGCTTCCTTTTGGTTGTCTTGTGTGTTGACTTCTCCTTGTAACCTCATCTTCCAATGGACCCTCCATCCTTGTTTTGTACATTACAAAAGGAGAAATACTCGAGTTACATTCGAGTCTAAAACTAATTTTACAACAAGAATATTAGGAGAAAGGCACGACACGCAGGCCGTATTAAGAATTACAACACACAATCACAAACTTTTGGGACTAGGCCATAACCATGCACCATGTCATTTTAACTTTTAAAAGACATTGGATATTTTATTATGTTTGAAAATTTGCTAATGCAATTATCAACTCATAATAAAATTTATCCTACTTCTATATCACATATAAAATAGAGAAAACCTATTTTTATACGATCTTTCGCAAGTGGCTCTGATACCACTGTAGGGAAATCTCGTATGCCTAATGGCATATGCGCAACGGAAAATAGGATCCCTTCCAAGTGATCCATGCGAAAGCAAACTCGTATAAAATACATTTCTCTAAACCAAACCTATCTGATAGGAGAGGATTACCTTTGTTGCGTGCCCTTGTTAATCCCGCTTTTCCTTTCGGTTTGTTGGATCTTTAGCACGTTCAAGTGTCCGTGCCTCTCTACGTATCCACACGAGCACGCTCTTGTCTCACAAAAGGAAAACTAGAAGAGCTCTCCTTTACTTCTTGCTAGAGAAGTCCCTAAAGGAGAGGAAGAGAGGGAAAAGGAGAAAGGAAGAAGAAGACTCCTCTTCTTGCTAGCCTACACTCACAAACCCACACAACTAAAGCTTCCACCAAGCTCTCTCACAACCACAACCCCAAAACTCACTATGGCCGGCCACTCCATGGAGCCTTTTATAGGGTTGGAAAAACCCTTCCACCTCCTTCACATTCACTGCAATCCATTGCATTGAGACACACTCAAAAAGGATTTGGCTTCCTTGTTTGGCCGGCCACTTAAGGAGACAAAACCATTTTGTTTCCTTCCACCTTAACTAGCTTAGGTGGATGCTTAGGTGGCATGCTTATGTGGCATGCTTATGTGGCATTCTTATGTGGCATTCATGCATGTTGAATTAATCTTATTAATTCAATTAAGCTTATGTTATCATATTGAATTAATCTTATTAATTCAATTAAGCTTATGTTATCATATTGAATTAATCTTATTAAATCAATAAGGTAACATATTGAATTAATCTCATTAAATCAATTAGCTAAAATTCTCATTAAGCTTAAAGTCCAAAAACCATTTTGTACTTAAGCTTATTCCCATATTATTCTAGTCAAACTAGAATACTCTAATTCCTCTAATTATCATGCTCTTTGTGTGTGACCCTATAGGCTCTCATAACGCTGGCAGTGGACCTAAACTCTTTTAGATACACAAGCAATGAGCGGCATCTAGCAATACATCATTGCTACCCAAGTTACGAGATAAGTCAAGATCCGACTAACCTTTCCGTGACTACTATAATATATGACCGTGTCCTTCTATCCTTGATATCGGATTGATCAATGAGGCATAGACCGTGTCATCCTCGATCAATCTATGTGTTTCTTGATCCTCGAGTAAACTAACTCAAACAAATGAGCTCAATATCTCATATTGACTCATTCGAGCATGGCCATGCGTTTTAGTAGTTCTACTCAATCAAGGGGCCCACCGATATCACTCTGTCATATGGAAGGGATAGATCCCATCTACATCACTCACATCCCTCCGCATAATTTGTTACATACCCAGTAATCGCCTTTATGGTCCACCCTGTTACGGGTGACGTTTGACGATACCAAAGTACATAACTCCTTATGTAGGGAACCATAGTGACTTCAGGTCTAAGGACTATTCATACCAATAGTCACATGAGAAAGTTTATGACACTCATATAACGATCCATGAAACTTTCTCATGGCGGGTCAGTTCAGTATATATTCTCCAATATATACCCATGTGTCAACTTGATATCATATATCCATGACTTGTGAGATCAAGTCATCAATTGACCTACATGCTAGTCTTTATGTATTAATATTGCCCTTGCATATTAATACTCGACTAGGAACATTTAGGAAAGTGTTCTCTACAGCCTCTCATAATCAATTCTGCCAATTGATGTGCTGTAGATAAGAACCTACTTTTCTAGGGCATTATTATATTTAAATTAGCTGGCACAAGCAAGATGTAAATATAATAACCAATCCTTTGCCTTTATAGAATATGATACAAAATGTTCCCTATTCAACCATCACATGATTGGTTCTAGGGCTTTAACTAACAATTATTACCGGAGATCGAATACCCGGCAAGGCTACCACTGTCGGAGCTCCAAACGTCGTCCAAACGATGCTCCAACGAGAAGGAAACAAGATGTCCAGAAAACTAGACAGATTTGGTGGAGGAATAGGGGTCGGCCAAATAAGGAAGGTTGAGGCTCACCTTGTCACCGGACACAAAGGAGATCACCGGAGCTCCTCCGGTAGCAGCTCGACGCCGGCAAGAGGGAAGGACAGCACCTTCTGGACACCGACAAGGGAGCTGGACGGCGGCAAGAGGGTTGGCGCCGACAAGACTTTGAGAGGAGAGGGGGTTGGGCGGCAACTACTAGATTAGGGCTTAACAAAACCCTTAAGCCCTATTTTATAGAGAACAAATTCTCTTAATGGTTATCGGATCATAACCAAAAGTCCGTTAACCCGCTCCATTAATTTAAGTTAAAATAAACCAAACCATGATGGTTTATTTTAAGTTAAAACGAACCGAACCAACTTTGGTTCATTCGTTTAAAACAAACCAAACCCTTTGGTTTATTCTCCTCCATTGGATTAGAACCAAACCAATTTGGTTCATCCATCATGTCTTCATAAGACACGGCCCATCCACGCTTCCATTGCGACTGAAATGATTTCATGCTCGCTCCATGTTTGGTCCAATCAAACCTAGTTTCTTTCGGTCTGAGAATCTCATTCTCAAGCTAGTTTTAAATCCTTCAAATTACGCTCGTTGTGCGTGTGACCAAATAGGTTCTCGGATTATGTTGGCCATATATAATTAACCATTAATTATAGAACAATCATGAGTGGCACCTAGTAGTATATCATGATCCCCAATTAACCGAAAAGATCAACAGTTGATCCAGAACTATTTCTGAAACTCTTCAGCAGCTCGAATGAATCATGCCCCATTCCCTTCTCTCATCTTATATCCACTTGGTTCAGGACATGGTCTATAGTGTTAGTCCCCACTAGGTTGACTATGTCACACCTAGCCCAAGTATCATTTTCTCATCCTACGGATTCTAGTTGCTACACATGTATCGAAGAGTACCTTACTCTAAACATGTAATGCTTTGGCTAAAGACTTTAGTAACAATCCGACGAGAGGCCATGGGTATACATCTTCTCGCAAGGAGTGGTGAATCCTTTGTAGGCTATTCAAACACCTTCGATCACTTCGACTTATACCAAATCATCCCGGGTCTACATCTCCTCAGAGATGCTTTCTTAAGATGTCAAAGCATAAGTCTTTATGATCAAGATGACTTAAATACCGCAAGTCAAAGGAACATCGCACTTAAGCTGTAGTAAGAACTTCATTGACATATCTATATATGCAGAGAACCATATGAAGTCTTACGGCTGGTCACTCCAATGAACTAGTTACCATAACTAGCATCCACGATTAACTTCGGACATAACAATGTCTCCAGCCAGTGAGAATCAGCTGCTTGGATACACCAAGGAGTATACCTCGTGCTAGTATCGACAGAATCAATGGTGTCCAAATCGATCAATTCATCGACTAGGGATAATTCTGATACATCACAATTACACATGTAGAGATACTCACTAGTTGTGATCCAATCACAAATTCTCTCATGCTGTGAATCGTATCATGGACATTCAGTAAATGAGTTTAAGATCTAATCAAATACATGAAACATGTATACTCAAATAGTGAATCTTCATTTATCATATAAATGGTTCAAACATAAGGCGATTGCCTTAGGACATCTCTCATAAATTACTAACAATGACATATGATATAATCTAAATATACATGACATTATAACCTTAATCCTAAGCATGATCATGATATATTATATAATTAAAAGTAGATATAATGTCATGACATGTTATATGACAAATCAAGCTTGACAAATAAAATGTAAAGGTATATAATACCTAAATTTTAATATTTGTTGCCATTTGCTATTATTAAACTCATTTTGCCATATTATCATTTATCTCCCAAGTGTGCCAAAAATCCAAAATAGCACACCTCAACCTCTAAACCTAAGTTGTTCCAATTTGATCAATTTTTCATAGTTCCATAAATTATATTGGCACATCCTAAAATCTTTTAGGATTAAAAATCATTCTTATTTCCAACGTACCTCATTATCTTGGAAATTACCTAAAGTGTCACCTTTACCATAGTTAGGTTAACTACCTATCCATTCAAGGTTGGCACACTTAAACCCATCCAGCGTGAATCGATCACGCTCCTAGGAACCCAATACCTATTGGAGCTCCTTGGGTTTACTAGGTATTCGCTAGGGATAACTTCCCTAGATACCCTCTTAATGACCCTCCTAGGCTTAGAAGCCTTGGTCATTTGGGTCTTACTTAGGTTAACTCTAGGTGTAACTCCCCTTGTAACCTTCTTAATGGCTTCCCTAGGTTTCCTTGAAACCTTAGCCACTAAGCGCCTACCTTAGTCAACCTTAGGGATGACTTCCCTATTGACCTTGGTTTTCCTAGACCTAACTTGAGTTCCATAATCGAATGGAACATTATGATAGGTATCCTTGGGCTTAGATTTGTGACCCAAACCTTTCTTGCCCTTGGTTGGACCTTGCTTCCTAAACCCTAGGTTTTGACTCCTTGACCTAGATGTTTGATCATTTGACCCTTTAATTTGATCTTGTATATTCCTAAGAGTCTTTTCCATTTTCTCAAGTCTTGACCTCAAGACTTGATTTTCCTTTTCTAATATCTCAATTTTTTATTTTTCATTAACTCTTGAGATATCCTTATTTCTAGGCATATGTCTAGTCCATTTAGGGCTAATGCCTAGGTGATCTTCTATCTTCCTAATGGTCTCCATATGAAGGATAGGTCTAGAATTGTTTGATCTAGGTTGTCCTTAGGTAAAATTGTTTTAGGGACATTAGTCCCAAATTTCTCCTTATTCCTAATGTGGACATGCTTAGCTCCAAAACAATAAAATTCATTATTCCTACTAGCATGCTTTTTACTATAAAATTTAGAATGTGCATTATTAAATTTTACCTTAGGGATTGCTTTAGAAGCTCCCCCTACTTGTGATGCTCCTTCTTGGCTCTTTTTCTTCCCTCTAGGGCATTGACTCCTATAATGCTCCTTTTGTTGACATTTGAAGAAAATAACATGCTCCTTGCTTTTTCTAGTGGGGGCACCGGCATCCTTAGTTTTCTCTTGACTTTTAGGCGCCGGTGGAGTCTTCTTAATTTTCTTAGGACACTTGCTCTTATAGTGCCCATATTCCCTACACTCAAAACACATAATATGAATTTTATTTTGAATTGATGTGCTTAAGTTACCTAGGTCAATGGTGGTCGGAATTGGTTCTTCATCTTCTCGACCAGAGGTAGTGTTCGGATGTATACTGAAAGCCTAGCTCTTTTGTATGAACATTTTATTTTGAAATAAGAATCACATGATCATTGTTTGCACTTTATATTTATTATATGTATGCATATTGTCTAATATTTTACATTGTAGATAACATGGTGCTTTGTGTGGCACAGAAGATCATGTTATCAGTCCCTTGTAGAATATAAGTAGAGGCTCACAACCAAGATGGTTTTGGACAAACCATTGGCATGGTTGTAGTGTAGCTTGGTATTGTTTTTTCTTGAACATAGAGTTACACTAGTACACTTAGGTGTATTGAGCATGACTGACATAGAGGTGATTCAATTTATTGCTGACTACATAATTGAATCGGACCTCGGATATTATGTTGTACATGCTCTTAATCCCGATATAATAACGGGCACATGTACTTAGTATTTATTTCTTTGATTTACCAAAGGGTGAGATTTAGATGGATTAAATCAATATGCCCGGTAAGTTGGGAAATGATATTATTTACATGGTGTGCCATTGATTATAGGAGGAAACCGTGTCCTATATATTAGGTTGATGATGTCCCCTTGAGGAGCTCATAAGGTTCATCATGTAAACCCTACAAGTTGACTTAGTCAACATGATGATATGGTTGAGTGGTACTACTCGAGGAGTTAGATGTTAATTGATTGATGGTCAGTAAATCAATCAATTGACGGAAATTCGATATCTTAAACACGGGGGGATGGATGTACAAATAATATATGGAGCCCATATTAATTTATGAGGGTTGGTGAGGTAATTCAATGATGATCCTCTAGTGGAATGGAGCATCATTGATGGATCAAGTTTGTGTGGTTCCGATCCATCGGGTGGCCAAGATCCAACTCCTCCTCATGGTCCCTATCGTAGCCTAATATAATCCTCATGAAGTCTAGATCCAATGATGGAAAACAAATCTCTAGAACCGACGGTTGAGATTAAATCTCTAGAACCGACGGTTGAGATTAAATCTCTAGATTCGACAGTTGAGATTAAATCCCTAGAACTGACGGTGGAGATTAAATCTCTAGAACCGACGGTGGAGATTAAATCTCTAGATCCAATGGTTGAGATTAAATCTCTAGATCCGACGGTTGGGATGAAACCCTAGATCCGACGGTGGAGATTAAATCTCTAGATCCGACGGTAGAGATTAAAAGGAGGCTTAAGCCTAACTCTATAAATAAGGCTCCTTGGCTTGGGCGGCAAGGCTAATGCTAAGAAGTTTTTTTTAGGGTTTTGGGAGAGATGCTTGGGCGGCAAGATTAGGGTTTAGAACTCTAATGCTTGGGCGGCACCATTAGGGTTTAGAACCCTAAGGGTTGGGCGGCTAGGTTTGAAGGTTTGGAGTGGGCGGCAACAAGAGGAGAAGATCCCTTCTTCTTCCTAAGGTGTTGCCGGCGCCTATTCCTCTTCCTCCTCTCAACCTTGGCAGGCGCTCTTCCCCTCTTCCTCTTCTCCTTGGCCGGTGGAAACAAGGGTTAGGGTTTATCCTTGGATCTCTTGGCCGGCGCCCTCTTCTTTTCTCCTTGGTGGCCGGCGGCAACCTTTTCTTCAAGGTTGGCCGACGCTCAAGAAGCTACTCCTTGGCCGGCGGTTATATCAAGCTTCTTGGCTTGGTGGCCGGTTCTAGATAGAAGAAGGAGTTTTTGTATGGTTCTTCTCTTTGTTCGGAGCGAGCAAGGAAGGGAAGAACGTGATCTAGGAGGCTTAAACTCGTGGAGGATCTTCGCCCACACGACGTCCACGAGGAGGATGGGACATACGATAGAAGACCAAGAGGTATAAAAGTTTTACAAGCTTTATTCTTGATCCTCTTGTGATAAGATATGCTAGCTTATGTTCTTTATGTTAGCATGTGTTGATTATACTAGTTTGCATTCATATGTATTTGTATAATCATGGACCCCGAAGATAAACACAAAAACCGGCGATCCGTCCGTCGTCTCTTCTGCGGCTAACCGACTAGAAGAGTTTGTTGCTTGAACAACTAGTTTGTTCAAGCGATCACTCAAGTCGTTAGCACGATGATGAATTGGTTGTGCTAAGGAAACTCATCCCATCCGGATTAGTTTTCATTAGTGAAAATTTTAATCCGGGGACATGGGAGCCGATGAGCCTCCGAAGCAATTCCTACAAATGGTATCAGAGCCACGGTTTTCGATTTTGTGTGTTTTGGATTCGGTTACTTTCATGCACATATCATATATTTAGTATGTCGGATAATAGTAGGATGTACGTAGGCTAACTTTTTGGTTGCAGGCATAAGATCCGACTATTATGTCTATATGTGTGTATGTGATTGTTTGTGTGTGATTGTATGTATATCATTTGAATCCTCGGGGTTGACGAGGCTAAATTAGTATTTAATTTTTGTAATTAAATACAGCATTGTTTAGCCACTCATTTTAGTTTACTTTCGATCTAGATTATTTGTACACTCCTTCATGGAGTATAGGATCGATGGATGTAAATTAAAATAGTTTATCTCGGCTCGGATCTCTTTGGTGACTTGTGCATGGGAAAAGATGGAGCGGACGAGGTGGAGACACGACGGGACGCATATTGGAGAACAATGCCATAATAGTTGGGAAAATTCTATTTTTTCCATATTTATTGCTGATTTGTTTTATATGCATGTTGTGTGTGCTTGAAAATTCCTCACTGTCAATTTACTAAGTGGGAGAGGGACATTTTAATTAATTCCCGTGGCCTCCATTACAATTTGACGTGTGATGCAACAAACTTGCGCGTCGACTCTGAGTGCCTTCCTCTCCATCGGATGGGTTTGTTTGCGGATCACTAGGTCAAATAATGGTTATAGGAAATTATTTAGGAGCGTGTGTACTTCCACATCGGTAAGGCACATAATCCGAGATAATTCCCTTAGTATCATGTAATGGTGCACACTTAGATACAAATAAAAAGTATCCTCCCCATCGGAGTCACTACTTTTATTTGTAGGGTCAAAGAGGAACCAACTATTAATTTTATTTGTCAAAAAGTAAGGTTGACAAGATAATAAAATTAATGGGTAAAACCTTCTCTTACAAATATAGAATTCGCATACGTCCACACTATCGTGGCATGCGATATTCTCGGTGTTTTGAGGTGTTGGTTGATTTCAAAATTTTATTGTTTGAAGAATCAATAATATTTGAAATCTAATATTTTGATCATTGTGATTCTTAGGATTTTCAAAAATGACTTTCAGTCCACTTACTATGATACTAAAGGAAATAAACTTATTGTACCCAAATAATGTTGATTGGAAAAGAATCTAGATATTGTCTTATCTGCTAAGGAGTACAAGTATGCACTCTTCGAAGAATGTCCTCAAAGCCATGGTTGCTCAAAAAGGTTTCTACTTCTAAGCCAAAAGGCAAGAAGAAGAAGAAACAAGGTGGAGCAAAGATGGTGGGAGGATCTCAGGGAGGAGTGAAGAAGCCGAAAGGCAAGTACTTCACTTGCAAGTAGGATGGATATTTGGAAGAAGGACTGTCACAATCCAAAACAGAACAAAGGTATATCTTTTGGACTAGTCATTGAAACATGATTAGCGGTGATATCTACCGGCACCTGGTGAGTAGATACGGGAGCCACTAATCATGTCTGCAACACTTTACAGGCGTTCCAGTAAACCCGATGACTAGCAAAAGGGGAGATTACCATTTACTTGGGCAATGCCATGAAGGTGGCGGCTATTGCAGTGGGAGAAGTTTTATTTATCTCTTGAGAAAAATAAAACTTAGGTTCTGGAAAATTCCTTTTATGTACCTTTATTTAGAAAGAATTTAGTTTCAGTTTCTAAATTATTATGGATGGATATTCTATTTCTTTTAATGACAGAGTTGTTATAAAAAGGAATAGGGAGAATATCTGTTCAGATACATTGAAAGGAAATTTGTATACAAAGCCTCCCACGATGCAAAATGAAGTTAATAACTCATCTTCTAATTCCAATAAGAGAAAAGAACCTTCGAAGATGAACCAAAGGTTAATAGTTGATGGACCTTTGGGTTCATTAGTGGTGGAGGATCTCCCAACCTACGAATCTTGCTTGGAGGGTAAGATGACCAAGAGGCCTTTTTAAGGCCAAGGGGTATAGAGCCAAAGATGTGTTAGAAATGGTTCATTCTGATTTGTGTGCTCCTATGACTATCTAGGCAAGAGGTGGTCTTGAATATTTCGTCTCTTTTATAGACGATTATTCAAGATATGGATGACACTACGATCTGATCGTGGTGGTGAGAACCTCTTGGGAGAGTTTAGGAACTACTTATCAGAGGTTGGGATTCAATCCCAATTGACTGCAGGCACACCCCAGCAGAACTGTGTAGCAGAGCGAAGGAATAGGACTCTTATGGAGATGGTTAGATCGATGATGAGTTATTCTGACTTGTTTTATAGTCCTAGAGATCAGAGGGTGATCGTTAACATGAACGCCAGATTTCTAGAGGAAGACTATGTGATGAGCCACAAGCCCAAGAGTAAAATTGTTCTAGAGGAGTTAAAAAGGGGAAGTCACTTCTTTAGTACCACCGGTACAAGAGGATATACCACATGTCACTGCACCGCGTGTCACAGAGGATACACAGATGATACCTCATCGTAGTGGGAGGGTTGTTAGACAACCTCTTAGATTCATGTTCTTGGGTGAATCTTCTGATTTGGTCCCTAGCAAACATGAACCTGATCCCTAGACATACGACAAGGCAATCCAAGATATAGATACAACATCTTGGCAAAGTGCAATGAATACTGAGATTGAATCTATGGATTCAAGTCAGGTCTGGGAGCTCTTATGCATAGCAGCCCATATGGATTATGAGGTGCGGCAGGTAGATGTCAAGACAACTTTCCTTAATGGAAGTCTTGAGGAAAACATCTATATGAAGTGACCAGAGGGATTCATTGCTAAAGGCAAAGAGAGTCTTGTATGTAAGCTTAATCGGTCTGTTTATGGACTGAAACAAGCTTTGAGGTCTTGGAACATCCGCTTTGATGAGGAAAATCCAGTCTTATGGATTTATTCAAAGTCCGGATGAATCTTGCGTATACAAGAGATGTGACGGAAATGTAGTGGTATTTCTTGTACTATACGTAGTGATATTTTGTTAGTTGGCAACAATATCAGAGTGTTATCAGACATAAGGGTATGGTTGTCCAAACAGTTTGATATGAAGGACTTGGGAGAAGCAGGACACATCCTTGGGATCAAGGTTATAAGCGATCACAAGAAAAGGATGTGGTGCTTATCCCAAGCTTCATAGATAGACACAATCTTGCTCGTTTTAGCATGCAGAACTCCAAGAAAGGTTTTCTACCTTTTAGGCATGGAGTACCTTTATCTAAAGAGATGTGTCCCAACATCAAAGGAGATAGAGGAGATAAAGGCGGTTTCTTATTCTTCGGCAATAGAAAGCCTCATGTATGCGATGCTCTATACGAGGCCAGATATATGCTTTGCCATGGGCATGGTCAGCAGATATCAGAGTAATCTAGGACAGGGACATTGGACTACGGTAAAAGCATATATTTAGTGCCTAAGAAGGACTAGGGATTATATGCTAGTTTATCGGGCAGACCAATTACTCCCTGTGGGTTGCATGGATTGCGACTTCCAATCAGAAAGGGATAACAGTAAGTCAACCTCAGGTTTTGTGTTTACTTTGGGAGGTGGAGCCATTGTATGGAGGAGTGTCCAGCAGAAATGCATGGCGGACTCCACCATGGAAGCTGAGTATGTGGCAGCCTATGAGGTGGCCAAAGAAGTTGTGTGGCTCAGGAACTTCCTGATGGACTTGGATGTGATTCCTAGTTTGCCCAGAACTATCACAATTTATTGTGAAAATAATGGTGCAGTTGCAAACTCGAAGGAACCACGACCCCATAAGGTAAGTAAATGCATAGAGCGCAAGTACCACCTGATACGAGAAATCGTAAAGGAGGTAGAAGTTGTTGTCGCCTAGATTGCATCAGAGGATGACCTGGTAGACCCTTTTCACTAAGGCCCTTCTAGCGAGAGCTTTGATAAGCATGTGGAGGGAAGGGGAATCAGATGTATGGAAGTATGAGGACAGCATAGTCTTTTAGTATAAGTGGGAGATTGTTGGGATGTATACTGAAAGCCTAGCTCTTTTGTATGAACATTTTATTTTGAAATAAGAATCGCATGATCATTGTTTGCACTTTATATTTATTATATGTGTGCATATTGTCTAATATTTTACATTGTAGATAACATGGTGCTTGGTGTGGCACAGAAGATCATGTTATCAGTCCCTTGTAGAATATAAGTAGAGGCTCACAACCAAGATGGTTTTGGACAAACCATTGGCATGGTTGTAGTGTAGTTTGGTATTGTTTTATCTTGAACATAGAGTTACACTAGTACACTTAGGTGTATTGAGCATGACTGACATAGAGGTGATACAATTTATTGCTGACTACATAATTGAATCGGACATCGGATATTATGTTGTACATGCTCTTAATCCCGATATAATAACGGGCACATGTACTTAGTATTTATTTCTTTGATTTACCAAAGGGTGAGATTTAGATGGATTAAATCAATATGCCCGGTAAGTTGGGAAATGATATTATTTACATGGTGTGTCATTGATTATAGGAGGAAACCGTGTCCTATATATTAGGTTGATGATGTCCCCTTGAGGAGCTCATAAGGTTCATCATGTAAACCCTGCAGGTTGACTTAGTCAACATGATGATAAGGTTGAGTGGTACTACTCGAGGAGTTAGATGTTAATTGATTGATGGTCAGTAAATCAATCAATTGATGGACATTTGATATCTTAAACACGGGGAGATGGATGTACAAATAATATATGGAGCCCATATTAATTTATGGGGGTTGGTGAGATGATTCAATGATGATCCTCTAGTGGAATGGAACATCATTGATGGATCAAGTTTGTGTGGTTCTGATCCATCAGGTGGCCAAGATCCAACTCCTCCTCATGGTCCCTATCGTAGCCTAATATAATCCTCATGAAGTCTAGATCCAATGATGGAAAACAAATCTCTAGAACCAACGGTTGAGATTAAATCCCTAGAACCGACGATGGAGATTAAATCTATAGAACCGACGGTGGAGATTAAATCTCTAGATCCGACGGTTGAGATTAAATATCTAGATCCGACAGTTGGGATGAAACCCTAGATCCGACGGTTGGGATGAAACCCTAGATCCGACGGTTAGGATGAAACCCTAGATCCGACGGTTGGGATGAAACCCTAGATCCGACGGTGGAGATTAAATCCCTAGATCCGATGGTAGAGATTAAAAGGAGGCTTAAGCCTAACTCTATAAATAAGGCTCCTTGGCTTGGGCGGAAAGGCTAATGCTAAGAAGTTTTTTTAGGGTTTTGGGAGAGATGCTTGGGCGGCAAGATTAGGGTTTAGAACCCTAATGCTTGGGCGGCACCATTAGGGTTTAGAACCCTAAGGGTTGGGCGGCTAGGTTTGAAGGTTTGGAGTGGGCGGCAACAAGAGGAGAAGATCCCTTCTTCTTCCTAAGGTGTTGTCGGCGCCTATTCCTCTTCCTCCTCTCAACCTTGGCCGGCGCTCTTCCCCTCTTCCTCTTCTCCTTGTCCGGTGGAAACAAGGGTTAGGGTTTATCCTTAGAGCTCTTGGCCGGCGCCCTCTTCTTTTCTCCTTGGTGGCCGACGGCAACCTTTTCTTCAAGGTTGGCCGGCGCTCAAGAAGCTACTCCTTGGCCGGCGGTTATATCAAGCTCCTTGGCTTGGTGGCCAGTTCTAGATAGGAGAAGGAGTTTTTGTATGGTTCTTCTCTTTGTTCGGAGTGAGCAAGGAAGGGAAGAACGTGATCTAGGAGGCTTCAACTCGTGGAGGATCTTTGCCCACACGACATCCACGAGGAGGATGGGACATATAGTAGAAGACCAATAGGTATAAAAGTTTTACAAACTTTATTCTTGATCCTCTTGTGATAAGATATGCTAGCTTATGTTCTTTATGTTAGCATGTGTTGATTATACTAGTTTGTATTCATATGTATTTGTATAATCATGGACCCCGAAGATAAACACAAAAACTGGCGATCCGTCCATCGTCTCTTTCGCGGCTAACCGACTAGAAGAGTTTGTTGCTTGAACAACTAGTTTGTTCAAGCGATCGCTCAAGTCATTAGCACGACGATGAATTGGTTGTGCTAAGGAAACTCATCCCATCTGGATTAGTTTTCATTAGTGAATATTTTAATCCGAGGACATGGGAGCCGATGAGCCTCCGAAGCAATTCCTACAGGTAGATGATTCCTCTTGAGTCGACTCCGGTATTGAAGATGGCCTAGTCTCCTCCTCCTCAATCTTAGAGGTGGAGGCTTCTTTCACTTCTTCCTCCTCTACCGATCTGGATGTCGATTCTCTATCACCATCTGAATCCTCAAGCTCTTGTGATGAAGATGTGCTTGCTTCTTCTTTGACTTGAAAGGATGAGCACTCCTCCTCGAACTCCTCTCCTTCATGAGCCGGTGATGGACCTTCATGGAGCTTTGCCAATTTGCTCCAAAGCTCCTTGGCATCTTTATATTCACCTAGTCTAGATAAAATATCATTAGGTATCAAATCTTCTAGAAGTTTTGTTACCTTGACTTCGGTCTTGAACTTAAGATGTTGCTCTTGGGTCCACTTCTTCAATTTCAAAACATCTCCCTTCTTATTCCTAGGGGGTTCAAAACCTTCCATGATGATGAACCAATCTTTTATGTCCATCATCAAGAATGTCTCCATTCTCGCCCTCCATGTCGGAAAATCTTCTTGGTCGTATGGTGGCGGTGTGTTGATGTCTCATCCTAGTTTTTCATGAAAATCCATCTTCTTGCCCTCTAGCACTTGCTCCCGGGTGTTAGTCTGTAGGAGAGCTCCAAGTTCTGATACCACTTGTTAGAACTTGTGCGCCCGCTAGAGGGGGGTGAATAATGATTCGGCATTGCTTGATCGGAATTCATTCGTTTCTACAAATTGTATTAGCGCATAGCGGAATAATGATAATAAGAAAAATAAAATGCACAAATACAATCACAACACCAAATATAATGTGGTTCGGAACCGAATGGTTCCTACTCCACAGATTGAGCTCAAATGAGCTCTAGTGATACACACGTAACTACTAATCAATAATACTCCTTCTCGACAACAAGTCAGAGGTGGAGAATCCTCTTACAATGAATTACAACAGTAATAAAGACAAATACAAGCGAATACAAGTAAACTACACAAATACAAGTAAATAAACACTTTATAATTGTGAACTTGGATGCTTGCTTTGTAATTGTTTGAACTTCACTTGAAGACCCTGATTTGCAATAGCAAATCGCTTCAAATCGTCCAAGAAACTGATAGCGAAAACATCCTCCATAAGTGTTGGATCGAAGCGGATCGCTAGAGGGGGGTGAATAGTGATAAACCTTTTTTTTGTTCGTTCGTTAAAACCTGAGTAGATAATTAATTGCAGCGGAAATGTAAATGTAAAGTAAAAAGAGACAAGGAAATTTTACTTGGTTCGTAGCCTTCGGCTACTACTCCAAGGCCCTAGTGGTCCTTGACCACGTACGGAGGGCAAAAACACTAAAGAACTCCTCCCCGTTAGAGGTAAAAGTTTAATCGATACAAGTGAAGAACAAAGCTTGAGGAAGAGGGACACTCCCCCTCTCCTCGTTACGATAAAAGCTCAGAGAATTGAAAGTACTAAACTGAAATAAAAACTTTAACCAACGTAATAAAATGAAAACAAATAAACCTAGACGTTGGAGAAGAAGCACTTCATTGTCGGAAGGTTGTAGCTTGGCGGAGGCTTTTGAAAGCTTAGAATTGATGAAGAAACCCTAGGATTGACCCTCCTTTTATAGCCTTTGAGCCCTTTTTCGAGATGAACTTCACCCAATAGAGTTTTGGCATATGGCTCCTTGAAAAATGGTGATAAGGCTTGACTCCTCGAGGCTGATCCTTGACCATCAGTCGACTGATGGCCATCATCAGTCGATTGATGGTAGCATCAGTCGAATGCTGACCTCAGGCAATCGACTGTTGGAGGACAGTCGAGTCCTCCAAGCTGGCAATCGACTGATGCTAGCTGCAAGGCAAAGTTAGCTTAACAAAAACATTATTTTGACGCCCTCCGACCGTCCGATCTCGACCTAGACCACCTATAGGATGTCTTTGGTCGGATCTACGCTTAAGATCATCCCCGTAAAGAGGATACGACCTCACTTACGCTCGCACACACGATCTTACCTCGATACTTACTGTTAAATATTGAAGATTTAAAATATTAAATTAAATGGCCAGAAATTAAGAAAAATACTCCTAGGAAATTTTCATGAATTTTAGGGAATTTTAGGAATTTTTCTGGAATTTTTCTGGATTTAAACAGAGTCCGTACGAGGTATTTACGGGGATAAGAAAAATATGCTTTTAAAGGGCATGTTTGGTTTATCAGTATTGAGGGGTTAATAAATTTTATTAACCTATAGTTTTAAATAGAAAACCTAAGTTTTCTATTTTTCTATTTACTTTTTCTTCCCCCCCCCCCTCGCCGCGCCGACGCCTCTTCCTCACGTGATGGTTTCTTCCCTTCACGCTGATGCAGCGCCGCCTCTCTCGATCATTGCTACTCTGATGGGCCTCTATGTGTTTTCCGATGCCCCTCTTCCTCCGCAAGCGCCGGCGCTCGCCCTTCCTCGCGCCCGAGCCTTGCGGTCGTCCCTCCGTAAGTGCCGCCACCGCCCCGACGACCCTCTGTGGGCTCGCCGACCATAGTCGTGGCAACAGGATCATGCCGGCAGACGGCTCTTGCCGTTCTCTTCATCTTTAACTGTCGCGCCCGACGCCTCTCCTCCGCGCACGCCGGTCGCCACGGCCACAGAATCGTCGCGGGACTCCTCTGCCCTAGACGACGAGCATCGGCCGCCATGGCCACAGGATCGTCGCCGGACTCCTCTGCCCTAGACAACGAGCGTCGACCCATACAGCCACAGGACCGCCCGAGCCTCCTTTTCCCCTACGCCACCGATGCTTGCCTTCCCGGTGCTCAGGGCGCCGCGGGTTTGCAGCAACCGCCGTGGGTGCCCTTTTCACTGTTGATTGTCTGAGTCGCTGCTATTCACCACAGTCAGTTAGTCTCTCCCTTCTCTGCTAGCGCCGGCCATTCTCCGACCAGTCTCCGCCGCCGTGATCGGCCCGCACCGAGGAGATACCGCCGAGGGGAGCTTCCAATGTTCCGGTATATATCTTGTTTTTCTTTTCTTTAGTATGTTCAAGTGGATTGTTGTTGTGGATCTATTTTGGGTGAGGTTGAACGGAGGGACAGAGATGGGGTTGGCTGTGAGGTTCCGTTTAGGGATGTAAACGGTTGTAAATGGGCTAATTTTGGAGTTGTTGCCCGGTTGTGAAGGAGGGAGGGTGATTATAGAAGGTGTTTTGGGTGGTTCATAGGTTGTAAAAGGTTGTGGACCAGATTTATGGTCGATTTGGGCTGATTATGGAGTTTGAGCTGGCTGGGCCCCACTATGCCGACTATGCACAACCAGGAGTTTGGAGGTTGGTTCTTGATTGTGGGGTTTTGTTTGGGAATGGGCGGATGTATTGATGTCGACTGAAATTGGAGGTCTATTTGTGATGTCCTATTGGTGAGTTGTTATGGGGCTGTGATTGATTGGTTGGATTACATACAGGATGATTATAACTTAATTACAGGTTATTGACAGTGGTTGTCCGTACTTTGGTCATATGATTTGGGTGTGAGTTAATTCTTAGTGATCTATGGTTGGTTGGATTGTTGGGTTCGGTGTGATGTTGATCGGTTCTGTAATTATGTATGGAGGATTGATTAAGTTGAATAGGATAATTAAATCAATCTAGTGGATCAGATATGAGGTCGATGTAGGATTTGATTTGATCATTTGTTGTGTACTTGGATTGGATGGATTTACTTTGGATTAATTGGTTATGGAAGGAATCGATTAAGTATTCGATTTGTCGGTGAATGGTATTTTGTGCTTAACAATAGTTATGTATTATGCAGGTTTCAGTCATGAGGCAGGTACACAGTCGTGACGATCTGGTTCTTTTTGCGAACATTTTATCAGGTGGGTATTTTGACTTATCTTTTAGATATAGTCAAGTTGATATGCTAGTTAAGATAGCTTGCAATAATTTTCATGTTTATATGCCTAGTATGTTTTTGGTGCCTACTTGATATATGCATGTGATAGGTTATGATTATACCTTCCCTGTTTTATTTGGATCATAGTTACTTGGATTAGGGATATGTACATATTGATTGTGCATATTATTTGGATAGGTGTATTTTGTTGGATTTACATGCTTTAGTATCATGCAGCATCTTGTATGATTGCATGCTGGCTGGACGGGGTTCCATTATTGTTGAGCCCGCAGCCAGTTACATGGCCTGCACACACTGCCACTCATGGGTTAGTGGTACATCAGGAGGGTGTGTGCAGTTGCTCTGTCAGGCTCCGCTGGTCCGCTCATGGGTAGCGATGAGGAAACGTGGTAGCGGGCATGGATCCCTCCTCTGGTCTATGACACCGGGAGATGAGAGCTTAGCTCCCCCACTCTGTTTGGGGCAGGAGGATAGGTGTACTCTGACAGCATCCTGTCCACTCGATCACTTAGGAGCAGTGATGGCAGAGTGCACAGTTCTCATAGCCCTACCCACTCGGCTTCACCATCGCGTGTGAGGCGGCTGACTGGCATCAGGGGTGACCATGTCATTTGCACGGCATGCACTTTGCACGGATCATATTTGTATTGTGTTTGCTGCATTATTTTATTGATGCCTTGGATGTTGCATATGATTCCCATGCATACAGGATTCATATTCGTATATGGTGATGACTTTATCTCTTATAGTAGGGCACATGCTCCTATATCAGGGTAGGAGATTCAGGTGAGTACAGTTCTTTTGCATTTATTTCTTGCTTACCCTATATGTGAGATTGTACTAGCATGATTTTTATTGTTAGCTATATCTTACTTTGCATATCTACTATACCCGCTGAGTTCTTTGAACTTACCCCGTTGATTTATATCTATTTCAGGATGAAGCTGTCAGGAGAGTCCAGCTACCAAACCCCACTCATCGTGAAAGTTTTTATTTGTTATTTGTATCTATGGTTTGGATATTTTGATTAGAGGACATGTTTAGGATTGGAGTTGGATATTTGTATTCGTGGATTTTTGGCGTCCTTATGGACCTTATTCGGATTTTGTTTGGATTGGTTTTGGTTGAGTATTCCTGCCCAGACGGTAGAAGGGGTAAGTCTAGTTGTGATAGATGTTACCTATCTATTTTGGTTGATGGCCAGAGGCCTATTTTATTATCTGCATGTGTGTTTGGATTCCGGTCATGTTGACCGATGTATAGTGGTCGTGTAGGCCTTGTATGAAAATTGGCATTGTCACCCGTACAGGGGAGATGCTACCGGATTTTCGTCTGGCGGGGTCTCCATTGGGGCGTGACAATTTATTTGGTATCAGAGCCCCAGGTTTACGAGTTCCTGGGGGTTTTTGGATTTTTCAGAGTTCGCCACATTTGGCAGGTTTTACGAGGCAATTTGGAAAATTTTGGATTGGTATGGATTTCCGACGATTTTTATGTTTCGTAAATTCGAGGATTTATGATGAGGTCAATTTGGGGATTTGGCGGCGACAGGACCTCTCCTGCGGCGAAATAGGTATGCTGAAAATTTTTATATATTTTTACTTCTAGTAACATCTGTAATAATTTAACAGATATGAGATGAGGTGAGCGTGCTCTTGCTTCGAGACGTGGTGCAGGGTAACCACGCAAGAGGACAGTGAGATCTTTGGCTAAGGAGTTGCCAGAAGGGTCTATAGAGTTTTGACTCATGTGCAGACTCGTTGTAGGGGTCACCCACCAAGGTGACCAGCCGGAGTTGTCGTAGTGCATATACTCTAGGTTAGATTAGCTATGTGTTTAGTGGATAATAGGAAATAACATTTAGTGTATTGGTCACTATTCGTAATCGTGGATGGAGTTGACCACGTGAACAATCTGTTCAGTTCGTGAGTCTTGAACCTGTGTCGAAAAGATGAACTTCCTTTGAGGGCTGACTGATACCTAGTCAGAAAGCAGGGGTCAAGTCGTCACATTTGTTATGGAAATCAAAGATTACAGTGTTAGGGATTTTCACTGATTATGCTAATCAGATTATTACCCTGGTGGATAAGGGATAAGGAATGTATAATATTGTTGATGCAGACAATGGAGGTTTAAGTTACGAAGTTCCATAGGGATTTTGATCCTTGAGCTGCTTGAGCTTAGATCGATAACGTTGAAGGTACTGTTAAGTACCTAACTGGTATTTATATAGGGGGAGTGGAGTTAATTTCTTACTATGGTATTGATCAAGTTGTTACTTGGTGGAATATGTAGAGGAATTTTGGGGGAAATAACTCATTACGGGAACCTGGGTTCAGGATGTTTTCGGGAGACAATATTTCCTTATGCTATTTTGGTATGACTCATTGTTGAGGAATTCTTGAGCCTTTAGTTGAGTGATAAATTGTTAATGGATTTCACTATAGTGTTTATTAGACTTGCAGAGTTTACCCCCACTTAATGGCTCAAGATAGTGATTGAGTTGTTTTCGATCACCCACGATTTATTGGTTTACATTTGGATTAGGATAGTTGGATCTTCCATCAGTTCCTATCGGGAGGCATTAGGGTGAGTCATAATTATGAAAATGACGCTGCAGCAAGTGTCTCAAGATAATAGTATAGTCAACCTGGTGGTAATAACCTACACTTCTGATAAGGTAACGGTAGAAGTTGTGAACGTGATTTTCTAACTGATTTCACGTGGCATTATTTCGGTCCCATGTTGTTGTTCAATATTGATCAGGTCTGTGGCTAGAGGTGGTAATTTGATGTTGATGATGAAAGTTTACAATCTCTTGAGTGATTGAGGGATTAGTTGGAATTTTAATTTATTTTAGTGGTGATCAAGGCTCTGTCCCGGGAATGGAAGATTGATGAAACACTTCATTTCCCAACTGAAAATAGGAATATGGATTTAAGTTTTCTCCTTAGATTTATGTGGCTATCAGAAGTGGTTTGTGCACTTGTGGAGATATGAGGTTGGTTGTATGGTTCTTAAAGAAAATGATAGGAAGAGGTGTATACACCTAGATGCATACAGTTACCGAATTCTTATTCTAGGTCACTGTGAAATAGGGAATCCATTAAGAGCAAAACTTGGATGAGTTTGCATCTTTACTCGAAAGGAATTGTAGATGGTTGAAGGATTGATCATTAAGGTATTACTATAGTTTACCTTACTTGATGATATATTGAGAGATACAGGTGTTTACAGATATCTATGGTTAAAACATGTACAGATAGGATTAAAAGGATTTTTATATTTGGATCATATGGATTAATTGTGTTTCCACCGACAGGTGAGATGTTGAGATGATTACAGTGATGATTATCAGAGGGGTATGATATTGATTTTGGATGTTTAGAGGTTGACTGATGAAAATATTATAGTATGGTGAGAGAGTTGACTTAGTTGTTTTATAGTTGACTTGGTTGATATGATGTGGATATTTAGATATTAACTTGGAGGTTATGATTGTGACATGATGGTATAATAATGTCTCTCGGATGCCTGTATAATTCGAGAGTAATCAGATATAGTGTTGGATGAACTTCTAGGCTTGCCGCTGTATAGGCAAGTAGAGTAGGCGATCGAAATGATTTTGGAAATAGTTTTCGATATCGAAGATCCCCTACTGAGTGATATTTTATTTGGTACTGAGGTAATGATATTTTATGAGCCAAATGTTTGTATTTATGGTGCGTTAGCTAAGGGCTAGTGTAAAGCACACAAGGTTGTTGAAGCTCGTAATATACTCAAAGCAATGTCATTAAATTGGCTGTAAGCCAAATCGAGTTGCTTGGATACCGTCATCGATCGGTCTTTCAAAGTTGGCAAGGTTGATGATACTGAGAGGTATTTGTTGGAAAGATAATTTTTTAGGGGATAATTTAGTTGGTATCAGTGTTTCTTAATACTATGGGAATTGGAAGAATCTAAGTTCCAATTAAAGGAGGTGTTGGATGGGATATTTGTTATCCCAGTATTTTATTTCTTGAGAAGCTCTGGAACTTATTGTTCAAAGAGATATGAACCTTTAAGGTTATACATCGATTATCGATGATGGAATGCGGTAGTGGTAGAAGAAAATGAATATCCTTCAGGGTGGATTGAGGATCTATTTAGATCAGTTATAAAACACCTGTGTATATTCTAGGATTGATTTATGATAGGTGTGTTGATATTGTAGTGACAGGATGCCATACAATTATCAAAGTCGTAGGGATGATTGATATATCATCAACTTAGAGTAAAGAGGATGCAGGTGTATAGTGGTGAAAATTTCATACTTGGTATGAATTGTACGAGGTTTGATTATCTTGTTTGACTTATGACGACTTAGTCGTCCAGGGATTTGTGAAATCGTGTATTCTGGACACGATTGGATCATTTGTGATGGTGGCAGTTGGAGTTGAGCACTCGGCCACCGTAGATGATGGTTTTCTCTTATTGATTTGATTATTACCATAGATATGGATAGGATGCTCTAGTGGTTCTACACCGCTGATTAGTGATGGAATTTACTTGGTCTGAAGCTTGTGAAACTAGTTTCAGGGCTCAGACGGTGGTTGACTTTTACACCAGAGTTGTTTGATCATTCTCGAGTGGAAGGAAGGGTATTGTATGCGGATGCAATGTTTCAGAGAATGGAGCATTTCTGATGTAGTTGATCAAGACATATCCCATGTTTACGTCAAAGGAGGAACTACGAGATGGTTTGTCATAGATATGACATGGACTTCTGAGTTGTTATGTTGTTTTGTAGAGGTGAGGAGCAGGAATGCTTATGAGGTTTTAGCTAGCTACTGTGTAGTTGCATGGAGTTGTTAGAACAAGGAAAGTTGCAACTAGGTAGATCGGTCATAATAGTCTCCCAGTCATCTCCCATTTTTGTGTGATAGAGTGGATTTTTGAAAGTAGGTTTCTCTGGTGAGGAAATATTTCTCCGTCTCTGAGAAGAATGGTGGGTTATATAGTTGCATTCGAATTTAGGAAGAGTTACTATTGATTCAGGAACAACAGATAGATTCCTGTTGGGATGATAGAGAGCATCTACCATAGAGTTGTACTCTTTCTCTACCGGTTCGGAATTAGTGATAGTGAAAATTGTATGTCGTAGGTGGCTAGATAGCTACCTGGCATCTTGACTGGCTATGAGTTCCGGTCGTGGTAGCATGTCATTGCCCGTAAGTAGTGCCTTTTATATTACCTCGAGAGCCACGAGGCTTTATCGTGATATTTTGATAAGTATTGCTGAGGATTGCAATAGGTTCTATATGTTGCAGGTGTATAGGATTGTATCCGGAAAATAGTAAGTATTGAAACGTTCTTCGTGGTGGGACGTCATGCGGAACTTAGTTGATTTGGTGGTCTGGTGTTCAGTGTGTCAACTAGTAAAGGTGGTATATAAATAATCAGCAAGGTTCTGTACCGAGATGGACGTGAAAGCCTAGTATAAGGGATAGTGTTGGGAGATTATTTGGAATTCGGAAAGGACTTAGTATGATTGGTTAAGTCCGCTCATTTTCTTCCGATCCATACGATGAGTTTGTTGGATCGCTGGATAGGTTATACTGTGGAGATTTTCAGTTCATGGAGTATCTTTGAGTATCGTATGCGATAACGATTCAGGATTTACCATAGGATAATGGTAAAGTCTTTAATAGGTCACGGATATAGAGCTCCACTCGGGTACAGTTAGGTACTTATGAAAGGTGGTCGATATGAAGATACTATTCATACTTTGGAAGGGTTGCTAGAAGCAGGTGTGATTTGATTGTAGGGGATATCAGTAACCCCACTTGGTCACTTGAAGTATGACTTGTCTCTAGATGCTTGAGATAATTGTTGTGACATCTCGTACTCATACATGAGTAGGAAATTTAGGGACCAAATTTTTATTAGTGGGGGAGAATGTTAAATACTGAAGATTTAAAATATTAAATTAAATGGCCAGAAATTAAGAAAAATACTCCTGGGAAATTTTTGAGATTTTTAGGGAATTTTAAGAATTTTTCTAGATTTAAACGGAGTCCGTACGAGGTATTTACGGGGATAAGAAAAACAGGCTTTTAAAGGGCTTGTTTGGTTTATCAGTATTGAGGGGTTAATAAATTTTATTAACCTATAGTTTTAAATAGAAAACCTAAGTTTTCATCACTCGATTGTCAAACCCTAACAACCGATTCGGGAACTTTCTGTCCCTGAATACCCAACCAACAGTCGACTGATCTCCAGATCAGTCGATTGCTCAGGCCATCAGTCGATTGCCCAATGTTGGCAGTCGACTATTAGGCCAATTCCAGTAGTCGAACTCTAGTCGACTCCAATCAGTCGACTGACCATAATATCAGTCAACTGATAACCTCATCCATGAGATTTTAACCCTATGTATGGTGTCCCCATACTTGCTAGACTACCCTTAGCCGAGACCTAAGCCTTCTAGTCACCTCTGTCAGCCTCACTTCTATCGGATCACTCTAAGTCATCCATTGTTCATCCATACACTAGCCTTTAGGTACTTTCATCAGCTATTGTCATGCTAATGTGACCTACACTGCCAAGGCACATTGGACTTATGCTGCTAAGACTCCCGCTTGGACTTTACGTCGCCAACCATTGGACTTATGCTGTCAAGACTTCACCCTTAGACTTTACGCCGCCAATATTCCCCTTAGACTTCTCAATTGCTAAAACTCAAGTTTGGACTTTCCCTTGCCAACCCATGTTGGACTTTCCTTTGCCAAGACCCATACTTGGACTTTCCTTGCCAACCCATGTTGGACTTTTCATGTCAAGACTCAAGTTTGGCCTTTTCATGTCGAGTACACAAGACTTGGACTTCTCCCATGACAATGGTCAAACCATCGTCAAACATCAAAATCTAACCTAGGTCGATTGCACCAACAATCTCCCCAATACATTATCAGACATCAATGTCAAACATCAAAATACTACTCGAGTCAAACTCGAGTCTAGTCAATCGTGACCTTGGTCAATTGCACTAACAATTAATATTAACATCCTTCCTCAAACTCACGATGCACTAGCAGAAGGCATCGAGAGTTTGTTAACAAAAAACTGAAAACGTGTGGTGGAATGCGCCTTGGTGAGTAAGTCAACAATTTGCATGGAAGATGAGACAAATGGTAAGATGATGGTACCATTCTGATAATGATGGCAAGTAAAATGACAATCAATCTCAATGTGCTTGGTGCGCTCGTGAAAGACATAATTACAAGTAATCTGAATTGCATTGGAGTTGTCGCAATGCATAGGAATAGGGTCCAAGATAAAAACACCCATATCAGTAACCAACGTAACCAAACAATTTCAACAGTAGTAGATGCCATAGCATGATATTCTATTTCAGTAGAAGAACGAGAGACGACATTTTGCTTTTTACTCTTCCAAGAGATAAGGGAGGCTCCCAAGAAAATACAAAATCCGATGGTAGACTTACGATCTATAGAATTACCCCAATCTACATCTGAGTAGGCACACAACTCTAAGGTAGAAGTGGAAAGATAAAGAAGACTATGAAACTGGGTACTTCAAATATATCGAAGGATGCGAAGCACTAATGTGCTGAAGTGGGAGAAGCAACAAACTGACTGACAATGTGGACAACATAAGCAATGTTAGGTCTAGTGATGGTGAGATACACTAGACTACCAACTAGGGTGCGATATAAAGAAGGATCTGGAAAGGGAAACCATCAGTAGAAGAAAACTGAGCATTAACCTCAAGCAGAGTATCAATAGTACGAGTGTTTGATAAATGTGATTGTTCCAGAATATCACCAATATATTTGGATTGTGATAGAAGATATCCACGAGGAGAATACACTACTTCAATTCCCAAAAAATAACGCAGGGGACTCAAATCTTTAATCTTAAACTCACGAGCCAAATGCAATTTCAACTCTGCTATTTCAGTTATATCATCCCCTATAATAATCATATCATCAACATAATGTTAAATATGGAAGAAATTTAAAATACCAAAATAAATGGCCAAAAATTTAGGGAAATAATTCTGGAAATTTTTCGGGATTTTTAGGGAATTTTAGGAATTTTTCTAGAATTAAACGAAGCTCGTACGAGATATTACGGGGATAATTAATTTACTAAGGGATTAATAAAAATAAAACCTAGGTTTTTATTATTTATAAAGGGGTAATCCGATTAACTTTTGGACGATCCAATTTCTTTCCCCGCCGCACCGATTTATCTCTCGCGACCCCATCTCCTCAGCCAACAGTTTCTCTCGCGCAACCTCTTCTCCGCCGACGACCAGGCCGGTCTCTTCTTCGCCGATGACTAGGCCGCCGCCACCCACAACACCGTCCGCACTGTCCTCATCTCTGACCACCGCGAGTCACGTTTTCCCCTTTTCCCGTGAGCACTGCTTCCCGCAAGCACCGCCGCCCCAGCGCGTCGCGCGCTCGCCGTCCACAACCACACGTGCCGACTCCACTGCCACTGACGCCACCAGTTTCTCTTGCAGCCGCCTTCTCCACTCGCTCCTGTCGCCATAGATTTCTCCTCCGCACGACTTGATCAGCCCGGTGGTCGCTGGAGCAAGGTAAGGGGGTCGACTTGTGTTTTGTCTAACCCTTGTGGTATTTTTCGCGATTTGACAGTGGATTGGATTTGGGCAGTGGGTTGGCTGCCGGTGAAGTGGGAGTTTACGGTAATTACCTTGTTTTTATTTTTCTTTCTATCTAGCGTGTCTGTTGGTGTCGGCTAGTGAGACATGGGAAGTGGTACCTGTAAAGGCTGTGAATAGTAGTGGTGTGGGTTGTGAGGGTCTATTTGGGGGCATCATGCGGTTAGGGTTGGAGGTGGTCGTGCAAGATCGGCTGTAAGTGGGCAGTGTACGGCTGTGAGTCGGAGTTGTGGTCGATTAGGGGCTATAAATTGGGGGTTGTTCATGTCGGAAGCAGATTGTTGTTAGGTGTGGGATAAAATTCTGTGGTAAGATTTTATAATTATGATGTTGAGCTTGGAGTGTTCTGTTCACGGCAATTTGGGTTGTGATGAGATTTCAACTAGGGTGGTTAGATCCCTACATTGGTGTAATTGGGAGTTGTGAGGGTTGTGAAAGGGTTAGATAAATTAGTGGAATTGGAAATTGATTTGGGTTAATTGGTTTATGTAAGAAATCGATTAAGTATTCGAATTGTCGGTGAATTTCATTTTGTTCTTAACAATAGTTATGTTGTATGCAGGTTTCGGTCACGAGGCAGGTTCACGGTCATGATGACTTCATTTTTTGCGGACATTTTATCAGGCGAGTATTTTGACTTATCTTTTTGATATAGTCATATTGATATTCTAGTTAGTATAGCTTGCAATAATTTTCATGTTTATATGCCTAGTATGTTATTGTGCCTACTTGATACATGCATTGGATCAGTTTATAGTTATATCTTTCCTGTTTTACTCGGATCATTGATATGTACTTATTGGATGTGCATATTATTCGGATATGTATTTTAGTTGGTATTACATGCTTTAGTATCATGCACCATCTTGCATGATTGCATGCTGGCTGGACGGGGTTCCTTTATAGTTGAGCCCGCAGTCAGTTACATGGTCTGCACATGCTGCCACTAATGGGTTAGTGGTACATCAGGAGAGTGTGTGCAATTGCTCTGTCAAGCTCCGCTGGTCCGCTCATGGGTAGCGATGAGGCAGCGTGGTAGCGGGCAGGGATCCCTCCTCAGGTCTACGACACCGGGAGATGAGAGCTTTGCTCCCCCACTCTGTTTGAAGCAGGAGGATAGGTGTACTCCAACAGCATCCTGTCCACTCGGTCACTCAGGAGCAGTGATGGCAGAGTTCACAGTTGTCATAGCCCTACCCACTCGACTTCACCATCACGTGTGAGGCGGTTGACTGGCGTCAGGGGTGACCATGTCATTTGCACGGCATGCATTTTGCATGAATAGCATTTGTATTGTGTTTGCTGCATTTTTATTGTTGCCTTGGATGTTGCATATGATTGTCATGCATACATGATACATATTTGTATATGGTGATGACTTTATTTCTTCTAGTATGACACATGCTCCTATATCGGGGTAGGAGATTCAGGTAAGTACAGTCCTTTTGTATTTCTTTATTGCATACCCTATATATATAAGACTGTACTGGCATGATTGTTATTGTTAGCTATTTCTTACCTTGCATATCGACTATATCCGCTGAGTTCTTTGAACTTACCCCATTGTTTTTATATCTATTTCAGGATGAAGCTGTCAGGAGAGTCCAGCTGCCAAACCCCCACATCGTGATAGTTTTTATTTGTTATTTATTTTATGGATTTGGATTTTGATTAGAAGATATGTTTAGGACCGGAGTTGGATTTATGTACTCGTGGATTTTTGGTGTCCTTATGGACCTTTATTCGGATTTTTATTCGATTAGATTTGGTTGAGTATTCCTGCCCAGATGGCAAAAGGGGTTGGTTTAGATGTGATATACTTTTGGTTATGTCATTTGATTGTTGGCCTGAGGCCTATTTTATTACCTGCATGTGTTTTTTGGATTCCGGTCGTGTTGACCGATGTATAGTGGTCGTGTAGGCCTTGTATGTAAGTTTGGTATTGTCACACGTACAGGGGAGATGCTGCCAGATTTTCGTCTGGCGGGGACTCCCCCGGGGCATGACACATAAAGAGAGAGTAATATACGACCCAACGAAGTACAACAAACAAAGAGAGCAGAGTCATGTTGGCTAGGAAGGAAGGCTAGAGATGCAATCACAATGGAGAACTTATCAAATCAAGCTGGAGGAGCTTGTTTTAGTCGATAAAGAGTCTTCTTTAGTCTGCAAACTTCACTAGGTTTATAAGCAACACCTAGTAAAGGTACCATGTAAACTTCTTCTTGAATATCTCCATTTATAAAAGCATTTTTAACATCCATATGAAAAATGGACCACTGACGGACTGAGGCAACTGCAATGAGAGTGCAAATAGTAACAAGCTTGAAAACTAGAGCAAAAGTTTCCTCGTAATCTGTTCCATATTGTTGGGAAAATCCTTTAGCAACCAAATGAGCTTTATACCGCTCAACTGACCAATCAAATTTAGTTTTGATCTTATACACCCATCGAGAACCAATCGCATGCTTTCCCAAAGGAAGAGGAACAAGATCCCAAGTACATGTTTGATACAAAACAGAAAGTCCTTCTGCCATAACCTACTGCCAAAGAGGATCAAAAGCAGCCTCTCTATAAGAAGAGGGCTCAGATAATTTATGAATAGAAGACAAAAAGGAAGAGAAAGAACCAGAATAAGTAGAATATACAAAATCAGGTAGTTGAGTGGACTTACAGGATCGTTGAGGGTAACGAGAAGGAGGATCCGCTATCACAAGAGCATCATAGGGGGCAATAGAGGCAGGGGGATCATCTGTAAGCTGATGACTATAATTTGTATGAGTGTCAATTCTGCAAGTAGCATCATTAGAAGAGGAGGTGCTAGGGTGGTCTAATTGTGGGGAAACATGAGATGACATATCATCGGAGTCAGTGCAAAAGAGATCAATACGAGTAAAATCAGATTTTTGAAGATTAGGAGTATCAAAGGGAATAAAATAGAATGAGATGTGTTCAAGAAAAACAACATGAAACAAGACATAAAGTTTTTGACTAATTGGATAATAACATATGTATCCCTTTTGACCCTCACCGTAGCCAAGAAAAACACAAAGAGCGGACCGAGAACTAAGCTTATTGCGCTCAACATGAGGATGGAGGACAAAACATGTTGATCCAAAACCTCTTAAGACAGAATAATCAGGAACATGACCATATAGTTTTTCAAAAGGAGACAAACCGGATGTAATAGAAGATGGAATTCTATTGATATAATGGACTGCAGTAAGAATAGGTTCCCCCCAAAATTCACTAGGAACATATGTAGATAATAGGAGAGAACGTGCAATTTCAATAATATATCTATGTTTTCTTTCAACAACACCATTTTGTTCTGGAGTTTCAGTACCAGAACTTTGATGAAATGTACCATCTGAGGCGAGTAGTTCAGGAAAAATATTGGATGTGTATTCGCCACCCAAATCACATCTAAAATATTTGATAACAACATTATATTGAGTTTTGACCATAGCACGAAACATATGATAGATACCAAGAAAATTGGAACAATGTCTCATAAGATAGACCCAAGTGTAACGAGTACAATAATCAATAAAAGAAACATAGTAATGGGATCCACCTTTTGTAGGAACAGGAGATGGGCCCCACTCATTAGAATGAACCAACTCAAAAGGTACAAGAGAAACAGAGATACTTCTATAGAAAGTTAAAGAAGAAAATTTTACCAATTTGCAACCACAACAATTTGAAATATCATGAGTTTGCAAATTTCCTAAATTTCCCTTACTTAGAATCTAAGTATTTCAAACAAGAAGAAGAAACATGTCCAAGGCGAGAATGCCACAAATAAAACTAATAAGAAGTAGAGCTTAACCGAAAGGATGACAAATCAACACTAGAAGTTACAACATCTGAAATTTTCAACTCTTACAATACATATAGTCCCCCCTGTCTACGACCTATCCTAATCTGCTTCTAGGACTGCGGATCCTACACATAACATGAAGATGCAGTAAAAAAATTGAGAAATCAAAATCACATAATTGACCAACTGAGACAAGATTCAAAGTAAGATTAGGAATATGATATATATCAGATAGAGACAAATTTGGCATACAAATAGAACCAACACCAACCAATGGCATGGAAGTACCATCAGTAGTCATGACCGACACAGAAGGAGATGAATTTATAGACACAAAATAATTGACATTAGGTGACATATGATGCAAAGCTCCAGAATCAAGGATCCAGATAGGAGAAAGTATACCTGAGGTACCACTAGAGTGCCAACCTATGTTAGAAGAGGCAGACATGGCATGTGGCTGAGATACAAGGAACTTCTGAAACTGTTCGGTAAGAGCAACAATTGTGCCATTGGATGATTGAGTCACTCCAAATTCTGTAGACGGAACTCCTGCTGCCATGTTGGATGCTCCAGGTTTAAGAACCTGTTGTTTTGGTTGACTACCAGATTTCCAAAGAGAAGATTGTTGTGCCGACAATGTTCTATTTAGCAACTTGGGACACTGCGCCTTCCAACCCTTTTGCTTGCAAAAACTGAATTAATAATCATGTGTTTTCCTTTGTCATATGGACTTAAAGGACTCAAAATCGGATCTTCACCGTTCAAAATGTAGCCTTGGATGTGAGGAACATTCTCTCAAAATTTCAAGACGATCCAATGGTTGAAACTCAAGAAAAGGCAATTCTTCTACAACTGCCTCAAAGAATTTCGAAAATAATTTTTTTTCCTTTCTTGCTACCCAACTAGATGGATTGGCTCTGATACCATGTGAAGAAAGCAAAGACTGCAAATAGAATACAAAAGATAATACAAAGAGAAGGAGAGAAAGAGATAACCGCAAAGGGAGGCTAACCAAATTGTATATAACATCTTAGGGTTTATAAAGAAAAGAGAAATATATATAAATAGACAACCAAAATAATAGTAAAAAGACTAATCTATCCTTCTCAATAATAATAATCAACTATATTAATATTAACAAAATTATCAAGTAAACTTCTAAATGTGTTAACTATTATTGGGTTTGACATTGACGACATAAGAGAATAGGGGTATGACAACGGATCTAACATGAGTAGAAGACACAAATATATGCAAAAAAAGATTATTTGAAATAAATCCTAGAGCCTTTTACACACCATGTTATTGTCATAATGTTAATTTGGCCTTATTTAATATGGTAGAATGTTTTCCTAAAGCCAAGTCCTTCTTTGGAGTGGTGCAACTCGTCTACACATTATTTTTTCCCTCTACAAAGAGATGAACATTTTTTAAAGATAAGGTGTTTGTGTAAAATACTGCGGAAAAAAAAATTAATGATGCATAGTTAGGAGTTAATTAAATCTAACCTTGGGCTTAATTTTTAAGGGATTAAATGGGTTTAATTCTAATCACGTGGACCCACTTTCTTAAACCCGACCCGTTCCATTTCATAACGGCAAGCCGTCTGCATTTCTTCTTCCTCACCGCGCGACTAGACCGATCACCTTTTCTTCTCTTCTCCTCCCGATCCCAAATCTTCACCGCGCAATTTTCCTCCTCTTTGCTATTGCCGGTGCCGATCTCCACCCGATCTCCTTCCTATGCTCACTGCCTCCGCCCTAGGGTCGCTTCCTCGAGCCGCTCGCAGTGCATGCCACCGAGCCGTAGCCCCTATCGTCGCCGTTACGCGACCGGATCTTGCTCTTCTCACTCACCGTCGGACCCTTCAATTGTCGTCTAGTCGTAGCACCGTGGCAAGCCACGCGAGCACCATCGCCGCATCCCCCCCCCCATTCCCGCGAGCACCACTATCCCTGTGCGTCGTGCGCTCGTCGCCGACAACCGCACGTGCAACCCTTTCTTCCCACTCGTCGACCACCGTAAACTCTCCAATTCGGCAGTCGCCTACTCTCCCTCGAGCTCTGGTTGTCGTCGCCGGAGCAGCTTGCTGATCGGGCAATTTGTTTTATCGACGGATGGTTACATCTCCATGGTGGTCAGTTCTGGTTGTTTTCGTCTTGGATCGAATGTAAGCTTGGGGACCATGATTGCAGGTGGATTACAAGGTTGCTGATCTCTTCTTCCTTGTTGTTACTGATTTGCTATGATTGCCGAACTGGTGGCTTGGCATTTCGGTGGGGGCTGCGATCTGTGCTGATACTCTATATGCCTTATTGTGGGGGGGGGCTATGAATGGGTTGATGTTGAATGGATGGTGTTGCCGAGGTGTGTTTCATCGCGTTGATGAGCTGTGGATTTGAGAGCTCCGTTCTGTTGAATCGGCAGTTGATGGAGTTGAGCAGGGAATCTGAATTTGATAAGCAATGTGTGGTAAGCCTTGATCTGAAAATGGTATCAATAGATATGCTACTAGTATATATATATATTGGTTGTGATATGTAGATCAGAGGTAAGCGTAGAGATTTTATGATTTCAGGTGATGAGGTTATTGGAATTGAGATTGATTGCCTCTTATTCAGCTGAGATTTGATATCCTAAATTGGAGCAAGATGTTGTGCGATTGAGGATAAGCAAGGTGAGTTGATCTGGATAATTTTATTAGTTGGGTATCATGATGAAAGTGCAAGTAGTTATGTAGCAAGTTATTGATTTTAAATGTTGTGGCATAATTGACAACCATGAAGGAGTCAGATCAACTCAGTGGATAATATATGGATGGGGGTAGATTAACTGAGGTATTAAGAATCAATCATGATGTAATTTGGTCATTGGTGGTATGAATAAAATTTAGTTCTATTGTATGTTATGTGTAGGACTTTGATTCAAGGCGGATTCGCGGATGCGCAAGCTACTGATACGAGCTTCTCAATAGGTGGGTAATTTCCTATCCTGGTTTGGTAGTTGCTGATGCATGTAGATTTAGATATATGATCATATTATCTTGACTCCACTCTTATTTATTCTTGTGCTTGATACTTTGTCTTTGGCCTTATATGCTCTGCTGTTGTTATCACATTTTTTCCTCGTTATGATTAGGAGTTACAGATGTGATGTAAGTAAACCTATAAATGCTTAGTTATGTGTAAATAGTGGAGTAAGGATGATGACCTGATTTGTAAATTGGGAAAAAGGACATCCGTGGGTAAGTAAGGTCCTGAACGTAGGATTGATTCCAATACCCTTATGTTGCATATTTACTACCGATCATGTATTGTGTAAATGGTCAGGTGAATTGTGAATAGTGTGTCGCTACGGACCAGTGGTCCTAGCTTGGTTATGATCAGTTGAGTACGACTCTCTGTTGGATAGAGAGTACATTGATCAGATTGGTATGACTCTCTATCGGATAGAGAGTGTTATGATCAGTTGAGTATGACTCTCTGCAGGATAGAGAGTGTATTGATCAGATTGGTATAACTCTCTGTAGAATAGAGAGTCTGTAGTGGATGTCTGTATGTGTGACTATGCATTCATGTCATTTACATGCATGCTGGCGACATGGTCTCCCTTGTGGTTGAGAGGGTCGTCAATCATCCTGCCTCCCAGGTTACTCATGGAGGAGTAACTGGTGTGAGGGCAGAGCATTTGTTGTGTCATACTCTACCACTATAGACGGTGGTAGTTGGAGTTGCGTGCAGTTATCCTGGGTGCATGTCACTCGATCACTCATGGGTAGTGTCAGTCGAAGTAGGCAGCAGCAGCGATCCCCATTGTATAGCGAGCTCTTTATGCTCATATGCTACTTATTCATACTGCCCACTCGACCACTCGAGAGTAGTGGTTGGTGTTGAGTTGGGGCAGTTGTCATGTCATGCCACCTAGGCCACACTGGAGTTGTGGTAGCTTGTAGGGTGAGTAGGCATGACCATGCATACTGCATTGTCGTGTTGTTGTGGCGTCTTGCTTATTGACATATATATATATATATATATATATATAGTCTATATATATATGCTTATTGTGCTGTTGCATTTGATTGTACTATGATTGCTGCATTTGGTTGTACATCATCTTCATACATGCTACTCGCATCTGTTATATGGTTTTGTCGGATACCTGTATACTTGTTGGTCGGACCATTAGATACCTTTGACTTTTATCATGATTATCGTGTGAGTTAGTATTACTCTTCATGTTGTATATTATGGATATATGCTCAGGTTGGATATATGTAGCGTAGCAGACTTTCAGGTATGTCTGCACTTTATGCTGTTCATTTTGTTTAGGGAGTATATGCATGTATTTATATACTATGCTGGTGTATACCTGATGTACCTGTAGGTTATATTGTTGAATTACATGTGATATTTGATATATACATGTTCTCTCATATTACTGCTGAGTTATACTCACCACCACGGACCCTGAATTTTTCTGTCCCCAGATAACAGGTAGAAGTCTTCATGATGACTTGGAGCATCGCTGGCATCATCTCATCTTAACTCCGAGGATCCGAGCTTTTGGGTTTATCATAGGTGTTTCGTTATGGATTTGGTTTTATATAATGATTTGTAGTGTTGGACATTGCTGTTATTGTATCGTTCCTTCTGGTTTTGTTACAGCATTTTCTTAATTTGATGTTAGTCATACCGGTATGCATGGTGTGTGGTTTGTATTGTAGTTGTGTTAGTTCCGATGTGCTTTGTTATGTTGTTATGTTTGCATTTATTTATGTTATTGTTATTGTGGGCCCAAGGGCCTTGTATAAACAGGATATGTTGTCACCTACAGAGGAGATGTTGTCCGTTTGATTTTCGATTTGGCATACTCTCGGGGCGTGACAACTTTATTGGTATCAGATCCCTAGGTTCTGTGATGTCATACAATGTTGTTTTTGTGTTGAGTCTTGGATTCTCGGGAGTCGATTTGTTTCGGTTTTGGTTTTCTGCGATGAGATTGACAGCGGCCTGAGCTCCAAGCAACACGAGGTAAGAATTCCTGATAACTTATAGCCTAGTAGATACTTATCTAAACTTGTTCAACAGGTGTATACAATCAGAGTTATTACACCTGTGCAGACTCGTAGTAGGGGTCATCCACCGAGGCGACCAACCGGAGTTGCCTTTAAGGGTTTATACTCTCAATTTTATTGGCTATGCTTTTAATGTTTATAGCATGGAATAACACGTAGTGCATTGGTTATTCTTCGTAATCGTGGTTTGAGTTGACCACGGGAATGACTTGTTGAGTCTGTTAGTCTTGAACCTGTGTCGAAAAGGTGATTTACCTTTGAGGGCCAACTGATACCGAGTCGAAAAATAGGGGTCAAGTCATCACATTTCTTGTGTAAATCAAAGACTACAGTCTTAGGGATTTTCACTAACGGTGCTTGTCAGATCATTACCCGTGAGGTAGTGGACTAGGTGTGTATACTATTGTTGCTACAGCAAGAGGAGGGTTAGTATAAGGTGTTTCATAGGGATTTTGATCCCTGAGTTGTTCGTACTGGGTTGTATAACTTTGAAGGTACTTTTGAGTACTTAACTCATATTATATAGAGAAAGTAGAGTTATTTGCATACCATTATCGGGATCAAGCCGGTACTTGGTGGAAGATGTAGAAAATAATCTTCGAGGAATCATATATAACTTATCATGGTTAGTGATGTTGAGAGAGAGTAATTCCCCACGTCACTTTCTATGACACATTGTAGGGAATTCTTGAGCTTCAAGTAGGGTGACCGTCGATAATGGGAATACCATGCAGAGTCATTAGACTTGCAGAGTTTACGCTCATCTAATACCTCAAGAGTGTAAATGAATGTCTTAAGCCACTCAGAGTTACTGGCTTACATTTGGATTAGGATGTTTGGATCTTCTATCAAATCCTGCCGGAAGACATTGGGTTGAGTCAGGAGTTTAGAAATGACTTCGTACAAGTGTTTAGGAGATGAAGATCGATAAGCAGACATTGCAAGTCAGATGTTGGAATGAGAAGCTTCCAAATGTTGGTCAAAAGGAGCAAGATCGGAGTCATAAGCCACAAGCTACTATTGAAGAGTTTTTCCAATCATAGAAGACCAACTGCAGATCGTCAGAACTGTCTAATGTTATCAGTGAAATCAGAACAAAGACTCCAAAGGGATTATATACGTGCAGTGCGGATCATGAAGTCACGCAAAGTCGGATTATCCGTTGGATCAGATCATTTGTTGCTATTGTAAGCAACCAGTACAGTTGAGAAGGTGTATTTTGAAGACTCAGTTGAAGACTATCAATGGTATTCTGGGAGGATGATGCACAGTCTCGATAGCAAAGATCATCACAGAAGATTGAGTTATCGCACCAACAATGACCTACTACCTTGGACGTGGTTGGAGTTCCTTGATACTTCCCTTCAGAGGAAGTGATTTACTCAGCAGTATCAGCAGAAGACATCTTAGAAGACTCATATAGACAACAATAACTATTACCCCCAGACATGGATTGGCTTTGTACAAAGGAGAGAGTATACAACGATGGTCGTATCTATTTGGTATTCTACAGTTGTAGCTCGTAGGGCTAAGTGATGGGATCAGATGATCTAGGAAAATCCCCGAGTCATTCGTCCCAGAAATGCGACCGCTTTGTCGCGGACTGTTGGATTTGATCCCGTTCTCTTCGAGGAAAGGTCGAGACCTATATGGAGCTTTTGGATCGAATCGACAGATAATTGATCGTTCAGAACATTACTTTAGTTTACCCTTTGGGTTAATATATTGAGAGATACTTGTAGTTTACAAGTATCTATGTCTAGAACATTTTGTGATAGGATGAGAAGGATTTTTTTACATTCGGAATATATGGATCGGTGGTATCTTTACCATCAGGTGAGATGTTGACCAACCATTAAGAAGTCAAGGGATGCCCTTAAACTTTGATAGACATATCTTTACTATAGACAAACCTTATGGATGGTTAAAGTGTTGAGATTATGGTATGATATGTCTCTCAGATGTACGTATAATCCGAGAGTATTCGGATGTAGTTTCTGATGCACTTCCAGGCTTACCATTGTATAGGCAAGTGGAGTATACGGTCGAAGTGATTTTCGAGAATAATTTCGATATCGAAGATCCCATACCGGGTGATAATTTGATTGGTATAAGTGTTACTAAACACTATGGGAATTGGAAGAATATAAGTTGCGATCATAGGAGGTGTTGGATGGGATATTTATCTGTCCCAGTATTTCATCTAGAGAAGATCCAAAACTCTTTGTTAAAAGAGAGATAGACCTTTGAGATTATGCATCGATTATCGATGATGGAATGCGGTAGTTATTGAAAATGAATATCCTTCATTTTGGAAAGATGATCTGTTTAGATCAACTAAGGACACCTGGGTATACTCTAGGGTTGGTTTACGACTGGAGTACTGATATTGTAGTGACATGGTGTCATACAATTATCATTGTCTGTTATGATTGATATATCATCAGTTTAGAGTAAAGAGGATGCAGGTGTATAGAGACAACAATTTTATACTTGGTATGAATTTTAGGAGCTTTTGATTATGTTGTTAAACTATTTAATGATTTGGTCATCCATGGATTTGAGAAATCGTGTATTCTAGACACGATTGGATCAGTTTTTGATTGTTGGAGTTGCGTAACTTGGCCACTGTTGATGGTGGTAGTTAGAGTTGCGCACTCGGCCACCATAGATGGTGGTTTCCTTGTATGATTTAGTTATTACTGTAGATGTGGATTAGAATGTTTTGAGCATTACTATACCACAGATTTGTTTGACCAAGATGGTGATGGAATTCACTAGGTTAGAAGTTGGTGAACCCAGTTACAGGACCTAGACGGTGGTTAACTTTTGCACGAGTATTAGTTAATCCTTCTGGGGTGGATGGACAGATGTTGTACGCATATGCATCATTTCAGGGATCGGAGCGATCCCGATGCAGTGGAATGAGGCGTATCTCGAGCTAATGACAGTTGAGGAACTGCGAGACAAGCTGTCATACACATGACGTGGACTTAGTGGATGTTATCCTAATTAGTAGATATATGGAGCAGGAATGCTCATGGGATTTTGGCTAGCTACTGGGTAGCTACTATAGAGCTGGTAGAACATGGACTGATGCAACAAGGGAGATTGGTCATTATCGTCTCCCAGTCACTTCCAATTTTGTGCGATAGAGTGGATTATGGATAGTAGACGGATTTCTCGAGTGATGAGAATGGAGTACTACGTTTTCGTGGATGATTATGTGTTCCGGACACGCATCTAGTTTAAGGAATAGTTGCTACAGGAAGCACATCATTCGAGATTTGCTATATATCCTGGTGGTACTTGGATGTACCGAGATTTGAAACATTTATACTGGTGGAACAATATGAAGAGGGATATTGCAGACTTTGTTGCTCGATGTTTAGTATGACAGTAGGTTAAGGCTGAACATTAGAAACCTACTGGATTGCTTCAGGAAATTTCGATTTCGAAATGGAAGTGGGAGCATATCACTATAGATTTTGTTACGAGATTACTGAGAACTCGTAAAGGACATGATACGATTTGGGAGACCATGGATCGATTAACCAACTCCGCCCATTTCCTTTCCATTCGTGGGACAGATTCATTGGATCGTCTGGCAGAGTTGTACTGCCGAGAGATTATCAGGCTGCATAGAGTACCTTTGAGTACCATATCTGATAGAGATTCGTGATTTATCTCGCAATTTTGGTAGAGTCTGCATCAGACCATGGGCATAGAACTTCGACTCAGTACGATGTTTCATCCGCAGATAGATTGACAGTCTGAGCGTAACATTTAGACTCTGGAGGATCTATTAAGATCTTGTGTCATGGATTTTGGAGGCAGTTGAGAGGATCACATTCCTTTAGTGGAATTTGACTATAAGAATAGTTATCACTCCTCCATTCAGATGACTCCTTTCGAGGCCTTATACGGCAGACCCTGCAATTCTCCCGTGTTGTGGAGGAGGTTGGGGAACGACAGTGTTTGAGCCACAGAGTATCCAACATGATGCAGAGTTGGTGCAAGTCATCAGACAACGGTTATCCGAGGCACAGGATCGACAAAAGAGTTACGCAGATCTGAGGTGAAGACCTTTGGAATTCATAGTCGGGGATCATGTATTCCTACGAGTTTCACCCACCAAAGGAGTTAAAAGATTTGGGTTGAAAGGAAAATTAGCTCCATGCTACATTGGTCCATTTAAGATATTGGAGCGGATTGGGGGTGTAGCTTACCGGTTGTCTTTACCTTTGACATTTATGAGTATTCATAACATATTTCATGTTTCTATGCTGAGGAAATACGTGCCACATTTAGATCATGTTCTAAAAGAGGTTTTGATTCCAGTGTGAATTCTTGGTCGCAAGGAGCGACAGTTGCGGAACAAGACCATCCGACTCATAAAGGTTGGATGGCAGCATCATACTGATGAGGAGGCTACATGGGAGCTGGAAGATACTATCCAAGCTCGGTACCCTTATCTATTCACATGAGGTATGTGGCGGTCATTTCGAAAACTTGCTTGAATTAATTTTGCATGTAAGTATGAAATTTAGGAACCAAATTTTATTAAGTGGGAGAGAATGTAAAATACCGCAGAAAAAAAATTAATGATGCATGGTTAGGAGTTAATTAAATCTAACCTTGGGCTTAATTTTTAAGGGATTAAATGGGTTTAATTCTAATCATGTGGACCCACTTTCTTAAACCCAACCCATTCCATTTCGTAACGGCAAGCCGCCTGCGTTTCTTCTTCCTTACTGCGCAACTCGACCGATCACCTTTTCTTGTCTTCTCCTCCCAATCCCGAATCTTCACCATGCCATTTTCCTCCTCTTCGATGTTGTCGGTGCCGATCTCCGCCCCATCTCCTTCCTGTGCTTGCTACCGCCGCCCTAGGGTCGCCTCCTCAAGCCGCTCACTATGCACGCCACCGAGCCATAGCCCCTGTCGCCGCCATCACGCAGTCGAATCTTACTCTTCCCACTCGCCGTTAGACCCTTCGATTGTCGGCCAGTCGTTGCACCGTGGCAATCCACACGAGCACCATCGCCTTGTTTCCCCCATTCCCGTGAGCACTGCTGCCCCTGCGCGTCGTGCGCTCACTGCCGATAGCCGCACAGCAACCCTTTCTTCCCGCTCGTCGACCACCACAAGCCCTCCATGTCGGCGGTTGCCTACTCTCCCTCGAGCTCTGGTTGTCGTCGTCGGAGCAGCTTGCTAATCGTGCAATTTGTTTTATCGACGGTTGGTTAGATCTCCATGGTGGTAAGTTCCGATTATTTTCATCTTGGATCGGATGTAAGCTTGGGGACCATGATTGTAGGTGGATTGCAAGGTTGCTGATATCTTCTTCCTTGTTGTTACTGATTTGCTGTGATTGCCGAGCTGGTGGCCTTGCATTTCGGTGGGGGCTGCGATCTGTGCTGATACTCTGTATGCCCTGTTGTGGGGGGGGGGGCTATGAATGGGTTGATGATGATTGGATGGTGTTGCTGAGGTGTGTTTCATCATGTTGATGAGCTTTGGATTTGAGAGCTCCGTTCTATTGAATCGGCAGTTGATGGAGTTGAGCAAGGAATCTGAATTTGATAAGCAATGTGTGGTAAGCCTTGATCTGAAAATGGTATCAATAGATATGCTACTAGTTTATATATATATATTGGCTGTGATATGTAGATCAGAGGTAAGAGTAGAGATTTTATGATTTCAGGTGATGAGGTTATTGGAATTGGGATTGATTGCCTCTTATTCAACTGAGATTTGATATCCTAAATTGGAGCAAGATGTTGTGCGATTGAGGATAAGCAAGGTGAGTTGATCTGGATAATTTTATTAGTTGGATATCATGATGAAAGTGCAAGTAGTTATGTAGCATGTTATTGATTTCAAATGTTGTGGCATAATTGACAACCATGAAGGAGTCAGATCAACTCAGTGGATAATATATGGATGGGGGTAGATTAACTGAGGTATTAAGAATCAATCATGATGTAATTTGGTCATTAAAGGTATGAATAGAATTTAGTTCTATTGTATGTTATGTGTAGGACTTTGATTCAAGGAGGATTCGCGGATGCGCAAGCTACTGATACGAGCTTCTCAATAGGTGGGTAATTTCCTACCCTGGCCAGGTAGTTGTTGATGCATGCAGATTTAGATATATGATCATATTACCTTGACTCCACTCTTATTTATTCTTGTGCTTGATACTTTGTCTTTGGCCTTATATGCTCTGTTGTTGTTATCACATTTTTTTCCTTATCATGATTAGGAGTTACATATGTGATGTAAGTAAACCTATATATGCTTAGTTATGTGTAAATAGTGGAGTACGGATGATGACCTGATTTGTAAATTGGGAAAAAGGGCATCCATGGGTAAGTAAGGTCTTGAATGTAGGATTGATTCCAATACCCTTATATTGCGTATTTACTATCGATCATGTGTTGTGTAAATAGTCAGGTGAATTGTGAATAGTGTGTCGCTATGGACCGGTGGTCCTAGCTTGGTTATGATCAGTTGAGTACGACTCTCTGCAGGATAGAGAGTGCTTTGATCAGATTGGTATGACTCACTACCGGATAGAGAGTGTTATGATCAGTTGAGTATGACTCTCTACAGGATAGAGAGTGTATTGATCAGATTTGTATGACTCTCTGTAGAATAGAGAGTCTGTGGTGGATGTCTGTATGTGTGACTATGCATTCATGTCATTTACATACATGCTGGTGACGTGGTCTCCCTTGTGGTTGAGAGGGTTGTCAATCATCCTGTCTCCCAGGTTACTCATGGAGGAGTAACTGGTTTGAGGGCAGAGCATTTATTGTGCCACACTCTACCACTATAGACAGTGGTTGTTGGAGTTGCGTGCAGTTGTCCTGGGTGCGTGGCACTCCACCACTCATGGATAGTGTCAGTCGGAGTGGCCAGCAGTAGGGACCCTTGTTGTGTAGCGAGCTCTTTACGCTCATATGCTACTTATTCATATTTCCCACTCGGCCACTCGAGAGTAGTGGTTGGTGTTGAGTTGGGGCAGTTGTCTTGTAATGCCACCTAGGCCACACTGGGGTCGTGGTAGCTTGTGGTGAGTGAAAGCATCACATGCATATTGTCATGTTGTATATATATATATATATATATATATATATATATATATATATATATATATATATATATATATATATATGCTTGTTGTGATGTTGCATTTGATTGTACTATACTTGCTGCATTTGGTTGTACATCATCTTCATACATGCTACTCACATTTGTTATATGGTTGTGTCGGATATCTGTATACTTGTTGGTCGGACCATTAGATACCTTTGACCTGTATCATGATTATCGTGTAAGTTAGTATTACTTTTCATATTGTATATTGTGGATATTTGCTCATGTTGGATATATATAGCGTAGCAGACTTTCAGGTATGTCTGCAATTTACGTTGTTCATTTTGTTTAGGGAGTATATGCATGTATTTATATACTATGTTGGTATATACCTAATGTACCTGTAGGTTATATTGTTGAATTACATGTGATATTTGATATATATATATATATTCTCTCATATTACCGCTGAGTTATACTCACCATCACGGACCCTGGGTTTTTCTGTCGCCCAAGTAACAAGTAGAAGTCTTCGTGATGGCTTGGAGCATCGATGGTTGGCATCGTCTCATCTCAACTCCGAGAGTCCGAGCTTTTGGGTTTATCGTAGGTGTTTCATTATGGATTTAGTTTTATATGATGATTTATAGTGCTAAATACTGCTGTTATTGTACTGTTCCTTCTGGTTTTATTACGACATTTTCTTAATTTGGTGCTAGTCATACTGGTATGCATGGTGTGTGATTTGTATTGTAGTTGTGTTAGTTTCGCTGTGCTTTGTTATGTTGTTATGTTTGCATTTGTATATGTTATTGTTATTGCGGGCCCAAGGGTCTTGTATAAATAGGATATATTGTCACTTACAGGGGAGATGTTGTCCGTTTGATTTTCGATTCGGCATACTCTCGGGGCGTGACAGTTTGGTTTAACCGTTAAGCTATTATCACATACCCATTGGGAAAGTCAAGTTGAAAGTATAAAAGTCATAAAAGAACAACTTGTACATATAAGAGACGATGCTTTACTTGACTTGGCGGAAGTCGTTAAAAAATTCTAAAACAAAGAGTGATGTTGAAACCTTAGCACTATATGATCTTGAGAGTTTTGAGTCTTAGTTAGAATGGTAATATGATATAACTTGTTAATGTAGGGGATCGATTGTTGGCCGACTAGAGGGGGGTGAATAGCCTTTGTCGTAGACGTTGGAAGTCATTCGTTCATTGCTCGTCTACAAAACTATTAGCGCAAGCGGAATATACAAACAAAACAACAATAAAGACAAACAAGATACCAAACAATGCTAACATCGCAATGTAACGTGGTTCACGGCTGCGCCGCTAATCCACGGTCCGATTCATCCACGGTGAATCACTCCACAAGCTTTCACTATTCTCTCCTTTGCACCAAGCTAGGTGGAGGTAACCTCTTTACAAGAATCACTCCACTTACAATATAATGTAAATAAGCTTAAGTAAGAGGATGAAAAATGTGTTGGGCACTTTGGAGGAGTTTAGAGCATAAGCATTAGCCTCCAAAAGCCCCACACCCCTCCTCTTTATAGAGGAAGAGGGTTCTTCCCGTTGACACAGGATCAGTCGACTGATGTCCCTATCAATTGACTGGTCCTGTAGTCGTTGCCCAATAACGACTATTTTCCACGTTGGCTTTCACCCAACGGCTCTATCATCAGTCGACTGATGCTTTCATCATTCGATTGATATCGACTTCCAGTCGAGTGCTTGCGAGCTCGACTGACTTCTGTGCCCGAAACCCTTGTGACTACGGATCGATGTCTTCGCTACCGACCGTGGTCTTGCAATCGATCATTATTCCATGGCGTGATCGATGAACCAGACTCGAACACTAATCGAGTCACAGTCGACTTAGAGTAGTCGACTACCATAACATGGCAGTCGACTGATGTCGGAAAATCCCATCCGACACTTAGCCAATTGGCCAAGTTTCACCTAAGAGCACTACCCCTTCCCGGGTTACATTTGCTCACTCTCATCCCTTGGAGTCCCTCGCCTTTGAGGTTATCTTCGTCCGGCCACGTCCCTCGGATGCGCCAAGCGCACGGCTCTGCAGCACCATCCTTCGTGTCTCACCCTAAAGTTTACTTCCTTCGGCTTCACTCCAATCTCCTAGTTCGGCGGCCCCTCGAATGCTCCAAGCACACGGCTTCCGCAAAGCCATCCTTCACCGACTCAAGGACTGAGTCATGAGATGTGAAACTCGCTAAGGCTCCATGTGCGAATTACTAAGTTCTGCAAGACTCCAACGCACATATCAAATCCAAACATCCTAACTTAAACCCTTTGCCACACACATCAAAACCATATCACGGGTTGATTGCACAAACAATCTCTCCCTTTTTGATGTGTGGCAATCCGTTTAAGTTAGGTGAAATATTTGATAAAAATATTAAGGTGAGAAAGCATGTAAATAACATGATTAGCAACTCTCCCCCTTAATACATGAAACTCCCCCTAAATACAATTCCCCCTTACTTAAACATATATATTTCTCCCCCTTTGACACCATCAAAAATATTAAACAAAGTTCATATAAGCATGGCATCAAGTTTAGAAGGAAACAACAGCCAAAACATGCCTTAAAATCGGATAAAAGAGGTTATCAATGTTATGTTATCAATCGATCAATGACTGTTCGATTTTACCAATGATCGCACTCGATTTTGAATTTTTCTGATTTTCAGGGTGAATTTCAAAAATGCATTAAAAATTCTATAAAATTCAAAAAATCATGAAATTTGGGGAACACATTTATTTTAAGGTCCTTTATCAATGAAAAATAGTTTTCCATGAAAAATCATTATATTTTCAAGTATTTACCAAAAATCCAAAAGTTTCAAAATCAACTAGGTTTTTTGATCAAGTTTATATCACTTTTAACACTTAGTTTTGCTTTGGATTGTTTCAAAACATGAACACACAGATTTTAGAGTAAGAAATTATTTTGAAAACATATGAAATATCCAACCATGATATTTGGATAATATGTCTATAAATTAAACATAAGTCTTCTCCATGATTGGTCTATTATTTCTATTTGATACCTTAAATGACCATCTAAATGTCATAGGCATTAGTGGACCATTAGTATCATCCTATCATCTCACTCATGCTATGTTTTCAATCAAGGTAGCCTATAGTGAGTGTGAGATGTATCCTAAAGGTATTTATGTATATACTTAACCATTAATTTCATGTATTTCTACCCATGGTTAAGTATCATCCTAACATACCATATGATCATAAAGATATATATGCATTGATTTTATATTATGATCATGAAACAAATGTATTCATCAATTCATAATCATACATTAGGTATAAAATCATGATACTAAGTCAAATATCACCTAAAGCATGATCTAAACCTCATTGCCCATGATTATCTATCAAATATCAAGATCATAAATCATGATTGCAAACATATATAACAATTATATTAACTATCATGATTTAAGCATTATTATCAATTTATGGGTACATTATCATCACCCAACACTATCCTAAAAATGTATAGGTCATGAGTATCACATAACACTAAGTGTTGAGCATGATTTAAACTATTTAAGGGTGCATTATCATCACCCAACACTATTTCAAAAATTTTGTCCCGCCATCCTAAGTCAACCAAAATATGATATAGGTAAATTCTATATGGTTGACTATCCTAGGGTTTTCCTAACCCTTAAGGATGGATTTAGGAACCCAAAACAAATTCCTTCCTATTGGGTTCACTAAGAATTCCTTAGGGATCCATTTTCTAGCTATTGTTTTCTTTTTATCTTGACCCCTAGCAATTAAACATTTATAGGCCTTTTCATTTTTATTTTCCTTATATCCTAGGCCTTTCTTATTGAAGCTTTCTCTTTGGCTCCCTATGATCATGTTAAGGGTGTTGGAGCCTATTGTAAATTTTTCTAGGGCCTTAGTTAAATGATCTACTTTCTCTCTTAAAGTCATATTTTCATCCATACATGCATCATTAACATCAAATGACATATAGTGATCTAGCATTATTGAGACTAGAGGAAATATTATCATTAATAATTAAGCATGCTTTTTCTAATTTTTCTTCTAAGTCCTTAATTTGATCTAGCATGTATTTGTTCTTTTTCTTTTCCCTAAATAAGTCCTTAGTGAGGCTAGATATCATGGAAACTATTTTCTTAGGTGAGAGATTTGTTATCATAGTTTCCATGTCTTCTTCTTCTTCGGATGAGGATGGTGAAGAAGCTCCCCTTTCACTAGAGCTCTCCCCACTTGTGCTTGATCTTTTTTGTTCCGAGGAGGAGGTGTCTAGGTCATCAAATGCCATTAGTGCCAAATTTGTGACAAAAGTATTTTCTTCCTCCGATGATGATGATGTGGAGGAAGGGTCATCCCAAGTTCTTGCTTTTAGTGCCTTGGCCTTCCCCTTTTCTTTGGCCTTCTTCTTTCTTCTTGCTCTCCTTCTTCTTTTCTTCTTTCATTCTCCTCTCTTCTTTGCTCTTGTTCAAGAGGGGACAATTATCCCTTATGTGTCCCTCTCCTTGGCAATTGTAGCAAATAACCTTCCCCCTTGGTCTTCTCCTCCTATCATTAGATTTATTAAATTTGAAATTTTTCAAAGCACGCCTTACCTTCCTTACCATGTAAGCTTCTTCCGTGCTATCCATGGAGGAGGAGGAGGTTGCTTCATCGGAGGAGGAGGGAGTCTCCATCTTCTTCTTCTTCCCCTTGTTGGCTACTAGGGCTACTCCTCTTGATGACTTGATACTTGATTCTTCAATTACTCCCTCAAGCCTATTCTCATGGAGCTCCATGGTTGAGAAGAACTCCTCCAAGGTGCTCACTTCTAGGTTCTTTGACATGTAGAAGGAGTCCACCATTGAGCTCCATTTCGAAGACCGGGGAAAAGCATCGATTGCTTTCATAAGCATATCCCGGTTCGAAAGTCTTTATCCTACACTTGTTAGCCCAATTAAAATTTCCTTAAATCGAGAGTGTAGTGAGGTTACCTTTTCAAGTTTGATATTCGTTAGTTGGGAGCGGAGGAGGTCTCTCCTTGCAAGTTTATCCTCCGAGGTACCTTCATGAAGCTCTACTAGCTTCTCCCACATCTCCTTGGCACTTGCACACTCCCCTATTCAATTCACTTCTTGTTGGGGAGTACGTTGTAAAGGTGATGTTTGACTTTTGAGTTCGCCAAGTACTCTTCCCTTTGCCTCTTACTCCACCTTGATTTCTCCAATGGCTCCCCCTCTTCATTCCTAGGTATTTCAAAGCCATTTTCCATTATTAATAGAATTTCGAAATCGGTTTCGAAAAATACCTGCATTCGCTTCTTCCACCAAGCGAATTCCCCTTCGAACTTCGGTGGATGAACATTAGAGTCGGCCATCTCTTGATGAAGTGCTTGTTGTGGTGGTTAGTCCTCGACAAGCGACTTGGCTCTGATACCACTTGTAGGGGATCGATTGTTGGCCGACTAGAGGGGGGTGAATAGCCTTTGTCGTAGACATTGGAAGTCGTTTGTTCGTTGCTCGTCTACAAAACTATTAGCACAAGCGGAATATACAAACAAAACAACAATAAAGACAAACAAGATATCAAACAATGCTAACACCGCAATGTAACGTGGTTCATGACAGCGTCGCTAATCCACGGTCCGATTCGTCCACGGTGAATCACTCCGTAAGCTTTCACTATTCTCTCCTTTGCACCAAGCTAGGTGGAGGTAACCTCTTTACAAGAATCACTCCTCTTACAATATAATGTAAATAAGCTTAAGTAAGAGGATGAAAAACGTGTTGGGCACTTTGGAGGAGTTTAGAGCATAAGCATTAGCCTCCAAAAGCCCCACACCCCTCCTCTTTATAGAGGAAGAGAGTTTCTTCCCGTTGACACAGGATCAGTCGACTGATGTCCCTATCAGTCGACTGGTCCTGTAGTTGTTGCCCAATAACGGCTGCTTTCCATGTTGGCTTTCACCCAATGGCTCCATCATCAGTCGACTAATGCTTTCATCAGTCGAGTGATATCGACTTCCAGTCGAGTGCTTGCGAGCTCGACTCACTTCTGTGCCCGAAACCCTTGCAACCAGTCGACTGGTGGTCTCACAGTCGACTGTCATTCCATGGCAGTCGACTGTTGGCACTTGAACCAGACTCGAACACTAGTCGAGTCACAGTCGACTTAGAGTAGTCGACTACCATAACATGGCAGATGAATGATGTCGGGAAATCCCATCCGACACTTAGCCAATTGGCCAAGTTTCACCTAAGAGCACTACCCCTTCCCGGGTTACATTCGCTCACTCTCATCCCTTGGAGTCCCTCGCCTTTGAGGTTATCTTCGTCCGGCCACATCCCTCGGATACGCCAAGCACACGGCTCTGCAGCGCCATCCTTCGCATGTCGCCCTGAAGTCTGCTTCCTCCGGCTTCACTCCAATCTCCTCATCCAGCGGCCCCTCGAATGCTCCAAGCACACGGCTTCCGCAAAGCCATCCTTCATCGACTCAAGGACCGAGTCATGAGATGTGAAACTCGCCAAGGCTCCATGTACAAATTACTAAGTTCTACAAGACTCCAACGCACATATCAAATCCAAACATCCTAACTTAAACTCTTTGTCACACACATCAAAATCATATCATGGGTTGATTGCACTAACAATTAAGACCAATAAATACTATGAATAAGTTTATTTAATCCGAAGATATGGATATTGATATTGCGATCAACCTCTTATAAGAACTTGATCAATTTCTTGGTGAGTTTAGAGAAGAGGAATTTGCTAGTGCCATGAATAAAACTATACAAATGGCAAGTGAAATAGAGATTGAACCTAAATTTTAAGAAAAATGCATCATTCGAAGAAAGAAATAATTTGATGGAAATGACAACAATGATGTGATATAATTAGATGAAGAATCTTTTAGAGTTGAATATTTTCTATTTATAATTGATCAAGCTCGATCTTCTCTTCAAGTTTGGTTTAGACAATTTAAATAATATCAGGAGATTTTTGAATTTTTATTAAATTTAGAGAAGTTAAAGAGTGAGCCTTTAACTAGCTTGTTGAAGTCTTATATGAAGTTTTAACAATTTCTGAGTCATGATGGGCATTCAGACATTAATAGTAATAAGTTGTGTTCAGAATTGATGCTCATGAGATGTTGTTTAACATATAAAAAAAATTGATATGCTACAATATCTTGCAAAACTGAATGATTTATTCTTAAATAATTATGTTGCATATAAGATTTTGTTAATCATACCAGTAACAGTTGCATCGATAGAAAAAAATTTCTCGAAGTTGAAGTTAATCAAGAATTATCTTTGATTTATTGGTGCAGGGGCACCTAAGTCGAACCTGTATTTTGATTATGGCAAAAGACGCAAAGTCAAGGATATATCATTATCTCACGAGCTGAATCGAGTGTGCAGAAAAGTATTAAAGTTGGAGCTGAAGGCTAGCGACACCCGGAGGGAGCCGCGGTGGTCGGGCGACACTCGAGTAATTTCAGAGGAAGCCGAAGGAATCGAGTAGAAGGCCGAAAGCGAAAGCGATACAGTAAGTATTGAAGTAAAGCTCGTGTGTGTGAGCGTATGTAAGGTCGAGTCCTCTATACGGGGACATCCTTAGGCGACGATCCGACCAAGACTTCCCATGGAAGGTCTATGTTGAGATCGGATGGCAAGTGGTCGTCGAATTCACTTATATTTCGGGCTAACTCTTTATTACAGTCAAAAATTCTGACAATCAGTTCAACCGGCCAAGGATCAGTTCAACTGCTGAGCCATCAGTTCAACCGGCCAAGAAATCAGTTCAACCGCTGGTCAAGGATCAACTTCGAGATGAGTCAAAAATCATCCCTTTCTTCAAGGGTGAGGTGGCCATTGATGTAGGATCTTGATGTGCTCGAGGAGGGGACTTCTAGGGCTATAAAAGAAAGTCCATTTCTCACCATTTCATTAATTCTAAGTGCCCTAAAGCCTCCACAACGCTGCGACTCTCCGACGACTCTACAACGACGAAGTGCTGTCAATAACCCTAGCTTAATTTCTATTCTCTAGTTGTTGGTATAACTTTAAATTGTCGTCTCTTTCATATTGCAATTCCTATTGTTAATCGAGATTTTCTATCATTGCATTTTACCTTAATAGAAGAGAGGGTTTGTCTCTCTATCTTTTGTTTTCGAAGGTTTTTGTAATCGTCAAACTCCTACCTCCAACGAGGAGGAGTATTTTAGTGATTTGCCCTCCGTACACGGTCTAGGACCGTTAGGGCCTTGGAGTATAATAGCCGAAGGCTACGAACCAAGTAAAAAATACTATTGTCTCTTGTGTTTACTTTTATCTTCCCCTGTGTCTACTATTGTTTTAACGAACGAAACGCAAGAAAAGTTTTATTGCTATTCACCCCCCCCCCTCTAGCGATCCGCTCGATCCAATATGATCAACAATATCACAGGATAGACTAAATGTGTTAGTAGAGTCGTCAATTTAGGTTGGGCTCATCGGATTGACCCACCCAGCCAAATAATTTTAGTTGGTTGGATTGAAATTTTATCAATCTATCATTTGGCAGACCTTATAAATTGATCAACCCGTGCAGATTGCGAGTCAAAATTGGTTGGCCCGTGACAGGCTTGGGTTGACCCATGAGTTGAGAAAGTTGAAAACCCTTCTCTCTCTCATAGAGCATTTTTAATTTGTCTGTATTTTTATTATATTAAGTTAACTTAATTTAATTTATCATACTCAATTAATAGGAGAAAGTAATGTCTCTAGTTGAATTCTTATTTATTTCAAATGGAATTACTTTGGTTATGTGCAAGTGAAACTTCAAGATCACATTTTAAGAGAAAGTGATAGAGTAATTTTAGTTTTTTGTAGCCTTTGGATTGGTCTGTCTTGGATTGGGTTGGAAATTTATCAACTTGTCGGAATGACAGAATGACTCTCCCCTCCCTGTTAAATGTTGAGTTTATGGTGAGTTAGTCCACCCCGTCATGGGTTGATTCGTTTGATAGCTCTATGTGCTAGCAATGTTATCGATTGAGAAAAAAAATAGTTAGACAATTGAATTATATAAATTTGATTAATATTTTTGCCTTAAAACAAATAGTATTTATGTAATTATTTCAAATATTTATAATTTTTTTTTATTGATGTAATATATTGTTTCTAATTTATTTATATATTTAGTGTATTTGTTATTTGTAAATTGAACTTTATAATTATTACTGTAACAAAAGAGCTCACTTATTATTATTCTCTTCGGGCTCATCGAAATAGGTACGACTATGGACTCCACTTCTTCCTTTTGTTCATTCTATTTTTTTTTTTGGATTGTTTATCGTTCACACTCGCTATATGTTATCCATCAAACAATAGCGGAACGATCGATTGAATTCCATAATAATTTTTTAAAGTGAATTAATTATGGCATTAAGCATTGCGAAATTGTTTTTTTTCTTCATCATGAAAATCAATTTTTTTACTATGACATTGGTTTTGTAAAATCATTTGCCAATATTTGTGTAAAACCAATTTACCCGGACCAACCACGAGAACATACATCCTCCACACTCTTGTCAAAGGAAATGTAATGCCCTCTATAAAATTTACGGTCCACCGAGAAAGAGGTCATTTTAAAAGGGCCATGCATGCAGCATGCATAGTGCTTGATATGGATCGATTATCACTGTCACACCATCCCTTCCAGGCTACCCTCGGGAACCCAGCCACCTAATTCACCAATAAACAAACCCTAATCTATATATCTTGACCCTGCAAAAGATTCTCATGAATAGACTATTTCAAAATGACTGTAACATCAGCATTCCAATGGCCATGGCCAAAGGAGCCAAGGCATGCAGTGCAAAATGCACCCTCCTCGCAACATCAGCATATTCCACTTCAATCACCAATCGCATTAACACAATGGTTTACCTTCTCTCCTTCTCGACATGCATAGTGATGGCCATGCCAAGTGCCCACATCTTTTTTTTTTTATTCCCCCTTGTCTTATTATTCCTCCTTCCTCCGGTGTCCGGTGTAGACTGCAGACTGCAGACCGAAAGGATGCAAAAGACAAAACACTCCCCTTCCTAATTATTAACATCTTTTATCATCTTCCTCCATTCTCAATGTGAATGCCTCATGGACTTGCGCCTTATGATCAAACTTATTTCTTCCTCCATCTCCATGAAGAATTAATAGTTAGTTAGCAACTAATCGAGAGGAGAAAGAGAGAGATAATTTGTACAAGCTGGCTAATCCATGGTGGACGGGTCAACTGAGCCTACCGAGGCCGTCCGAACCAGCGGTGGCGTCTTCGGCGGCCGCCAGGCGTCCCAGGAAGGTCGACGACGACGATGGCGAAGCGGACGACGATGAGGTGCTGCCTTCCAAGGAGTCTGATGAGGTCGATGCCGATCTCAGGGAGGGCGCGGTGGAGGCCGGGCCTCGCCGCCCCCGTGGTCGCCCCCTGGGGTCCAAGAACAAGGCCAAGCCGCCAATCTTTGTCACCCGAGACAGCCCCAACGCGCTCCGCAGCCACGTGATGGAGGTCGCCCCCGGCGCGGATGTGGCAGGGTGCATCGCCCAGTTCGCGCGCAGCCGCCAGTGCGGCATCAGCGTCCTCAGCGGTGCCGGCGTCGTGGCCAACGTCACCCTCCGCCAGCCTTCAGCCCCCGGAGCTGCCGTCGTCTCCCTGCAGGGCCGCTTCGAGATCCTGTCTCTCGCCGGCACTTTCCTGCCCGGGCCAGCGCAGCTGGGCTCTACCGGGCTCATCGTGTACCTGGCAGGCGGGCAGGGGCAGGTCGTCGGGGGCAGCGTCGTGGGCGCGCTCGTCGCCGTGGCTCCCGTCATGGTGGTCGCGGCGACTTTCTCCAACGCCACCTACGAGAGGTTGCCACTGGACGATGAGGACGATGGCGCCGCCAACAGTGGCAACGCCGGCCCGTTGCCCACTGCACCAGGCGGCGGCGGCGGAGCCGGACTGCCGGCAGATCCATCTCTCTTGAGCATGTACAACTTGCCTCCGTATTTAAACGGCCACGACGCCCTCGCATGGCCTCATCCGCGGCCTCCATCATTCTAGCCTAGCCGCCGGCCATGTCTATATAATTTCAAGGTAAAAAAATAAAACACAAACTAAATTAAGAAGTCCGGCGAACTTCAGCTTGTGCCTATATTTGTTTTAGATTTGGTGAGAATCTGTGCAAGATCTTTAGGTTAAAAATTTATATTATTAGGGCAGAACAATCAATGGCGTTGTAGTACATATAATATTAGTAATCAGGCATTTAAAGTTGTGGTGTGCTCAACTCAAGCACATTATATTTCTGTTGATTAAACTATAAATATGCAAAAAAGTTTACAATTATCAGCACTGTATAGTTTGATGCCAGTTGGCTTAAACAATAAGCTACTCTCCTTTGTGTTGCTATGCGTTTTGGTTGGTCATTTCCCATGTCCATAAACACTCAACTAGGCAGAGGCTAGGGTTGGATTGTTATCTATTTGCTAGCTAGCTACATGATTGCCTCTTACATATTATAATATATAGCTTATTATTCATTTTCAATATTCTACAAGGTTTGCTGTAGTAGACATCCTCCTAATTAAAAAGGCACTTTAAATGCTTGATAGTAAAATTCCCTTTCTTTTGTTAAAAGAATATATCATAACTTGTTATAGTTTTAGCTTAATATTTTAATACGTCAAGTTGAATTTTAATTAGTGAATCGTCATTCCCTACTTCTCTTTGCATAGGTTTTAACATTTCAATATTTTTTACTAATTGAATCTTAACGTGGGTAAACCATGTCAGTTTCAGAATATTCTATAAGCAGCTATCTTTCTTTCTATTTTTGATGGACTAAGGATTTAATTTAACTGCACAGATTAATGATGCTGTTTCCCTCACTAATTGTAAACGTTTAAGAAAGGACCTAACTAAATCCAAATTGTTAAGACAATTAAAAAAGAGATTCTTATTATTAATGTACATTTTAAGAAGATTGAATAAGTAATAGAAATTAGGGAAATTTTAATCATTTTAGTTTGTTTAAGGGGATAAAAAAAAATTAAACAAAGGACATTAATTTCTAAAGATTCATTTAAATTATACACGAATCTTAATACCAAAAATTGGCAACTGATCTAATATTAAAGAATCATACCATATGAATATTTTATTTTATTTTCATTTAATTTGTTTCAAATAAAATACTTCAGTCAACACATTTATTATCCTCTCACAAATTAGATAGATCAATGTATAGATATAGTGAATCAAAAAAATACAAATCTCCATTCTATGCATTAGAATTCGAGCAGAATCAGCCTTTTTTGTTTTAATTAAGCAACATCGATCGATCCCACATTCTTTTTCAATGTAACAACTGTAAGTAAACCATAATTATTCTAATTAACTTTTATCCAACGGATGCATCTTTGTGCGATATCTTTGATGTATGCATGAATGATTTAATTAATTAATTAATTAATAAAGAATTAACAATTTTACTGCTATATGTTTTATTATTCATTAAATGATCATTTGCCATTTCTTTATTATAATAGTCACTAGCTAGCACACCATGAAACTTCTAACTTTTCACTATGAGTTATTATTTTGGTTCACTAAGTTATTTTTATGTTTACTATTTCTTTCACCTTTTGATATGCAGGGAAAAAAAATACTTTTATTTGCAGCTGGCAAAGTAGCTAATATATATTGAAGTAATCTCATCTATTGACTCAACATTTTAGCTTCAATTTGTGTTTTATTTGGAATTTTACTTATGGTTTGTGGTCTCATCACATCATTTATTCGGAATTAATGTGGGCTAGAAAATTAAGTTTGGTTAGCAATTTGATCATTTTAGGTGATTAATGTATATAAAGTACATGTAAAGATATAGTTTGTACTTTAGAGAGACATATATATAACATAAAATAAGGATGTTAGGAGAGTCATTTACATAATGTATATATAAGTGATTTTGTATTTTTCTTTTTTTTTGTGTGTGTGTATAATACTATATCTAATTATATCTCTATTATGTTAGATAGAAGGTGGTCTACCAGGGATCGAAAAGGGTAAATAGACAATGATTTTTTTTTTTTCAATTTCTTGCAATAATAAACTTTACATATAATTTTTAGATAGTAAATACACAATGTGAACATTTGAATCAAATGGTAAGTAATACATAGAAATAAATAAATAAATACAAAAAGCTAACAAATCATATAGCGAGTTTGAAGACCTTGCTCTTGTGCCCATGGATAAAAGCAAGTCTAGTGCATCACCCCCAATTCACTATTTCACTCCTTTACATGACAATCAAGCGAGCCTATATAATTATTATGATATACAATGCTATATCTCTACACCATGATGAGCTATGAATTGAAGCACCCCAACTTTGATTAATTTTTCAAGCTAAGGAATCACTTGACTTAGAGTCTATCCTACATCATGCAAAAGATACCCTTTACCTAAGCAACCCACTAAATTCTTGTTCCCTTTCTACAACCTAGCTACTTTGGTGATCTCAAATGAGCTTTTGTCATTGCTAGAGACCTTCAAGTGGAGTATATAATGCAAGCCAATTACTTATACGATCCCCTCAACAATCACTCAAAATGATAGAAAATGATTACAAAGAAAAAAAAAACCCTACTTCACCTTATAGATGTAGATATTAGCTTTGGTAAGAAGAGTGCAATCTAAGAGAGCTTCAATTCTAAGGATGAAACTTTAATATTTTCTTCCATTGGTCTTAGGTATTCCTTTTTGCACATAAGCATGGTGGAGGATAATTAGAGAGATATTTCTGCATGAAAGCTTGTGCCAAAAGGTCTACCAAAATGATTTAATAATAAAGTTCAATAATGGACATTTTTAGGTACATTAGTCTATTACAAACTTACTTGGGTTGACCAATATTTGTAATATGAATGTTGGAGAATCAATGTTCAAAATGTCAAGCTGTGGGTCAACCAACAACCAACTTTGGTGAACATTTCTAGAACTAAAAGTTGGGCTAGTTTGTTTATTTGACTTTCTTTTAACTGAAGGTGGATATATATAGGTTTGTCTTAATTTGATCAACCATATAAAAAATTAGGATCAACTCTAAACCTTAAGAGACCATCTCAATTATGCTTTAGAAACTTAGATAATCTATTGGTGCAATCATGCCTTAAGTGGTTGAGTCCAAATGGGCATTTTTTTAATTAGAAAAGTCCAATAAGCATTAGCAGACTAGTGATGACCAAGTGGATTAAGGATGACTTAACATTTGAAAAAAAAAAGGGAAAGTCCGACAAATATTGGCAGATGGGTGAAAGTAGAAGTCCTGCAAGTGTTGATAGATATGAAAGTCCAATAGGAGTTGATAGAGGAAGAAGACTCGAAGGTCAGAACTCTTAGTAGATAAGAGGTCCTAGTAGATCGAAATTAATTAGATCGATATTTGGTAGATAAGAAATTCAAATATGTCAAGGATGATCAAATATTAGTACAATCACTCCTGGTCAAGGTTGACTAAACTAGTCAAGGTTAATCATTGTTTAAGATTTTGATATTTGAGCAATATACTTAAACGATATATTATGTTTGAAAAATATGTATTTTTGCATAATATGCTATTTTGTTCAGCCAATAAAATGCAAAGATATCAATTTTGTGGTTACAAGTTCAAGTGTCATGGTGTCTAAAGTGTTGGTGCAGTGGCACCTAAGTCGAACCTGAGTTTTGATTATAGCAAACGATACAAAGTTAAGATCATATCGTTTTCTCACGAGCTGAATCGAGTGTGCAGAAGATTGCTATAGCTGGAGCTGAAGGCTAGCGACACCAGGAGGAAGCCGCGGTGGTCGGGCGACACTTGAGTGACTTCGGAGGGAGCCGAAGGAATCAAGTGGAAGGCCGGAAGCAAAAGCGACACGTAAGTATCGAGGTAAGCTCATGTGTGCGAGCGTAAGTGAGGTCGTATCCTCTTTATGGGGATAATATTAAGCGTAGATCCGACCAAAGACATCTTATAGATGGTCTAGGTCGAGATCGGATGGTCGACGACCATCGAAATTATGTTTTTGTTGAGCTAATTTTGACCTGCAGCAAGCATCAGTCGACTGCCAGCTTGGAGGACTCGACTATCGTCAAACCGATCGCTGAGAAGGTCAAGAATCGATCGATCGCCATCGATCGGTGATGATGGCCATCAGTCGACTGATGGTCAATGATCAGATTCGAGGAGTCAAGGCTTATCACCCCATTTCAAGGAGATTGGTGCTCAATTTTGATTGGCTAGGGTTCCTCTCAAAAAGGGGCTCAAAGGCTATAAAAGGAGGGCCAAACCTAGGGTTTTATCATCAATTCTAAGTGCTAAAAAGCTTCCGAAATGCTGCGACTCTCCGACGACTCTACGACAACGAAGTGCTGCTAACAACCCTAGCTTAAGGTCTTTCTTTTTAGTTGTTGGTATAATCCTTGTTATTGTTTTCAATATTACAATTCTTTTACTCGAGGTTTTTCTATCGTTGCATTTTACTTTAATAGAAGAGAGGGTTTGTCTCTCTATCGTTTTGCTTCAAAAGTTTTTTTGTAATCGTCAAACTCCTACCTCCAACGAGGAGGAGTGTTTTAGTGAATTGCCCTCCGTACACGGTCTAGGACCGTTAGGGCCTTGGAGTAGTAGCCGAAGGCTACGAACCAAGTAAAAAAATAAACTTGTCTCTTCTTGTTTCATTTACTTTTCCGCTGCACTCAATTCTTTTGATACGAACTCGAAGAAAAAGGTTTTTCGCTATTCACCCCCCCTCTAGCGAACCGCATCGATCCAACAATTGGTATCAGAGCCAGGGGTTGCTAAGATTTGGTGAAACCACCAATCTAGCCATTTTTAAAGATTTATTGTTTTTTAATTCTGTTTATTTCTATTTATTTCGCTTTGTTAAGTTTTCTCCCGCACTACTAATCCAAGATGCGAGTCTTGGTACTTTTTTTGTGTTTTTGTCGTTGCTAGTTTCTTCGTCTTCGTCTCCTTGTGTCTTTTGTTCTAATGGCCCATCTCGAGGGTTTTAGCACCGTCCGACCTCCGTTTTACAACGGAGATGACTTTCGTTATTGGAAGGGTCGGATGGAATGCTTTCTCAAAACCCAAATCGAGATGTGGATCATAATCCAAACGGGTTTCACACTTCCGACTAATGAAGTGGGTGACTCCTTGGATTATGATCAATGGACCATTGCGACAAAACGACAAGTCGAAGCCGATGCCAAGGCAACACAAATCCTCCAATGCGGCCCATCCAAGGAGGAGCTAAATCGCGTCGGCCCCTTCATAAGCGCAAAGGATCTTTGGACAAAACTAATCGAGTTACATGAAGGATCGGATCAAGCTAAGGTTTGCAAACGCAATTTGTTGTTCAATAAATTGTACACACTAAAAATGCAGGAACACGAGTCCGCGACGCAACTCCACACCCGTGTCCAAGACATAGTCAACAACCTACACGTAATCGGGCAAAAGGTCGAAAATCGTGACCTTATAAGGTATGTTCTAAACTCTTTTCCGAGGACTACCTTGTGGGCATCCATGGTCGATGCCTACAAGGTCTCCAAGGATCTTTCTAAACTTAGATTAGATGAACTTTTCTCAGATTTCGAATTACATGAGCAGTCCAACTCGGAACCCGAGAGGGGTATAGCCTTGTTTGCAGGTTCAAAGAAGAAGAAAATCGCAAGCAAGCCGCCACCAACCGAGGAGGAAGACGAGTCCGAAGAAGAAGTTGACCCGGAGTTGACTGCCGAACTAATGAACCTAGCTCGAAGGATAGCCAAGGGACGAAAGCAAACCACGACTCGACCCAACCAAGGTAAGCCTAAAAGTTCTAATATTAGGTGTTATGAGTGTAACAGGTTTGGACATATCAAGTCCGAGTGCCCCAAGCTTAACCACCAAGCACCTAAGCACAAGAAGGCCCTCAACGCGACATGGGAAGAAGCGTCATCCGAAGAAGACGAAGACCACGTCTTCATGGCGAAATTGATTGAGTCAGACACAGAGACCGAACCTGAACTTGAGTTGGAACCTGAGGATGACTCGGACTACGAAGCTACCTTCAAGTCAAGCCATGGATACGCATCCGGTTCAAAAGATACCCTTAAAGTAAGTCGAACTTTATTTAATACCTTACATAATACGGTTAGGTTTTTGTCTAGGAAGTTAGCTAAGTCCGAGTCCAAGGTCGAGACCCTGGTTGAGGAAGTTAAACTCCTCAAACACGAGGTCTCCCTAACCTCTTCGACTAGTCGAGTTCAAGAGAAGAACTCAACTCGGGTTGAAAAACTCGAAGTTGAGAACTCTCTCTTGAAAAGTCAAGTTGAAGATCTTAGGAATACGTTGGAAAGGTTCACTTCGGGATCCAAAGGACTTGACCTCCTACTTGGATCTCAAAGGGCTGTGTACAATAAGGCTGGACTAGGGTTTAACTCAAATACGACTAATAGGTCGTATATATCGATTGTAAGTCGACATAGGAAACATGTCCAAGCATGGGTCCCTAAGAACTTTTTGATTTCAACTCTAGGATCCAACCCGTACTGGGTTCCCAAGGACCAAATCCACTATGTGGATAGACCGAATCGATTCAACGGTCTAGGGGGAGCCAGTACAAAACATGTTTTGCTTTAACTTAGAAATTGCATGCTTTTTTTTGTGAACTCACTATGTTTGTGCTTTAGCTTAGAAATTGCATGCTTAGTTTTTTTTTAACTTGTGAACTCACTTAGAACACGTACAAAATCAACTAAAATCATTCGAAAAGATTGAGCCTCGGGGAGCCTCTTTTCAAATAACCAACTAAAATCATTCGAAAAGATTGAGCCTCGGGGAGTCTCTTTTCAAATAACCAACTAAAATCCTTCGAAAAGATTGAGTCTCGGGGAGCCTCTTTTCAAAAATAACCAGTTAGACTAGGAAATAGTCTTAGGTGAGTCAAGTCATCATTTTCTTGAAAATGGCTTTGTCTAAGGAAGTGGTCGATGATCCGATAAAAGAAGACCCCTGTGCCTCGCCACGACCTAGAAGCCATGATCTTGAAAAGGTAAACTTGACAAGCCTAGGGTCAAATCCAAATCTAACATAAAATTACTTGAACCTAAATCCACTTAATCAACTTAATCAGAAGTCATTTCACAAAAAACACATAAGTATGACTTGCCTGATCATATAGACACAGGTGAGATGATCTAGGTTTAACAACTTACAACCAATTTTTTTTAAAAAAAAAATCTAACATCCAATCCAACCACCTTGTGTGTAGGATCAATGGATGTTGGACAGCGGTTGCTCCCGACACATGACCGGGGATCAACTCAAATTCACGAAGCTTCGATTCAAACGACAAGGATTGGTAGCCTTTGGGAATAACGGCAAGCTCAAAATCATCGGATCAGGTGATATCGAGCTTAACTCAAATTTTGTTATTAAAAATGTATTACTTGTAGAGAATTTTGAATATAACCTGCTTAGCGTAAGCCAATTATGTGACAATAACTATAAGGTCATATTTTTAGAAAATGAATGTGTAATTAAAACAAATAAAACAACTAAAACAATACTCAAAGAAACTAGGACAATTAACATTTATACAATTAACTTAATCAAATCCTCAGCTAAATGTCTTATGACACAGGAAGAGGAATCATGGTTGTGGCACCGACGACTCGGTCACTCGCACCCAAGACTCGTCCACAAGATGAGTCAGAGTGGCTTAGTCAGAGGCTTACCAAACCTCAACAATTTGGTTAATAAAATCTGTAATGCTTGTCAACAAGGAAAACAACCTAGGACACAACACAAGTTAACTAACCAAGAACGAACCTCAAGTGTACTTGAGCTTCTGCATATGGATCTATTCGATTCACATGGAGCCAAGTCACTCAATAGAAGTCAATATTGCTTAGTCATAATTGACGACTACTCCAGGTTTACCTGGGTTAGGTTCATCAAACATAAAAATGATACCCTAGATCAATTAATCAATCTATTCAAATTAATCGAGAATCAAAAAAACCTTAAGGTTAAAAGACTTAGAAGCGATCATGGTGGTGAATTTGAAAATCAAAGGTTCACCGACTTCTGTAACCTAAACGGATACCACCATGAATTCTCTTGCCCTAGAACCCCTCAACAAAATGGCCTAGTGGAGCGGAAAAACTGAACTCTACAAGAAGCCGCTAGGACCATGTTGAACGAATACGACCTACCTGATAGGTTTTGGGCAAAAGCCGTTAGCACGACTTGCTATGTCCAGAATAGGATCCTTATGGTAAAAAGGCACCTTAAGACCTCATACGAGATTTATCACAATAAAGTACCCAACATCAAGTACTTTAGGGTATTTGGATGTAAAGTACATATCTTAAACACTAAGAACCACCTAGGGAAATTCGAATCCAAAACCTCCACCGGAATCTTCTTAGGATACTCAACCACGAGTAGAGCTTATAGGGTATATAACCACGATACCCTTAAAGTCGAAGAGACTATTAATGTAGTGTTTGATGAAGTACCCGAACCTACAAAACCCTTAATGACCCCAAGTGTTGAGCCCACTGATACCAAACTCGTCTCCGACCCTGAGATCGAGTCTAATCCACATCAACCAAATTCTCTTGTCGACCAAGTGACAAGTGATTCGAGTCAAACTAGTGTTCAACCAAGTCACCCCATTGATCAAGCATTAGGTGACACAAACCCAACCCAATCTAGGATTCAGACTAACCACCCTATCGATCAAGTGATAGGAGATCCTAATCTAGGAGTTCGAACTAGAGCATCATATAGGAACCTTAGTCAAATTTCCTTAATTTCAAAGATAGAACCCAAATCAATTGAACAAACTCTTCTTGATCCCGATTGGATTATTGCAATGCAAGAAGAGCTAGCTCAATTTACTAGGAATGAAGTGTGGGAATTAGTACCACCACCTAAAGACAAAATGATAATTGGAACAAGGTGGGTGTTTCGAAATAAGCTTGATGTTAAAGGTGAAGTAGTTAGAAACAAGGCTAGGTTAGTCGCCAAAGGGTTTAATCAAGTCGAAGGCTTAGATTACGACGAAACCTATGCCCCAGTAGCTAGACTCGAATCCATTCGAATGTTACTAGCTTATGCCGCACATCGAGGATTTAAGCTGTTTCAAATGGATGTTAAGTCGGCATTCCTAAATGGATACATTAAAGAAGAAGTTTATGTTAGCCAACCCCCCGGATTCGAAAATCTAGATAAACCCGACCATGTTCTAAAACTTAAGAAAGCTCTCTATGGACTTAAACAAGCTCCCCGAGCGTGGTACGAGAGACTTTCAATCCATCTTAAGTCAAAAGGGTTTAACCAAGGCTTAGTTGACCCAACTCTCTTCGTAAAAACCTTAGGTAAAGAAATATTCATAGCTTAAATTTACGTAGACGATATAATTTTTGGAACCTCTAACTCAGCCTTACTAAACGAGTTCGTTTCACTCATGGAAAGTGAGTTCGAAATGAACTTGGTAGGCGAGTTAAGTTTCTTTTTAGGTCTACAAATTAAACAAACTAAGGATGGTATATACCTATATCAACAAAAATACACTAAGGAGTTAATTAAAAGATTTGGAATGCAAGACGCTAAGATAATAAACACTCCAATGGCGATTAATGTTAACATAGGAGAAGACCTAGAAAGTAAGTCCATTGACTTAAAGTACTATAGGAGCATGATAGGAAGTCTCCTATACTTAACTGCGAGTCGACCCGACATTCTATTCGCAGTAAGTATGTGCGCCAGGTTTCAAACATGTGCTAAGGAGTCTCACCTAACCCTAGTTAAGCGTATCCTTAGATATCTTAAGGGTACACTTAACGTTGGTATTTGGTACCCTAGATCTACGGAGTTCGAACTAATCGGCTACTCCGATTCGGATTATGCCGGTAGTAAACTCGATAGAAAGAGCACGAGTGGTTGTTGTCAACTACTCGGCTCGAGTCTAGTGAGTTGGTGCAGTATGAAGCAACATTGTGTTGCCTTATCTACCACTGAAGCTGAATACGTTGCGATGGGTGAGTGTATAACTCAGCTTCTTTGGATGAAGCACACTCTCCGAGACTTTGGGTCGGACTTCACCAAAACTAAAATTTTTGTAGACAACATAAGTTCGATAAATCTAACTAAGAACCCTATATGCCATTCAAGGACAAAGCATATAGAGGTAAAACATCATTTCATTCGAGAACATGTAGCCAATGGCTCCATACAACTCGAATATGTTGACTCGAAGTCTAACCTAGCAGACCTATTTACTAAACCCCTACCCGAAGCCGAATTTAGTCTATTAAGACGAAAATTAGGCATGTGCGTAATAGAATAGGTACTTGCAAATTATATGTTCTTACTACTATTTCTTTAATTTCATTATTATGGAACTAGCATAGGACATACCTTAGATATCATGCACCTATAGATTTAAGGAGCCAATACATCTCACAACACATAGGACTAATGTGTTTGTGTACTTAGCCACGTAGATGGGTGTGAGATGTTAGGACCTTACTCCTGGTTCCAGATGTAGAGCTAGTGCATCGTTATGAACCATGGAGTATAATCATACATACTAACCGACTCTGACTAGGACTGGTTGATCTTTCATATCAATCAAGCCAAATATGAGTCGAACATTTTATAGATGAACTTATTTTCAGTATATTATTTTCAAAATAGTGTGGAACATGCTTGGACTTTAAAATTAAAACTTATTTTTTATTCCACACACACACTCTTTTCGATATATGGCAAAAGGGGGAGAAAAAGGCCAAAGTTAAGGGATCAATCATTTTTTTGCCAAGGCAAGTTAAGGGAATTCTTACCTTAAATAGTTAACTTGTTTTCGTTAATAATACAAAAACATAACAAAATGGAAGTAAAGGCCAAGGTTAAGAAATTTTTGATTTCTTAACTTAAAACTTATTTTAAATACTATGGCTAATATTAAATAATTTCGGTTACTTAATTCTTTTTTAGTAGCAAATATCAAGGGGGAGAGTTAAAACTCTTTCTCAAGTACTCACCTTCGGTCAAGGGGGAGGATTCCTCAAGGGGGAGCACTTGAAAAAGAGTTTTTATATACTCCTGCTCATTCATGCATATCTCTTACTCATTTTACTTAATGTACTTAATTTATTTTTCTTAACTTTGTATGCGGGTTTGCCATAAATCAAAAAGGGGGAGATTGTTGGTGCAGTAGGCACTTAAGTCGAACCTGAGTTTTGATTATAGCAAACGATACAAAGTTAAGATCATATCGTTTTCTCACGAGCTGAATCGAGTGTGCAGAAGATTGTTATAGCTGGAGCTGAAGGCTAGCGACACCCGGAGGAAGCCGCGGTGGTCGGGCGACACTTGAGTGACTTCGGAGGGAGCCGAAGGAATCAAGTGGAAGGCCGGAAGCAAAAGCGACACGTAAGTATCGAGGTAAGCTCATGTGTGCGAGCGTAAGTGAGGTCGTATTCTCTTTACGGGGATAATCTTAAGCGTAGATCCGACCAAAGATATCTTATAGATGGTCTAGGTCGAGATCGGATGGTCGACGACCATCAAAATTATGTTTTTGTTGAGCTAATTTTGACCTGCAGCAAGCATCAGTCGACTGCCAGCTTGGAGGACTCGACTGCCGTCAAATACGATCGCCAAGGTCGAATCGATCGATGTCGCCATCGCTGGGATCGATGATGGCCATCAATCGATGGTCAATGATCAGTCAAGGCTTATCACCCCATTTCAAGGAGATTGGTGCTCAATTTTGATTGGCTAGGGTTCCTCTCGAAAAGGGGCTCAAAGGCTATAAAAGGAGGGCCAAACCTAGGGTTTTATCATCAATTCTAAGTGCTAAAAAGCTTCCGAAATGTTGCGACTCTCCGACGACTCTACGACAACGAAGTGCTGCCAACAACCCTAGCTTAAGGTCTTTCTTTTTAGTTGTTGGTATAATCCTTGTTATTGTTTTCAATATTACAATTCTTTTACTCGAGGTTTTTCTATCGTTGCATTTTACTTTAATAGAAGAGAGGGTTTGTCTCTCTATCGTTTTGCTTCGAAAGTTTTTTGTAATCGTCAAACTCCTACCTCCAACGAGGAGTGTTTTAGTGAATTGCCCTCCGTACACAGTCTGGGACCGTTAGGGCCTTGGAGTAGTAGCCGAAGGCTACGAACCAAGTAAAAAAATAAACTTGTCTCTTCTTGTTTCATTTACTTTTCCGCTGCACTCAATTCTTTTGATACGAACTCGAAGAAAAAGGTTTTTCGCTATTCACCCCCCCTCTAGCGAACTGCATCGATCCAACAATAAGTTACTACATAGATATATTTTGTAAGTAAATTAAGGTTTACTAGGTACTTAATATTAAAGAAGTTAAGCGGGTCAAAGTTGACCAGACACTTAGTTAATGAAAAATCCAAGTGAGTCAGGTAGACTAGACATATGCCACTGGAGAAGTTTAACTTAGTATTGATAGTGGAGGTCTAGCAAATCAAGGATGACAGATTACTTATTAGATGTTGAGGCAGGAGTGAACACTAGGAAAGTGGAAGTGCCAACGGATTAAGGTAGACCTAAGGTTGCACAAGTGGAATTTTTGGTACGTCGAGACAAGCTAGATACTAGGTAGATGAGGAAGTCTTGAAAATATGTGGTCTTCTAGCATGACATGGATTTGGCCTACGTGTGGTTGGAATCAATGTGTCAATCAATAGATGAACATGAAACTTCAAAGTTGTTGGTTTGATTGGATTTGAAATTAAAGTAGTCGACTAGTGACTCAATTACTTGAAGATTTAGTCAGTAGATAACATATTTAGACAATAAGGATGACTAGGTCATGATCCAAAGGATTAGTTTAATAGATAATTCAATGGTGGTAAACTTAGGTTCAGTTTAGTTGATTGATGATCCAATCAATAATAAATTCAATTAGCAGATAACACAATCGCATTAAACTCAGGTTCAACCAACTAATGGTGAATCACTAGTTGATTGATACACCAATCAACAGATGAGTGTGTCCAACTTATTGGGACCGTTGACATCGCTAGAGGGGATGGAGTGAATAGCAATCACATTTGATCTTGATCATCGCTCATTCTTACTTTTCTATAGAAAGTTATATGCAGGGAAACAAAACAAATAAATATAAAAAACATAACAAGCATAGAGCCACTTCAATTTTACGTAATTTGGAAATCTCAATTCTTACTTCACAATCTAGATTCCTAACATGAGTACCACTATATTTTCTCCTCGAATACCTTCCAAAGGCAAAAAAAAAAACCTCTTACAACTTATTATTTATAGGCAACACAAACCAAATTCAAATGTACAAGTGAAATAGAATAAATTAAAATAATAAATTTACATGAATGAATTTGGCTTTGCTCAGTGTTTGGTTACTTTGGATTGCTCTCTAAAAGTCTAGAATGCAACAATACTTCCCTTTCAAAGTCTCTAAATACTAGTTTCTCAAATATTAATTATTCCACAAAATCATCTTTTATAGAGTTGTTGTTGGGCTTATTTCTATCAATTTGTCTACTATTTCATTGTAGATTTGAATGTTGTTTTGACCAATTTGCTTAATGGCTCCATCCACTTAATAATAGTTGATTGCTAATTACCATCAATCAACTGATATTTATCCAGCCAAGTCCAGTAGTCGAGTTCTGAACTTTCTGTTCACTACTACAATATTATTAGTTGATTGATTATAATTAGTCAAGTAGAAAAGTGAAGCTCTAAATTCTCTATTTGTTTAAACAGTAACATTAGTCAACTGTTAATCTTATCAGTTGATTGATCACATCCGAAATTCTCATAAACTCTCTCAAATGCCCGAATTTAGGATTTATGATTTATAAGTCGACTGATATTTTAATTTTAGTTATAATTGAGGCTAAACTCTCACTTCATCTAGTATTTGATTGACATCAATCTATCAGGACTTCTCTTGTCCAATATTCGATCACTCTTGATTGTATTATTTATTTGCTTACATTTGTTTGCATCTTTTGTGTTGTAAGAAAAGAAATTGCAAGAGGTTTCTTTACCTCTAAAAGATTTCAAAATGGAGAAAATATAGTAGTATTACCGAAAGTAATCTACTAAAGGATCAGAAGTTGTGGAGTAGACAAACAAGGAAATCCTGAAGACATGGAGTCTCTTGGAACAACATAGATTTAGAACAGATATGGCTGGAATCAAAGTGTCAGTCAAGTGATGAAGTGGATCAATTGACTAATGAATACAAAACCATGAAATTGTGGCTTAGTTGGATCTAGGGTTAAAGCAATTGACTGATGACTCAGTTAGTAGATGACATGTTTAGACAATGAAGATGATGAGGTTGTAATCCAAAGAATTCACTTGTGATAAACTCAGGTGTAGTCAATTGATGATGAAGTAACAATCAACTAATAACACAATCAATAAAATATTCGTTTGGCAGATAATGTAGTTGCATTAAATTCAAGTTCAATCAACTAATGAACTAGCCAATGGATGAAAGGTCCAAATCTATAAAAAGCAACCGATGTGTCACAATTAATTCAGTTGATATGATTATCCAGTCAACTAATGAATCAGTCAGTAGATGAAAAGATCTAGATCCAGACAAAATGGAGTAACAATCGACTGATGAATTATTTCCAATCAACTAATAACTAGTAGTTGACTAATTAATATGTTAAAATCAATTTACTAATCAATAATTTTCAAACACAAATAAGAGACTTATAAAAACTGATTTGATAAAGGTTTTGACGGCAATGCTTGTTATCCTTCATAATGGTGTGTTCATCGGAGCTAGAGGATGATAACTTTTCCTTCTCCTTTCCAATGAGTGATATGTTTCTAGTTTAGTAAGCCTCATCCTTGTCCACCACCTTGGGTTTCCTAGAAACATGCAATTCTATTTTTGAAAATAATTAATCTAAAATACTTACATTGAGGTTCAATGCGACCTACTAACTACTTGCAATGGAGCACCAATAAGGTATCTTTTGGAACGAATTGAGGATGTCCAAGGACTCAGGCAACCCAGGAAGACTCCGAGAGTCGGGTACTCGAACAAATGATGACATGGGAGTAAAGAAGTAAGCTGAGTCGGAAGTCGGGAGGAGCATTCAAGAACTCAACAAGCCGAGTCAGAAGTCAGGAGGAGAATTCGAGAACTTAGCAAGCTGAGTCAGGAGCGATAGTGATTGGGTAACTCAGGAAGCTGGGAAGTGAGAAAGACAGAAGTAATCCGAGTCAGAAGCAAGAGTGACTCAAGAACATGGGAACTCAGGAGCTACAGGAGTGAGGAGATAGAAGTTGAAGCTCGGGAGTAGGGTGTTGAAGAGGTTAAGGAATCAAGGATTCACAGAAGTTGGGAACTCAATAACTCATAAAGTCGAGAGGTGGGAGAGTCAGGCACCTAGGGACCACAGTGAAGATTCCTCCCAACAATTATCATGTCTAGTCCCCTAGCCATCTCTCCCAATGATAATTTATGCATGTGGCATGTTAGGTGAAGATTCCTTGCAGAGGTTGTCCCCTAATAGTCCATCATAGAGCATAGTTGGCGAAGGGTGAGGAGTTGAGGCCGAGTCTCTATATAAGGGTCGGTCGAGATAAAAAAAGGGGGGCTCTCTCTCTAATCTCATTTCTTTTTTTACAAGCTACATATATTTCATCTTCTTCTTCTCCGATTATGGATTAAATATCGTAGGGTCATAAGCAGAGCATCAATGGTCATTTGATATGTGTTAACTTTGATAGGATTACTACTACAACTGTGAGGACCCTCCCTCTCCCGATGACTTGGCAAAAGGGGCTAAAAAGCGACCATATCAAATACCACATGTTATGTATGTGACAATCGAGCTAGGACAGATAGTGAATGTCCTTAAAATCATAGCATAAATGATACTTGCTAATTCATTAGCAAGGTTAGAACAAATTGAATGCAAAAGAAATAAAAAATAGGAAACAAACTCAAACACACAAGGACGTAACATGGTTTGACAACCCCTAGCTCCTAGTCTATGACCTATCAATATTTCAAGTAGATCACCCTCAAATTAGCCACAAATTTTTTTTTAATTGTTAATTATTAAGGTGGAGAAACTTCTTACAATGCTCATGAATATAATGAAGCTCACAAGAATGCTTTCAAATATGTATAAGAATGCTCAGAAAATGCATGAATTAAGTTTGAGAACATTGGTTTCAAATCTCCTTATAGTACTAACTTTTGTATCCTTCATCTAGTTTCATTATCATTTGCTTGACAATGATCAATCGACTAGTAAGCTTCATCAATCAACTATTCTACTATAGTCTTCATTGTTTTATCAATGACTTTCCATGTTGTGTTCTATAGCATTAGTCAACTTGATCTTTCATTAATTGAATGATCCAAACTACTCGAGTCACCATTCAATCAGGATATGAAAAAAAAATTATTTGTTGGTCATCCAACTTGAGTCAATTACTCATTCAACTTAGCTACCACTAGTCTAGTTGACATAACCACAAACCCTAAACCTCAATATGGTTTATAGTATTGGGCTTTCCAACCACCAATCGATCGAAGTCGATCATTAGTCGATTGGATAAAATACAAAACCTCCTATTCTCAAACAAATGGTTTATTGGGTTTTCAGGCCACTAGTCAATTGAAACCTATCACTAGTTGATTGGATATCTAACTATGACTAATACTAAGATTTAGTTTGCCTATATTGAGATTTAAGCTCGACCAAGTATACTTGCTCTCAACATTCAACTCACAAGAGTTATACCTGTTGATAACTCATATTTTGACATGTTATTTTTTATTTATTCCTCAATATTTTAATTCACTGATATGATTAATTTGTCTTATTTATCATATTTTACGAGTATTGATTATTTTAACGTTTTGATGCAAATATATTCTAAATTGATATTCCTAACACTAAATTTATATATGCTTTATTTTGTAAATCATTTAAAGAGTATATCAAGGAGTTTTGGGGGTTTATACAGTAGGGAACACAACTAAACTATGGTCCCAATTATATATCCTAATTGTGTTTTGAAATATAGAGTTGAAGAAAACAGAGGGAGAAGACCACACCAAGAACTGTTGGGAGTATGGGGAATACAATCAAAGTCCCACATTGGTAAGACATGGAAAAGATCATGTGCTTATAAGAAAAAAGATATCTCCATTGGTATGAGGCCTTTTGGGTAAAGCCCAAAAACAAAACCATGAGGGCTTGGGCCCAAAGTGGACAATATCATACCATTGTGGAGATATGTGGATCTTATAAGCACTAACAATTGGTATCAGAGCCATGGTCCATGTCAAGCCATGAACCTCGAACGAAGAAAGTTGAGCTCTCACGTCCGGATCAAGAGAACCAGACATCAGGAAGGAAGTCTAGTTGGGTCGGGGGGACCGAACAACTGGCAGGAAGTCCTGGTGGGTTGAAGATCGGACATCAAGCAGAGAAAATCCTTCGAGGAGGGATAGGCTTGAGGGGGGGCCCAATGTGGTCCTTCGTTTGAGGGGGGGATTGTTGGGAGTATGGGGAATACAATCAAAGTCCCACATTGGTAAGACATGGAAAAGATCATGTGCTTATAAGAAAAAAGATATCTCCATTGGTATGAGGCCTTTTGGGTAAAGCCCAAAAACAAAACCATGAGGGCTTGGGCCCAAAGTGGACAATATCATACCATTGTGGAGATATGTGGATCTTATAAGCACTAACAAGAACCACGACTAGACCATGGACCATTCCGCAGTCATAGTTCTTGTTGCCATAGTCCAAATGATGCCACAGAAAGCCACCACGGCTAGGTCGTGATGCCTACCATGGTTGTAGTCCATGGCAGCTGAAGCAAGTATAAAAGCTTCACTTGGGATAAATTACAAGAGAGCTCTCCTTCTTCATCCTCCAACCTTCATCTCCACCTCCCTTCCTCTGAGTTCCGAGGAAGAGAGTCTATCCATCTCTCCTTCTCAGGTCCTAAGAAGAGAATCTATTCACATCAAAAGATCCTGTGACATCGTCATTGACTATCACCGGAGGAGTTCCTCCAGTCATCTTCATTGTCATTGACACCTCAATGATTCAGAGGATTCTCTCCTTAATTTGTGGCTGCACCATCATCTACCATCCACCACCGACATCTCAAGAGAGAGTGTCCTCTTGCTTGGTGAGGCAAGCATTATCCACGAGCTTCGGGGGTTCCAAGCTCAACACTGCAGTCATCCATCTATTGTTTGAACACTCGGAGACTCAAGTGTCATGAATAATTTCATTGCGAGCTTAGGGGTTTTAGGCTCGTTTCACATCTCCCGCAACATCAATTCATATCATCCACCATCATCGGAGGGGAAACCCACTTTATCTTTAGTATTAGCATCATTTAGTCTTTTATGGTTGCATGTCATTTATTTGTTTTAATGTTCCTTACATTTTTTGTTATTTCAGTTATTGTGTTGTTTGATTAAATTCCTATAAAACTTTATTTTGATCGAATGTTTTACATTATTGAATGTTTACTTCATGTTTATTTTAATTCCATTGAAATTGTAGCTTAAATTAGATTAGGTGTTTTTCATTATCTTTAGTATTAAAAATCCAAAACTGGAACCCCTAATTACAATAGAAAAATTTAAAACAATAACAATCGGTTCTAAAATTACTATTCTCTTGTTACATTTATTGGAGTCTTCCCTATGCTATATCAATATAGAGAAGATTTAATAATTAAATTAAATTTTAACCATGATACAATGCTCGAATTATCACCGATAATAGAAAATAAATGCTAGTTTCATTGATATCCCTATTGTTCAAATTTAGGCCTTGCAGTGTCGAATCAAAAAAGAGGCAACACTTTCAATATAAAAAAGAAAGCTAAAGGTCATAGGTTCCTGTCAACCTCTTCAACATTGGCATTAGTTTCTAAGGAAAATTTATCTTTACCTATTCCTTGTTGGTGCAATCGGCCCAGGTCACGATTGACCAGACTCGAGTTTGACTCGAGTAGTACTTTGATGTTTGACATTGATGTCTGACAAGTGTTGGGGAGATTGTTGGTACAATTGACCTAGGTCATAATTGATGTTTGACAATGATTTGACCATTGTCATGGGAAAAGTCTAAGTTTGAGTCTTGGCATGGAAAGTCCAATATGGGTTGGCAAGGAAAGTCCAAGCATAGGTCTTGGCAAGGAAAAGTCCAAGCATGCATCTTAGCAAGGAAAGTCTAACATGAGTTGGCAAGGGAAAGTCCAAGCTTGAGTCTTGGCAATTGAGAAGTCCAAGGGGAATATTGGTGGTATAAAGTCCAAGGATAGAGTCTTGGCAGCATAAGTCCAATGGTTGACGGCGTAAAGTCTAAGGGGAGTCTTGGCAGCGTAAGCCCAATGTGCCTTGGCAGTGTAGACCACATTAACATGACAATAGCTGATGGAAGCACCTGAAGGCTAGCATATGGATGAACAAGTCATGGATGACTTAGAGGGATCTGATAGGCGTGAGGCTGATGGAGGTGGCTAGAAGGCTTAGGTATAGGCTAAGGGTGGTCTAGCAAGTATGGGGGCACCATACTTGGGTTAAAATCTCATGCTTGAGGTGTATCAGTCGACTGGGACTATGGTCAGTCGATTGATGGGAGTCAACTAGAGTTCGACTGCTGAAATTATCCTAGTATTCAGCTGCCAAAATTGGACAGTCGACTGATTTGGAGATCAATCGACTGCTGGTCGGGAATTCAAGCACAGAAGCTTTCCGAGTTGACTGTTAGGGTTTGACAGTCGAGTGATGACTTGATCAGTCGACTAATGGGCATGATCAGTCGACTGATGGTCTATTCGTTGGAACTTATCCGACATTGCTCATGTCGTTGTGAGACAACGGCTACAGGGGCAGTCGACTGATGGTCCCGATTAGTCGACTGCTAGGCGAAAATCAGTCCGAATGTAGGTTATAAAAGCAGCTCGTGGAGGAGGTTTTTGCCATGGTTCTCTTGGGTGATTTGAAGGGGAATAGTTGGTGCTTTCCAGTCCTTCAAGGCTAAGTTGGGATGTATACTGAAAGCCTAGCCTTCGTATGAACATCTTCATTTTAAAATAAGAACCACATGATCATTGTTTGCATTTTATATTTAAGCATATTGTATGATACTTTACATTGTAGATAACATGGTGTGTAGTGTCACACAGAAGATCATGTTATCAGTTCCTTGTAGAGTATAAGTAGAGGCTCACAACAAAGATGGTTTTGGACAAACCATTGGCATGGTTGTAGTGTAATTTGGTATTGATTTACCTTGACCATAGAATTACACTAGTACACTTTGTGTGTATTGAACAGGATCGATTCAGAGGTGATTCAATTTATACTGACTATATAATTGAATCAGACCTCAGATATTATGGTGTACATGCTCTTAATCCCGATATAATAATGGACACATGTACTTAGTATTTATTTCTTTGATTTACCAATGGGCGAGATTTATGTGTTAAATTGATAGGCCTGGTAAGTTGGGAAATAATATTATTTACATCATGTGTCATTGATTATAGGAGAAAATCATGTCCTATATACTAGGATGATGATGTCCTCTTGAGGAGCTCATAAAGTTCATCATGTAAATCCTGTAGGTGGACTTGGTCCAACATGATGATAAGGATGAGTGGTACTACTCATGGACTTAGATATTAATTAATTAAATTGTCAGTAATTTAATTAATTAATGCACATTCGATATCTTAAACACGAAGAGATATTTTATGTTGGTGCAATCGGCCCAGGTCACGATTGACCGGACTCGAGTTTGACTCGAGAGATATTTTGATGTTTGACATGAAGGTTTGACATTGATGTCTGATAATGGTTTGGGGAGATTGTTGGTGCAATTGACCCGGGTCATAATTGACCAGACTCGAGTTTGACTCGAGGGAGATTTTGATGGTTGACTGAAGTTGGCCATGTCATGGAAAGTCCAAGTCTTGAGTACTTGACATGTAAAGTCCAAGCATGGGTCTTGGCAAGGAAAAGTCCAAGCATAGGTCTTGGCAAGGAAAAGTCCAAGCATGGGTCTTGGCATGGAAAGTCCAACATGGGTTGGCAAGTAAAGTCCAAGGGTGTAGTCTTGGCCACGTAAGTCCAAGGGAGTAGTCTTGGCGGTGAAAGTCCAAGCTTGAGTCTTGGCATTTGAGAAGTCCAAGGGGTTTGATTTTGGCGACGTAAAGTCCAAGCGGGAGTTTTGGCAACATAAGTCCAATATGCCTTGGCGGTGTAGACACCGTTAGCATGACATAGCCAATGGAAGCACCTGAAGGCTAGCGTATGGGTGAACAAGTCATGGATGACTTGGAGGGATCCGATAGGCACGAGACTGACGGAAGTGGCTAGAAGCCTTAGGTCTAGGCTACGGGTGGTCTAGCAAGTATGGGGGAACCATACTTGGGTTAAATCTCATATTTGAGGTGTATCAGTCGACTGGTACCATGTGGCAGTCGACTGGTGTGAGTCAACTAGGGTTTGACTACGGGGAGTGCCCTAGCAGTCGACTGCTAGAGGTGGGTAGTCGACTGTTGTACCTAGCAGTCGACTGATCTTGCGATCAGTCGACTAGTGCTCGATATTTCATGGACAAAATGGAGTCGGACTCGACTGCTCGGGTTAGCAATCGAGTGAAGGCTCGATCAGTCGACTGATGGACATGATCAGTCGACTGATGTCCTATCCGTTGTATTTTTTCAGTGTGGATTGCACCGTTGTCTTACAGCAACAGTGTCATCAATTGATTGATGGTCCCGAGCAGTCGACTGATAGGTGAAAATCCATCCCGATTGCAGGTTATAAAAGCAGCTCGGAAGAGGGATTTTGGAAGGGATTTTCTTGGGTGAATTGGAGTGATTTGCTATTGCAAATCAGGGTCTTCAAGGCTAGTCCAAGGCAATCAAAGATCAAGCAATCCAAAGCTCTTTGTAAAGTTTTCTTTACTTGTATTCCATTGTATTTGCTTGTATTTTTATTGTATTACTGTTGTATACACTGTACAAGGTTTCTCAACCTCCGGATTGTTCCGAGAAGGAGTTATTCTTGATTAGTGGTGTGTGGTCACATCGCTAGAGCTCGTTGAGCTCGATTCGTAGAGTAGGAACCGTTCGGTTCTGAACCACGTTATATTATCGTGTTTGTGTGATTGTGTCTCTTGTTCTTGTGTTGTATTTATTCTTGTTATTATATATTCCGCTGCGTTAACAAGTATTATAGATACGAAAGCGATCAAATTCCATCAAAGCATCAAAACACGCTATTCACCCAACCCCCCTCTAGCAGCCACCGAATCCTCTACATTTGGTATCAATGTTGGGATGTATACTGAAAAGTCTATCTTTTGTATGAACATCTTTATTTTTGAAATAAGAATCACATGATCATTGTTTGTATATTTATGGTTATGCATATTGTCTAATACATTACATTATAGATAACATGGTGTGTAGTGTCACACGGGAGATCATGTTATCAATTCCTTGTAAGGTATAAGTAAAGGCTCACAATCAAGATGGTTATGGATAAACCATTGGTATGGTTGTAGTGTAATTTGGTATTGATTTGTCTTGACCATAGAATTACACTAGTACACTTTGTGTGTAATGAGCATGACCGACTTAGAGGTGATTCGATTTATTGCTGACTACATAATCGAATCAGACCTCAGATATTATGTTGTACATTCTCTTAATCCCGATATAATAACGGGCACATATACTTAGTATTTATTTCTTTGATTTACCAATGGGCAAGATTTATAGAGTAAATCGATAGACTCGGTAAGTTGGGAAATGATATTATTTATATGGTGTGTCATTGATTATAGGAGGAAACCGTGTCCTATATATTAGGATGATGATGTCCCCTTGAGGAGCTCATAAGGTTCATCATGTAAACCCTACAGGTGGACTTGGTCCGACATGATGATAAGGTTGAGTGGTACTACTCATGGAGTTAGATGTTGATTAATGAATTGTCAGTAAATTAATTAATCGACGGACATTCGAGATCTTAAACATGGGGAGATATATGTACAAATAATATATGGAGCCTATATTAACTTATGGGGGTTGGTGAGGTAGATCAATGATAATCCTCTAATGGAATGGATTATCATTAATGGATCGGACTTTATGTGGGCTTGATCCATTGGGTGGCCAAGATCCAACTCCTCCTTATGGTCCCTATTGTAGTCTATTAAAATCTCATAGAGCCTCGATCCGATGATGAAAAATGAAACTCTAGATTCGACGATGGAGATTAGATCTCTGGATCTGACGATGGAGATTAAATCTCTAGATCCGACGATGGAGATTAAATCTTTAGATCCAATGGTTGATATTAAATCTCTAGATCCAATGGTTGAGATTAAATCCCTAGATCCAGCAGTTGAGATTAAATCCCTAGATCTGACGATGGAGATTAAATCTCTAGATCCGACGGTGGAGATTAAATCTTTAGATCCAACGGTTGAGATTAAATCTCTAGATCCAATGGTTGAGATTAAATCCCTAGATCCGGCGGTTGAGATTAAATCTCTAGATCTGACGGTGGAGATTAAAAGGAGGTATGGATGAAATCTATAAAAGGGGAGCCAAGGCTTGGGCGGCACAAGGGTTGAGAGATTCTAGGGTTTGCTCTCCTTGGCTTGGGCGGCAAGAAACTCAAGGGGATTAGGGTTTGGGTTAGTGGCAACAAGAGGTAAGGCTTTGGTTTCTCTCCTCCTTCCTCTTGGCCGGCTCTAGGGCATCCTCTTCCTTGGGTTTGGGCGATGCCCCATCCTCTTCTTCTTCATCCTTTGGCCGGCAAATCCTTTCCCATACTCCTTGTTCTCTCCTTGGCCGGCGGCAATCACCAGGCAAGGTGGCTTGGTGGTCGGTTCTAGATAGAAGAAGAGTTTTGTTGTAATCTTCCTTTGTTCGGGATGAACAAAGAAAGGAAGATTGGTGATCTAGGAGGCTTCGACTTTTGGAAGATCGTCGCTCACACAACGTCCAAAAGGAGGAAGGACATACAATAGAAGATCGAGAGGTATAATGCTTGTTTATGATCTTTTGTTATGTGGCTAAATTTACTTGGACCCCGAATACAAACGCAAAAACTGGCAATCCTTACATCATCTATTCCGCAGCTATTCGAAGAATATAAGTTGGTTGCTTGAACAACAAGTTTGTTCAAATGACTACTCTAATCGAATAGCACGACGATGAAACGGTAGCTTGAGTAATCCCTAATTGTCATGGATTAATTTTTTTAATTCGGGGACGAAGACGGGATCTCCATGAACAAGCAACCGAGTTGAAGTGGGAAGCAAAGTTTCCTACCTTCAAGTGGTATCAGAGCTTTGGTTCCGCAAAACCTTCAAGTGGTATCAGAGGCACGGTTTTCGATTTTGTGTGTTTAGGATTCGGTTACTTTTATGCACTTTTCATATATTATATGTGTCGGATAATAGTAGGATGTGCGTAGGTTAACTTTTTAGTTGCAGGCTATGGATCCAACTATTATAGTCATATGTGTGTATGTGATTGTATGTGTGTAATTGTATATTATTTGAATCCTCGGGGTTGACGAGGCTAGTATTTAATTTTGTAATTAAGTACGGCATTGTTTAGCCACTCATTTATTTTAGTTTAATTTCGATCTAGATTTCATGTACACTCCTTCGTGGAGTATAGGATCGATGGATGTAAATTAAAATAGTTTTTTTCGGCTCGGATTTCCGGATGGCTTGTACATGGCGTAGGGAGGAGCGGACGAGATGGCGATATGACAGGAGGCATATTGGAGACAAAAGCCATAATAGTTGGAAAATATTTATTTTTCATATTTATTGCTTATTGTTTGATATGAATGTCGTAGGCTAGAAAATTCCTCAATTTTAAATTACTAAGTGGGAGAGGGATATTTTTATAAATTCCCACGACCTCCATTACGATTTGACATATGATGCAAACAAACTTGCGCGTCGGCTCTGAGTGCCTTCCTCCACATCGGATGAGTTTGTTTGCGGATCACAAGGTCAAATATGGTTATAAAAAATTATTAAGGAGCATGTGTACTACCCCATCGGAAAGCACATAATTCGAGATAATTACCTTGGTACCGAGTAATGGTGAACACTTAGATACAAATAGAAGTATCCTCCCCATCGGAGTCACTACTTTTATTTGTAGGGCCGAAGAGGAACCAACTATTAATTTTATTTGTCAAAAAATTAGGTTGACAAGATAGTAAAATTAATGGGTAAAACCTCCTCTTACAAATGTAGAATTCGTATACGTCCACACTATCGTGGCATACGATATTCTCAGTGTTTTGAGGTGTTGGTTGATTTTAAAATTTTATTATTTGAGGAATTAATAATTTTTTAAAATCTAATGTTTTGATCTATGTGATTCTTAGGTTTTTTCAAAATGACTTTCAATCCGCTTGTTGTGATACTGAAAGAAAATAAACTTACTGGATTGATTGGAAGAGGAATCTTGACATTGTCTTGACTGCATTTATCTCTTTTTCGCTGCGTTTATCTCTTTTTCGCTGCGTTTATCTCTCACTTATCGTTTTTACAACAAAAGAAAAGAAAAACCATTTTGCGCTATTCACCCCCCCTCTAGCGCTCATTTCGATCATACAATTGATATCAGAGCTGGGGGCACTCAAATTTGGTGAAACCACCAATTTGAGTAATTTTTATTTCTTTTGTTTCCTTTGTTTCTGTCTATGTTAATTTTTGTTTTTTTTAATTTTTCTAAATTTTTTTTCAGACTTTTCTTTAATTTAATTTTATCGCTTTTAATCTTTCTATTGATCATCCCAACAAAAAAACTCTTAATTATGATTTTTTAATTCTATTACTGATTAAAATTAGTTTTTCCCAGAATTAAAAATTCTTTCATATTTTTTTAAACACTTGAATTTTTCAAACCCTAAAATCTTTATATTTCGTTTTATAAAGTTTTCTCGTTAATCTTAGCATTGCATTAAATCTTATTTCCACTAAAATAGATTTTCAATCAATTTTCAAATTTAATCAATTAAAAATCAATTAAAAACTTATTTTAATTTTTAAATCTTGTCTAGAATATAAGTTTGGTTTTTCAATATTTTTTTCCTTAATTTCAAAATTAGATTTTTTTTCTACAAAATAGTTTTTAATTAATTTTCCAAATTAATTAATTAATTATTTTTTTTACAGAATTAAAATTAATTTTCTAATTAGTTAATCTATTGATTGATTTATTTATCTTTTCTTTTTCCCGCACTACTAATCCAAGACGCAAGTCTTGGGACCTTTGTTGTCTGTGTGTTTTTTTTCTTTTTTTTTTCTCTTCTTACCGTTTCGTGTTAATGGCCCATCTCGAGGGTTTTAGCACCGTCCGACCACCGTTTTACAACGGTGACAATTTCCGTTACTGGAAAGGTCAGATGAAGTGCTTCCTAAAAACCCAAATAGAGATGTGGATTGTGATCCAAACCGGGTTCACCCTTCCTACTAATGAAGAAGGTGAATCCTTGGATTACAATCAGTGGTCCATTACCACTAAACAACAAGTCGAGGCAGATGCAAAGGCTACTCAAATCCTGCAGTGCGGGCTATCCAAGGAGGAGATGAACCGAGTTGGACCCTTCATCAGCGCAAGAGATCTCTGGACGAGGCTGATCGAGTTACACGAAGGATCGGATCAAGCTAAGGTTTGCAAACGCGATTTGTTGTTCAATAAATTGTACACACTAAAAATGCAGGAACACGAGACGGCAACACAATTGCACGCCCGCGTCTAGGACATAGTCAACTAGCTACATTCAATAGAAAAGTCGGCAAACCGAGATCTAATCGTAGTATGTTCTAAATTCTTTCCCTAGGACCACCTTGTGGGCATCCATGGCCGATGCCTACAAGGTATCTAAGGACCTAGCTAAAGTTAGAATAGACGAATTATTCTCAGATTTCGAATTACATGAGCAGTCCAACTCGGAACCCGAGAGGGGTATAGCCTTGTTTGCAGGTTCAAAGAAGAAGAAAATCGCAAGCAAGCCACCACCAACCGAGGAGGAAGACAAGTCCGAAGAAGAAGTTGACCCGGAGTTGACTGCCGAACTAATGAACCTAGCTCGAAGGATAGCCAAGGGACGAAAGCGAACCACGACTCGACCCAACCAAGGTAAGCCTAAAAGTTCTAATATTAGGTGTTATGAGTGTAACAGGTTTGGACATATCAAGTCCGAGTGCCCCAAGCTCAACCACCAAGCACCTAAGCACAAGAAGGCCCTCAACGTGACATGGGAAGAAGCGTCATCCGAAGAAGACGAAGACCACGTCTTCATGGAGAAATCGATTGAGTCAGACACGGATACCGAACTTGAACTTGAGTCAGAACCTGAGGATGACTCGGACTACGAAGCTACCTTCAAGTCAAGCCACAGATACGCATCCGGTTCAAAAGATACCCTTAAAGTGAGTCGAACTTTATTTAATACTTTACATAATACGGTTAGGTTTTTGTCTAGGAAATTAGTTAAGTCCGAGTCCAAGGTCGAGACCCTGGTTGAGGAGGTCAAACTCCTCAAACACAAGGTCTCCCTAACCTCTTCGACTAGTCAAGTTCGAGAAGAGGACCCAACTCGAGCTGAAAAGCTTGAAGTTGAGAACTCTCTCTTGAAAAGTCAAGTTGAAGATCTTAGGAACACGTTGGAAAGGTTCACTTCGGGATCCAAAGGACTTGACCTCCTACTTGGATCTCAAAGGGCCGTGTACAACAAGGCTGGACTAGGGTTTAACTCAAACACGACTAATAGGTCGTATATGTCGATTGTAAGTCGACATAGGAAATGTTGGGTTTCCGGCACCGCGGCGTGTGTGTGTTCGATCATGTTTCGTAAACATGATCACAGCGGAAGCAATAAAAATAATAAATACTCCTATTTATTACAACACACGCATGCTATTACAACAAGTGTAGACATAACCGTAAATTAAAATTTGCAATAAAAGGAAATTAAACTACGTTATACCTTCCGTATGACGTGTAGCGGGAACGGCATCAACCGGAACGATCCTCGTAAGAATCGTCTCTATCCGTATCCACGCCGAGCTCCTCGGGATGACTTCGCTAAGTCACGAGCTTCATCTTCGTACGGGTTACTAGCCTCGTGTTGAAGACGACATGATCGAGAGATGATCATGATCCGAATCCAAATTTGGATCCAAAACGAGTTCTCAAAACTCGCTTCTCCGGAGAGGTGTTCGTCAACCGTTTGACGAATCCTGTTGGGAGTATGGGGAATACAATCAAAGTCCCACATTGGTAAGACATGGAAAAGATCATGTGCTTATAAGAAAAAAGATATCTCCATTGGAATGAGGCCTTTTGGGTAAAGCCCAAAAACAAAACCATGAGGGCTTGGGCCCAAAGTGGACAATATCATACCATTGTGGAGATATGTGGATCTTATATGCACTAACAATTGGTATCAGAGCCGTGGTCCATGTCAAGCCATGAACCTCGAACGAAGGAAGTTGAGCTCCCACGTCCGGATCAAGAGAACCAGACATCAGGAAGGAAGTCTAGTTGGGTCGGGGGGACCGAACAACTGGCAGGAAGTCCTGGTGGGTTGAAGATCGGACATCAAGCAGAGAAAATCCTTCGAGGAGGGATAGGCTTGAGGGGGGGGCCCAATGTGGTCCTTCGTTTGAGGGGGGGATTGTTGGGAGTATGGGGAATACAATCAAAGTCCCACATTGGTAAGACATGGAAAAGATCATGTGCTTATAAGAAAAAAGATATCTCCATTGGAATGAGGCCTTTTGGGTAAAGCCCAAAAACAAAACCATGAGGGCTTGGGCCCAAAGTGGACAATATCATACCATTGTGGAGATATGTGGATCTTATATGCACTAACAAATCCTTCGTCCTCCACCTCAGAGGATTACCGGAGATCAAATCCTCGGTAAGTTAGCATTGTCGGACACTAACGTAAATCGGCGACGCTCAAGCGGAGGAAAAGCTGTCCGGCTGGACAGCTTGGTGGAGGAGTAGGCGCCGGCCTAAACAAGGAGAGAAAAAGCTCACCTTGATGCGGAACCTATAGGAGATCACCGGAGGGTCGCCGGAGGTTCACCGGCTTGGGCCGCGAGGGTCTTGGGCGGCACTGGTGGCGCCGAAATCACCAAGGAGGTGGGCGGCAACTATGTTGGGCGGCCAAGGTTTAGGGTTTTGGATGATTAGGGTTTAACAATCCCTTAAGCCCACTTTTATAGAGAACTAATTCTCTTAATGGTTAATGGATCATATCCATAAAGCCCGTTAACCCGCTCCATTAAGATAAGTTAAAATAAACCAAACCATGATGGTTTATTTTAAGTTAAAACGAACCGAACCAACTTTTGGTTCATTCGTTTAAAATAAACCAAACCCTTTGGTTTATTCTTATCCATTGGATTAGAACCAAACCATTTTGGTCCATCCATTACGTCTTCATAAGACGCAGCCCATCCACGCTTCCATTGCGACTGAAACAATTTCATGCTCGCTTTATGTTTGGTCCAACCAAACATAGTTTCTCTCGGTTTGAGAATCCCATTCTCAAGCTCGTTTTAAATCCTTTGGATTACACTCGTTGTGCGTGTGACCAAATAGGTTCTCGGTTTATGTTGGCCGTCTATAATTAACCATTAATTATAGAACGATCATGAGTGGCACCTAGTAGTACATCATGACCCCCAATTAACCGAAAAGATCAACGGTTGATCTAGAACTATTTCTGAAACCCTTGATGCCTCGAATGAATCGTGCCCCATTCCCTTCACTCATCTTATACCCACTTGGTTGAGGACATGGTCTATTGTGTCGATCCCACTAGGGCGACTCGTCGTCACACCTAGCCCAAGTATCATTTCCTCATCCTACGGATTCTAGTTACTCCACATGTATCGAAGAGTACCTTACTCTAAACATGTAATGCTTTGGCCAAAGACTTTAGTAACAATCCGACGAGAGGCCATGGGTATACATCTCCTCGCAAGGAGTGGTGAATCCTTTATAGGCTATTCAAACACCTTCGATCACTTCGACTTATACCCAATCATCCCGGGTCCACATCTCCTTAGAGATGTTTGCTTAAGATGTCAAAGCATAAGTCTCCATGATCAAGATGACTTGAATACCGCAAGTCAAAGGAACATCGCACTTAAGCCACAGTAAGAACTTCATTGACATATCTATATATGCAGAGAACCATATGAAGTCTTACGACTGGTCACTCCAATGAACTAGTTACCATAACTAGCATCCACGATTAACTCCGGACATCACTATGTCTCCAGCCAGTGAGAATCAGCTGCTTGGATACACCAAGGAGTATACCTCGTGCTAGTCTCAACAGAATTGATGGTGTCCTTATCCATCAATTCATCGACTAGGGATAATTCCGATACATCACAATTACACATGTAGAGATACTCACTAGTTGTGATCCAATCACAAATTCTCTCATGCTGTGAATCGTATCGTGGACATTCAGTAAATGAGTTTAAGATCCAATCAAATACATAAAACATGTATACTCAAATAGTGAATCTTCATTTATCATATAAATGGTTCATACATAAGGCGATTGCCTTAGGATATCTCTCATATATTACTAACAGGAAACATGTCCAAGCATGGGTCCCTAAGAACTTTTTGATTTCAACTCTAGGATCCAACCCGTACTGGGTTCCCAAGGACCAAATCCACTATGTGGATAGACCGAACCGATTCAACGATCTAGGGAGAGCCAGTACAAAACATGTTTGTGCTTTAACTTAGAAATTGCATGCTTAGAATTTTTTTTTTTTTAAACTTGTGAACTCACTTAGAACACGTACATAACCAACTAAAATCCTTCGAAAAGATTGAGCCTCGGGGAGCCTCTTTTCAAAAATAACCAGTTAGACTAGGAAATAGTCTTAGGTGAGTCAAGTCATCATTTTCCTGAAAATGGCTTTGTCTAAGATAGTGGTCGATGATCCGATAAAAGAAGGCCCCTGTGCCTCGCCACGACCTGGAAGCCATGATCTTGAAAAGGTAAACTTGACAAGCCTAGGGTTAAAATCCAAATCTAACATAAAATTACTTGAACCTAAATGCACTTAATCAACTTAATTGGAAGTCATCTCATAAAAAACACATAAGTATAACATGCTTGATCATATAGACACAGGTGAGATGACCTAGGTTTAACAACTTACAAACTTAAGGGTATTTGGATGACACAGGTGAGACCTCGTACGAGATTTATCACGATAAAGTACCCAACATCAAGTACTTTAGGGTATTTGGATGTAAAGTACATATCTTAAACACTAAGAACCACCTAGGGAAATTCAAATCCAAAACCTCCACCGGAATCTTCTTAGGATACTCAACCACAAGTAGGGCCTATAGGGTATATAACCACGATACCCTTAAAGTCGAAGAGACTATTAATGTAGTGTTCGATGAAGTACCCGAACCTACAAAACCCTTAATGACCCCAAGTGTCGAGCCCACTGATACCAAACTCGTCTCCGACCCTGAGATCGAGTCTAATCCACATCAACCAACTTCTCTTGTCGACCAAGTGACAAGTGATCCGAGTCAAACTAGTATTCAACCAAGTCACCCCATTGATCAAGCATTAGGTGACACAAACCCAACCCAATCTAGGATTCAGACTAACCACCCTATGGATCAAGTGATAGGAGATTTTAATCTAGGAGTTTGAACTAGAGCATCCTATAGGAACCTTAGTCAAATTTCCTTAATTTCAACCCAAATCAATTGAACAAGCTCTTCTTGATCCCGATTGGATTATTGCAATGCAAGAAGAGCTAGCTCAATTTACTAGGAATGAAGTGTGGGAATTAGTACCACCACCTAAAGACAAAACGATAATTGGAACAAGGTGGGTGTTTCGAAATAAGCTTGATGATAAAGGTGAAGTAGTTAGAAACAAGGCTAGGTTAGTCGCCAAAGGGTTTAGTCAAGTCGAAGGCTTAGATTACGACGAAACCTATGCCCCAGTAGCTAGACTCGAATCCATTCGAATGTTGCTAGCTTATGCCGCACATCGAGGATTTAAGCTGTTTCAAATGGATGTTAAGTCGGCATTCCTAAATGGATACATTAAAGAAGAAGTTTATATTAGCCAACCCCCGGATTCGAAAATCTAGATAAACCCGACCATGTTCTAAAACTTAAGAAAGCTCTCTATGGACTTAAACAAGCTCCTCGAGCTTGGTACGAGAGACTTTCAATCCATCTTAAGTCAAAAGGGTTTAATCAAGGCTTAGTTGACCCAACTCTCTTCGTAAAAACCTTAGGTAAAGAAATATTCATAGCTCAAATTTACGTAGACGATATAATTTTTGGAACCTCTAACTCAACCTTACTAAACGAGTTCGTTTCACTCATGGAAAGTGAGTTCGAAATGAACTTGGTAGGCGAGTTAAGTTTCTTTTTAGGTCTACAAATTAAACAAACTAAGGATGGTATATACCTATATCAACAAAAATACACTAAGGAGTTAATTAAAAGATTTGGAATGCAAGACGCTAAGATAATAAACACCCCAATGGCGATTAATGTTAACATAGGAGAAGACCTAGAAAGTAAGTCCATTGACTTAAAGTACTATAGGAGCGCGATAGGAAGTCTCCTATACTTAACTGCGAGTCGACCCGACATCCTATTCGCAGTAAGTATGTGCGCCAGGTTTCAAACCTGTGCTAAGGAGTCTCACCTAACCCTAGTTAAGCGTATCCTTAGATATCTTAAGGGTACACTTAACGTTGGTATTTGGTACCCTAGATCTACGGAGTTCGAACTAATCGGCTACTCCGATTCGGATTATGCCGGTAGTAAACTCGATAGAAAGAGCACGAGTGGTTGTTGTCAACTACTCGGCTCGAGTCTAGTGAGTTGGTGCAGTAGGAAGCAACATTGTGTTGCCTTATCTACCACCGAAGCCGAATACGTTGCGATGGGTGAGTGTGTAACTCAGCTTCTTTGGATGAAGCACACTCTCTGAGACTTTAGGTTGGACTTCACCAAAACTAAAATTTTTGTAGACAACATAAGTTCGATAAATCTAACTAAGAACCCTATATGCCATTCAAGGACAAAGCATATAGAGGTAAAACACCATTTCATTCGAGAACATGTAGCCAACGGCTCCATACAACTCGAATATGTTGACTCAAAGTCTAACCTAGCAGACCTATTTACTAAACCACTACCCGAAGCCGAATTTAGTCTCTTGAGATGAAAATTGGGCTTGTGCGTAATAGAATAGGTTAGCAAAAGTTTTCAAATGCTATTTTCAAAAATTTTATTTTCGAATTTTATTTTTCTCATTTTTTTTCTTTATGCAAATGGAACTAGTTTAGGACTTCCCCTAGATATCATGATCCTATAGATTTAAGGAGCCAACACATCTCACAACACATAGGGTTAATGTGTTTGTGTATTAAGCCACCTAGAACGGCGTGAGATGTTAGGACCCTACTCCAGGTTCCAAGATGTAGATCAAGTGCGTCAATATGAACCTCGGAGTATAAATATGCAACTAATATTAACCAACTCTAATCAGGACTTGTTGATAATATCATTTCAATCAAGTCAAACTAGAGTTGAACATTTAGATGAATTATTTTCACATACTATTTTCAAAATCATCATGCTTGGACTTAGGGTTTTCTTAACCCCACACACACACACATTTTTTCTTGATTTATGTCAAAAGGGGGAGAAAAGGCCAAAGTTAAGGTTCAATAAATTCAAATTTTTGAATTTGATAAATTAACTTAAAACTTTGATTCTGGCCTAAGTTAAGGGGGAGTAAGGTTTAGGTTTCAACTCTTCGGAATTGAAAACTTTAAAGGCCCAAGTTAAGAAATCAAAAGTTAAACCTTTTGAATAATTAACCTTTTGACTTAACTTTTGATTACTTAACTTGCACTTATTTTTAACTCTAAGGAGCCTAAGTTAAGTAATGGCATTTACTTAACTCGTTATCTTTTGTGTTTGGAGAACTAAAAGTCTTTTTCAAGTACTCACCCTCGGTCAAGGGGGAGGGTTCCTCTAAGGGGAGAACTTGAGAAATATTTTTACTACTCCTACTTTTGCTTCATGTCTTTATTGTTTCATGCACTTAATTTCCTTAACTTTGTATGTTTTTGCCATAGATAAAAAAGGGGGAGATTGTTGGTGCAGTGAGGCACCGAAATCGAACCTGTATTTTGATTATAGCAAAGACACAAGGTTAAGTCTATTTTGTTATCTCATGAGTCTACTTGAGTGTGCGAAGCTTGGTTAAGCTTGAGTTGGAGATCTGCTGCGACCTGTAAGTGCAAGGTAAGACTCGTGTCCGCGGCCAAGTGAGGTCGGATCCTCCGTTTAGGAGTTGATCTTAGGCGACAATCCGACCCAAAACTTTCCATGAAAGTCTAAGTCGAGATCGGATGGTTAGAAACCATCTAAATCCATCACATTTAATATTTCTACATATTTCTTTGAGCTAACCCTTGTTTGAATTCGAAGTTACTCTAATTCGAATTAAAATTCAAATTCGAATTTATTCGAATTCGAATTAAAATTAGAACTCGAATTGAAATAAAATTAAATAACTAAAGTATCCTGAAAATGGGCAAAAGGAACTAAAAGCAAGGTGGCAACTTATCCCCCAAATCTTGGTGAGGTGGCGGTCAAAGCAAGGTGGAAACTTATCCCTCAATTGGTGGTGAGGTGGCGGATCTCAAGTGGGCGAACAAGGCTTCAAATAGAGGGTGCTTCACATCTTAGACACAACAATTATTACAAAGCTCTCAAAGCGCCTCCTGGCTGCTCTTCTCTGACGCCACTACAGCGAAGTCTTTGCCAACCGGCTTCACCGTTAAAGTGTTGGTAATCGTTTTAGTCGATTAATTTAAGCTGTGTTTTTCGAGCTTTTATATCAAAAAGGAGAGAGGGGCTTGTCTCTCATCCTTGTGTTTTTGTCGAAAGTTTTGTAATCGTAACTCCTACCTCCAACGAGGAGGAGTGTTTTAGTGATTGCCCTCCGTACGTGGTCTAGGACCATTAGGGCCTTGGATTAGCAGCCGGTTGGTTGTGAACCAAGTAAAACTCCTTGTGTCCATCTCTTTTTTGCTGTGTTTATCTCTCACTTATCGTTTTTACAACAAAAGAAAAGAAAAACCATTTTGCACTATTCACCCCCCCTCTAGCACTCATTTCGATCCTACAGTTTCTACTTCTAAGCCGAAAGACAAGAAGAAGAAGAAACTAGCTGGGGCAAAGGTGGCGGGAGGAACTCAGGGAGGAGTGAAGAAGCCGAAAGGCAAGTGCTTCACTTGCAAGCAGACTGGACACTGAAAGAAGGACTGCCCCAACCAGAAGTAGAACAAAGGTATATCTTTTGGTCTAGTCGTTGAAACATGTTTAGCGGTGTTATCTACCGGCACCTGGTGTATAGATAAGGGAGCCACTGATCATGTCTACAATACTTTGTACGGGTTCCAGGAAACCAGACGACTGGCTGAGGAGGAGATTACCGTTTACTTGGGCGATGCCATGATGGTGGCGGCTATTGCAGTGGGAGATGTCTATTTGTCTTTTGAGAGGAATAAAGTTTTGGTTCTTAAAAATTGCCTTTATGTACCTTTATTTAGAAAGAATTTGATTTCGGTTTCTAAATTGTTTATGGATGAATATTCTATTTCTTTTAATGACAGAGTTGTTATAAAAAGGAATAGGGAGATTGTCTGTTCTGGTGCATTGATAGGAAATTTATATACTCTTGAACCAAAAGCTCCCATGATGCAAATAGAAGTGAATAACTCATCCTCTAATTCCAATAAGAGAAAAGAATCTTCGAAGATGAACCAAATATATCTTTGGCATATAAGGCTAGGTCATATTAACCTAAGAAGAATTCAAAGGTTGATAGCTGATGGACCTCTGGGTTCATTAGTGGTGGAAGATTTCTCAACCTGCGAATCTTGCTTGGAGGGTAAAATGACCAAGAGGTCATTTAAGGCCAAGGGCTATAGAGCTAAAGATGTGTTGGAGTTGGTTCATTCTGATTTGTGTGGTCCTATGTCTATCCAGGCAAGAGGTGGTTTTGAGTATTTCATCTTTTTCATAGACGATTATTCAAGATATGAATACATTTACTTGATGCGTCGCAAGTCTGAATGCTTTGACACGTTCAAAGAATTCAAGGCTGATGTGGAGAAACATCAAGGTAAAAGTATCAAGACACTACGATCTGATCGTAGTGGTGAGTACCTCTTGGGAGAGTTTAGGAATTACTTATCAGAGGCTGGGATTCAATCCCAATTTTCTGCACCTGGCACACCCCAATAGAATGGTGTAGCAAAGCGAAGGAATAGGACTCTTATGGAGATGGTTAGATCGATGATGAGTTATTCTGAGTTGCCAAATTTGTTCTGGGGATATGCTCTAGATACGACAATGTATATTCTGAACTTGGTACCATCTAAATCAGTGCCTTCTACTCTCACAGAATTGTGGACTGAGCGAAAGCTTAGTCTGAGATATATTCGGATATGGGGGAGTCCAGCACATGTGCTGAAGGCATATGCTGGTAAGTTAGAACCTCGTACAGAAGTGTGCATTTTCGTTGGCTACCCTAGAGGAACGAAAGGTGGTTTATTTTATAGTCCTAGAGATCAGAGGGTGATCGTTAGCATGAACACCAGATTTCTAGAGGAAGACTATGTAATGAATAACAAGCCCATGAGTATGATTATTCTGGAGGAATTGAGAGGGGAAATCACTACTTCAGTACCACAGGTACAAGAGGATATACCATAAGTCACTGCACCGTGTGTCACAGATGATACAAAGGTGATATCTCATCGTAGTGGGAGGGTTGTTAGACAACCTGATAGATTCATGTTCTTGGGAGAATCTTCTGATTTAGTCCCTGGCGAACATGAACCTGATCCCTGGACATATGACGATGCAATCCAAGATAAAGATGCAGTATCTTGGCAAAGTGCAATGAATACTGAGATTGAATCTATGGATTCAAATCAAGTCTGGGAGCTAGTAGAACCACCCAATGGTGTAAAAACCATTGGATGCAAGTGGATCTACAAAAGAAAGAGAGGAATAGACGGGAAGGTTGAGACCTTCAAAGCGAGGCTTGTTCAAAGGGGTATACTCAGAAAGAGGAAATCGATTATGAGGAGACCTTTTTGCCGGTAGCCATGCTTAAGTCTATCCGGATTCTCTTATGTATTGTTGCTCATATGGATTATGAGATATGACAGATGGATGTCAAGACAGCTTTCCTTAATGGGAGTCTTGAGGAGAACATCTATATTAAGCAACCAGAAGGATTCATTGCAAAGGGCAAAGAGCATCTTGTGTGCAAGCTTAATCGGTCCATTTATGGATTGAAGCAAGCTTCGAGATCTTGGAACATCCTCTTTGATGAGGTAATCCATTCTTATGGATTTATTCAAAGTCCGGATGAGTCTTGTGTATACAAGAGATGTGACGGAAATGTAGTGGTATTTCTTGTACTATACGTAGATGACATTTTGTTAATTGGCAACAATGTCAAGGTGTTATCGGATGTAAGGGTATAGTTGTCCAAACAGTTTGATATGAAGGACTTGGGAGAAGTGGGACACATCCTTGGGATCAAGGTTATAAGGGATCGTAGGAAAAGGATGTTATGCTTATCTCAAGCTTCATACATAGACACCATTTTGGCTCACTTTAGCATGCAGAACTCCAAGAAAGGTTTTCTACCTTTTAGGCATGGAGATCCTTTATCTAAGGAGATGTATCCTAGAACATCTAAGGAGATAGAGGAGATGAAGGCGGTTCCTTATGCTTCGACAGTAGGAAGCCTCATGTATACTATGCTATGTACGAGACCAGATATCTGCTTTGCTGTCGGCATGGTTAGCAGATATCAGAGTAATCCAGGACAGAGACATTGGACTACGGTAAAGCATATATTGAAGTACCTGAGAAGGACTAGGGATTATATGCTAGTTTACCAAGCAGACCAATTACTCCCTGTGGGTTACATAGATTCTGAATTCCAATCAGATAGGGATAACAATAAGTCTACATCAGGTTTTGTGTTTACTTTGGGAGGTGGAGCCATTGTATGGAGTGTCAAGCAGAAATACGTGGTGGACTCTACCATGGAAGCTGAGTATGTGGCGGCCTCTGAGGCGGCCAAGGAAGCTGTATGGCTCAGGAACTTCTTGATGGACTTGGATGTGATTCCTGGTTTGCCCAGAACTATCACAATTTATTGTGATAATAGTGGTGCAGTTGCAAACTCGAAGGAACCACAAGCCCATAAGGCAAGTAAACACATAGAGCGCAAGTACCACCTGATACGAGAAATCGTAAAGAGAGGAGAAGTTGTTGTGGCCAAGATTGCATCGAAGGATAACCTGGCGGATCCTTTCACTAAGACCCTTCCAGCGAGAGCTTTTGATAGGCATGTGGAGGGAATGGGAATCAGATGTATGGCAGGTTGAGGACAACATAGTCTTTTAGTATAAGTGGGAGATTGTTGGGATGTATACTGAAAAGTCTATCTTTTGTATGAACATCTTTATTTTTGAAATAAGAATCACATGATCATTGTTTGCATATTTATGGTTATGCATATTATATAATACTTTACATTGTAGATAACATAGTGTATAGTGTCACATGGAAGATCATGTTATCAGTTCCTTGTAAAGTATAAGTAAAGGCTCACAACCGAGATGGTTATGGACAAATCATTGGTATGGTTGTAGTATAATTTGATATTGGTTTGTCTTAACCATAGAATTACACTAGTACACTTTGTGTGTATTGAGCAGGACCGACTTAGAGGTGATTCGATTTATTGCTGACTACATAATCGAATCAGACCTCAGATATTATGTTGTATATGCTCTTAATCCTGATATAATAACGAGCACATATACTTAGTATTCATTTCTTTGATTTACCAATGGGCGAGATTTATAGAGTAAATCGATAGGCTCGGTAAGTTGGAAAATGATATTATTTATATGGTGTGTCGTTGATTATAGGAGGAAACCGTCTCCTATATATTAGGATGATGATGTCCCCTTGAGGAGCCCATAAGGTTCATCATGTAAACCCTGCAGGTGGACTTGGTCCGGCATGATGATAAGGTTGGGTGATACTACTCATGGAGTTAGATGTTGATTAATGAATTGTCAGTAAATTAATTAATCGACGGACATTCGAGATCTTAAACACGGGGAGATATATGTACAAATAATATATGGAGCCCATATTAACTTATGGGGTTTGGTGAGGTAGATCAATGATAATCCTCTAGTGGAATGGATTATCATTAATGGATCGGACTTTATGTGGGCTTGATCCATTGGGTGGCCAAGATCCAACTCCTCATGGTCCCTATTGTAGCCTATTAAAACCTCATGGAGCCTAGATCCGATGATGAAAAATGAAACTCTAGATCCGACGATAGAGATTAGATCTCTAGATCTGACGGTGGAGATTAAATCTCTAGATTCGACGGTGGAGATTAAATCTTTAGATCCAATGGTTGAGATTAAATCTCTAGATCCAACGGTTAAGATTAAATCCTTAGATCCGGCGGTTGAGATTAAATCCCTAGATCTGATGGTGGAGATTAAATCTCTAGATCCGACCGTGGAGATTAAATCTTTAGATCTAACGGTTGAGATTAAATCCCTAGATCCGGCGGTTGAGATTAAATCCCTAGATCCGAGGGTGGAGATTAAAAGGAGGTATGGATGAAATCTATAAAAGGGGAGCCAAGGCTTGGGCGGCACAAGGGTTGAGAGATTCTAGGGGTTGCTCTCCTTGGCTTGGGCGGCAAGAAACTCAAGGGGATTAGGGTTTGGGTTGGTGGCAACAAGAGGTAAGGCTTTGGTTTCTCTCCTTCCTCTTTGTCGGCTCTAGGGCATCCTCTTCCTTGGGTTTGGGTGGCGCCCCATCCTCTTCTTCTTCATCCTTTGGCCGGCAAATCCTTTCCCATACTCCTTGTTCTCTCCTTGGCCGACGGCAATCACCAAGCAAGGTGGCTTGGTGGTCGGTTCTAGATAGGAGAAGAGCTTTGTTGTAATCTTCCTTTGTTTGGGGTGAACAAAGAAAGGAAGATTAGTGATCTAGGAGGCTTCGACTTTTGGAAGATCGTCGCCCACACGACGTCCCAAAGGAGGAAGGACATACAATAGAAGATCAATAGGTATAATGCTTGTTTATGATCTTTTCTTATTATATGCATGTTGTATGTTTTGTTATGTGGCTAAATTTACTTGGACCCCGAATACAAACGCAAAAACCGGCGATCCTTACATCATCTATTTCGCAGCTATTCGAAGAATAGAAGTTGGTTGCTTGAACAACAAGTTTGTTCAAGTGACTACTCTAATCGAATAGCACGACGATGAAACGGTAGCTTGGGTAACCCCTAATTATCATGGATTAATTTTTTTAATCCGGGGACGAAGACGGGATCACCATGAACAAGTAACCGAGTTGAAGTGGGAAGCGAAGTTTCCTACCTTCAAGTGGTATCAGAGCTTCGATTCCGCAAAACCTTCAATCAAAGCCTGGGGCTCTTCTACGGACTAATCGTTGGGAGCAAGACGCTAGAGGGAAAGATGGAAGTTGAAGAACAACTTGGATGGGACATCAACACACCGGTGCCTTTCACTTTCTATGGACAAGGAGGGTTTAGGCAATGAAAGGCAAGAATTTAAGACTTCCTAGTGATGAGGGACTTCGAAGAATGGTCAATTTTGATGGAGGGATTTAGCTATCCAAGAGGACCGAAGGGAGGGTCCCTCAAGAAGAAGAGATGGACCGAAGAGCAAGTCCAAGCCTTTGAGAAAAATGATAAAGTAATGAAATTTTCGATTGATTTAATACCTAACAATATCTTGTGTATGTTAGGTAATTATATAGATGCCAAGGAGCTATGGAGCCAAGTGGCAAAGCTCCATGAAGATTCATTACCGGTTCAAGAAGAAGGACCATCACCAGCTTCAAGTGAGGATTCGGAAGTTGAGGAGGAATCAACTTCCGGATCGGTGGGAGAGGAATTGGAAAAGGTGGAAGAAGCCTCCACCTCTAGGATTGAGGGGGAGGAGATTAGGGCATCCTTAATACCGGAACAATAAGAAGAAACATCTACATCCGGTCGAGAGGAAGAGCAAGCTCAAGACACTCTCACCACCACCTTAGGTAACTCAAACATACCGATTTCAAATAAAATTCATATAATGTGTTTTGAGTATAGGGAGTTTGGGCACTGTAAGAGCAAGTGCCCAAAGAAGGTCAAGAAAAGTCCACCGGGACCTAAAAGTCAAGAAAAGTCAAAGGATGTCGGTGTCCCCACCAAGAAGACCAAGGAGCTCGTAGTATGCTTCAAGTGTCATAAGAAGGGGCACTATAGAAGTCAATGCCCTAGGAAGAAGGAAATCAAAGATAAGGAAGGAGCATCACAAGTAGGGGGAGCCTCTAAGGCAAACCCTAAGGTATATTTTAATGCACATTCTAGTTCTAATTTAAATGTCAAAAAGCATGCTATGAATAATTTTAAAAATCTTGCTATTGTAAATGAAAATCATGTTAGAAATAATAAATATTTTTGTCTAGGTGCTAAGAGTGTTAATTTTTCAAATAAGGAGAAATTTGGGACTAATGTCCCTAGAAAAACTCTTCCTAAGGAAAACATTAGGAAAATAGAAAGCCATTTAGGCATTAACCCTAAGAATGGTAGGCATATGCCTAGAGGAAATGGTAATGCCCAAAGATTAAATCAAGATTCAAAAATTAGGCAATTAGAAAAGGAAAATCAAACCTTGAGGTCAAGGCTTGAGAAATTAGAGAAGACCCTTAGGAAAATATACAAAATCAATTTAAAGAGTCAAATGATAAAAAATCTAGGTCCAATGGTCAAAGTCAAAGACCTAAAAATCAAGAACCATCCAAGGACAAGCTTAAGCCCAAAAAGACCTACCATAATGTTTCATTTGATTATGGAACTCAAATTAGGTCTAAGAAGACCAAGGTCAATAGGAAAGTCATCCCTAAGGTTGACCAAAGTATGTACCTAGTGGCTAGGGTTTCAAGGAAACCTAGGGAAGCCACTAAGAAGGTTACAAGGGGAGTCACCCCTAGAATTAACCATGGCAAGACCACAATGACCAAGGCTAACAAGCCTAGAAGGGTCACTAGGAAGGTATCTAGGGAGATCATCCCTAAGGAATACCTAGTAAATCCTAGGAGCTCAAATAGGTTTTGAGTTGCTAAGAGCGTGATCGATTCACGCTAAATGGGTTTAGGTGTGCCAACTTTAAATGGATGGGTAGTTAACTTAACCATGGTAAAGGTGACACTTTAGGTAATTTTCAAGGTCATGGATACCTTGGAAATATATTTGAATTATGATCCTAAAAGATTTTAGAATGTGCCAATACATTTTTGGGATTATGGAAAATCAATTAAATTGGCACAATTTAGGTTTAGAGGTCATAGTGTGTCATTTTGGGTTTTTGACACACTTTGAAAGATAAATGATAATATGGCAAAATATACTTAATAATGACAAATGACAATCAATATTAAATTTTAGGTATTATTATACCTATACCTTTTATTTGTCATGCCTTGTTTGTCATATAACATGTCATGACATCATGTTTATTTTTAATCATTTAATATGTCATGATCATGTTAGGATTAAGGTTTAATGTCATGTGTTTTTAGATTCCATCTTATGCCATGACATCATGATTATGAGCATGTATTTATTTATATCATCATTAATGTCATAATCATTCATGCATTAATAGAAATTGAGATAAGGACAATGGCATGACTTGGAGTCCCATTTATAAGAGAATCAAGTAGTGTTACCTTAGAAAATACATGAGGCCTTAGATTAAGAAAACAAAACCCACATCTCACATCTAAATTGACATGTATGTGTATTTGTACACCTAGATACATGTGAGATGCTAGGATGAGTTAAGTTCAAGGTGCATAGCTTTTGCATCTAGATGAACTAAAACTCATCTTATTTTAATGAGGATCATTGGAAAAGCTAGTGTACAAGTCATGTACATTAAGCCCAAGGAATATGATCCAATATAGGTTTTCAAAATCATTTTAAAATCCTTTTAGAAAACTTTGGTGAAGTCTATCTTTTGATAGCAATTATCATTGATGAAGCTGATACAAAGTGAGCTAAAACATTGAAGTTTTTCTTTACTTTTGAACTTTGTATCAATTTCGATATTTTGTGGGTAAAATATTTTTCTAATATTTTTCACCCATTGTATTAGTCATAAGTATTATACGTATGAAGTTTCATAATTTTTTAAATTATGTATAATTATTTATGAATTTGCGAATTTCATTTCTGATAACTGAAATTCTGAAATTTCAGTTATCAGTCGACTTCTCTTGGTGGCAGTTGACTGATAGACACGGCAGTCAACTGATCTCTGATAGAGTCGACTGCCAGGCTGATTTTGGAAAAAACAAGATTGTTTAGCCCGTTTTCAGCTACGGTAAAGTTTTCTAACCACTCCTAACCCTAGGATATGTTTTGGGAAGCATTATAAAGGGTGAAAATCCATTGGATATGGATTAGGAGAGTTGTCAGAGCGATGTATCAAATTTAAGGTATGGGAAAGTTCAATGTTAAACTTTGAACCTTATTTTTGATGGTCTAGAGTTCCTATTGGCTTAGGGACTTTCCAAGAACATTGTTGGTGCAATGATCAAGGGGGAGCAAGCCTTTAGGGGGAGGTATCCATCATGGGATGATGGATGGTATTTTTTTCTCATAAGGGGGAAATGTGAATTTTAAGATACCCAATTTGGAAATTGGGAGAGATTGTAGGATTGCCTCTCTTGAGTGTATGGGACTTATCACTAGGAAGATTGTAGGCATCCTAGATATTTTTGGACCAAGGGGAAGATTATAAGATCTCATTGGGACATGAGACATTGACCTCCTTGGAGAAAACCTTTTTGATGTTAGTCAAAAAGGGGGAGAATGTTTGGGAGAGTTTATGGGATTACCAATTTGGGATAATTGGTAAGAAAATTTGAGTTAGTGTTCTAACTCAAAGGTATGTTATTTTGTCAAACATAAAAAATGGGGAGATTGTTGGTGCAATCGGCCTAGGTCACGATTGACCGGACTCGAGTTTGACTCGAGAGATATTTTGATGTTTGACATGAAGGTTTGACATTGATGTCTGATAATGTTTTGGGGAGATTGTTGGTGCAATCGACCCGGGTCATAATTGATCGGACTCGAGTTTGACTCGAGGGGGATTTTGATGGTTGACTGGAGTTGACCATGTCATGGAAAGTCCAAGTCTTGAGTACTTGGCTTGGCATGGAAAGTCCAACATGGGTTGGCAAGTAAAGTCCAAGAGTGTAGTCTTAGCCACGTAAGTCCAAGGGTGTAGTCTTGGCGGTGAAAGTCCAAGCTTGATTCTTGGCATTTGAGAAGTCCAAGGGGTTTGATTTTGGGTGCATAAAGTCCAAGCGGGAGTCTTGGCAGCATAAGTCCAATGGTTGGCGGCGTAAAGTCCAAGCGGAGTCTTGGCAGCGTAAGTCCAATGTGCCTTGGCAGTGTAGACACCGTTAGCATGACATAGCCGATGGAAGCACCTGAAGGCTAGTGTATGGATGAACAAGTCATGGATGACTTGGAGGGATCCGATAGGCACGAGGCTAACAGAGGTGGCTAGAAGGCTTAGGTTCAGGCTACCGGTGGTCTAGTAAGTATGGGGGAACCATACTTGGGTTAAACCTCATGTTTGAGATTAAAACCTCATGTTTGAAGTGTATCAGTCGACTGGTACCATGTGGCAGTCGACTGGTGTGAGTCAACTAGGGTTTGACTGCGGGGAGTGCCCTAGCAGTCGACTGCTAGAGGTGGGCAGTTGACTGTTGGACTGAGAAGTCGACTGATCTTGTGATCAGTCGACTGGTGCTCGGTATTTCGGGCATAGAATGGAGTTGGACTCGACTGCTGGGGTTAGCAGTCGAGTGAAGGCTCGATCAGTCGACTGATAGACATGAACAGTCGACTGATGTCCTATCTGTTGGATTTTTCTAGCGTGGATTGCACCGTTGTCTCATAGCAACAGTGTCATCAATCGACTGATGGTCCCGAGCAGTCGATTGATAGGCAAAAATCCAGCCCGATTGTAGGTTATAAAAGCAGCTCGGAAGAGGGATTTTGGAAGCGATTTTCTTGGGTGAATTGGAGTGATTTGCTGTTGCAAATCAGAGTCTTCAAGGCTAGTCCAAGGCAATCAAAGATCAAGCAATCCAAAGCTCTTTGTAAAGTTTTCTTTACTTACATTCCATTATATTTGCTTGTATTTTTATTGTATTACTATTGTATACATTGTACGAGGTTTCTCCACCTCCGGATTGTTCCGAGAAGGAGTTATTCTTGATTAGTGGTGTGTGGTCGCATCGCTAGAGCTCGTTGAGCTCGATCCGTGGAGTAAGAACCGTTCGGTTCCGAACCACATTATATTATCGTGTTTGTGTGATTGTTTCCCTTGTTCTTGTGTTGTATTTTTTCTTGTTATTATATATTCCGCTGCATTAACAAGTATTGTAGAGACGAACGCGATCAAATTTCATCAAAGCATTGAAACACGCTATTCACCTCCCCTCTAGTGGCCACCGAATCCTCTACATTTTGTACAAATAATACGTGGAGCCCATATTTAATTGTGGGGGTTGGTGAGGTAGATCAATGATGATCCTCTAGTGGAATGGATCATCATTAATGGATTAGGTTGTATGTGGTTCAGATCCATTGGGTGGCCAAGATCCAACTCCTCCTCATGGCCTCTATTGTAGCCTATTATAAATACCTCATGAAGCCGAGACCTAAGCATTTTTGTTGGTTGGCGTTGGAGAGGTTTGGGCGGCAAGGGAGAAAAGGTGTGCTAGGGTTTTGCATCACTTTGGCTGGCGACAACAATGGCTAGGGTTTCTCCTCTTTCCTCCTTGGTCGATGCCTCCTTTCCGTTTCCTATAGCCGGCGGCGCCTCTTCTCCCTTTCCAAAGGCCGGCGCCACCTTCTCCCTCTCCTAGGGTCGACGGCAACACAAGGAGGAAGGCTCTCTTCCTCAATCTCCTCTCTTATCCTAGGGTCGGCGGACACCACCTCTTGGAGTCTTGGTGGTCGGCACAAGCATGGAGAAGAGGAGGTTTTGTGTTTGGCACGAGATAGGAGAAGAAGGGAGGGTTTTCTTCCCTTGTTCGGAGCGAGCAAGTAAGGGAAGATACGTGGTCTAGGAGGCTTCGATTCTTGGAAGATCGTCGCCCACACGACATCCAAGAAGAGGATAGGAATACAATAGAAGATCAAGAGGTAAAACAAGAGGTATAATTTTGTTTAATTATGATTCTTATTCTTTTGTATTTTGTATGTTATTGATTGACATGGACCTCGATGATAAACACAAAAATCGGCGGTCTGTTCATCATCTATTCCACGGCTAATCGAAGAAAAGGGTTAGGTTGCTTGAACAACATGTTTGTTCAAGTGACCACTCAAATCGAATAGCACGATGATGAATCAGTTGCTTGGGTAATCCATCTTTATGCAGATTAGTTTTAATTAATGAAATTTTAATCCGGGGACATGAGAGAGGATCGCCATGCATAAGCGACCGAAGCGAAGAAGTGAAACATGACTTTCCCTTCAAGTGGTATCAGAGCTACGGTTTTCGATTTTGTGTGTTTTGGATTCGGTTACTTTCATGCATTTATCATATATTATTTATGTCGGATAATAGTAGGATGTGCGTAGGCTAACTTTTTGCTTGCAGGCATAAGATCCAACTATTATGGCTATATGGATGTATGTGATTGTGTGTGTGTGTGTGATTGTAATTAATTGTTTGAGTCCTCAGAGTTGACGGGGCTAATTAGTATTTAATTTTTGTAATTAAATACGACACTGTTTAATCGCTCATTTTAATTTACTTTCGATCTAGATATGTTGTACACTCCTTCGTGGAGTATAGGATCGATGGATGTAAATTAAAATAGCTTATCTCGGCTCAGATCCCCTTGTGGCTTGCGCATGGTAAAGGGAGGAGCGGACGAGGTGGCGACATGATGGGAAGTATATTGGAAAACAAAAGTCATAATAGTTGGATTTTTTTCATATTTATTGCTTATTGTTTGATATGCATATTGTGTGTGTTTGAAAATTCCTCAATTTTAAATTACTAAGTGCGTGAGGGATATTTTTAATTCCCGAGCCTCCATTACAATTTGACATATGATACGAACAAACTTGCGCGTTGGCTCTGAGTGCCTTCCTTCATATCGAATGAGTTTGTTTTGTGGATCACTAGGTCAAATATGGTTATAGGAAATTATTTAGGAGTGTGTGTACTTCCCCATTGGAAGGCGCATAATCCGAGGTAATTGCCTTAGTATCGGGTAATGGTAAACACTTAGATGCAAATAAAAGTATCCTCTCCATCGGAGTCACTGCTTTTATTTGTAGGGCCAAAGAAGAACGAATTATTAATTTTATTTGTCAAAAAGTAAGGTTGACAGGATAATAAAATTAATGGGTAAAACCTCCTCTTACAAATATAGAATTCGTATACGTCCACACTATTGTGGCATACGATATTCTTGATGTTTTGAGATGTTGGTTTATTTTAAAATTTTATTGTTTGAGGAATCAATAAATTTTTGAAATCTAATGTTTTGATCATTGTGATTCTTAGATTTTTTTTTAAATGGCTTTCAACCCACTTGTTGTGATTCTAAAAGAAAATGAACTTACTGGACCTAACTATGTTGATTGGAAACGGAATCTGGACATTGTCTTGACTGTTGAGGAGTACAAATATGTACTCTTCGAAGAATGTCCTCCTAAGCCTACAGATGATTCTAGTGAAAAAGAGAAAGAGAGTTATAGGAAGTGGATCAAGGCAAATGAGATGGCGCGGTGTTACATTTTGGCGTCTATGTCAAATGTATTGCAACATCAGCATTAGGACATGACTATTGCCTATGACATGATGCTCAATCTCAAGGAACTTTTCGGATACCAGAATCGGGCTGCTAGACAAGAAGCTATGAGGAACTTGATGACGACCACCATGATTGAGGGAACACCCGTGAGAGATCATGTTCTCAAGATTGATGGCTCATTTGAATGAGCTGGAAGTCCTTGGAGCAGAGATCGATGGGGAAACCCAGGTCAATATCATTCTCTAATCTCTACCTAGAAGTTTTGAGTAGTTTCGCCTGAACTACAACATGAATAAGAGGTTGTATTCGTTAGCGGAGCTTCTGACAGAACTCTAGGCGGCAGAGGGGCTTTTTCGTCAGAGTGCTCAGGCTATGGTTGCTCAAAAGGTTTCTACTTCTAAGCTGAAAGGCAAGAAGAAGAAGAAATAAGGTGTAGCAAAGATGAGGGCAGGATCTCAGGCAGGAGTGAAGAAGCCGATAGGCAAGTGCTTCACTTGCAAGCAGACTAGACATTGGAAGGCAGACTGTCCTAATCGAAAATAGAACAAAGGTATATCTTTTAGTTTAGTCATTGAAACATGTTTAACGGTGTTATCTACCGGTACCTGGTGTGTAGATACGGGAGTCATAGATCATGTCTGCAACTCTTTGCAGGGGTTCCAGGAAACCAGATGACTAGCTGAGGGAGAGATTACCGTCTACATGGGCAATGCTACAAAGGTGGCGGTTATTGCAGTGGGAGATGTATATTTATCTTTTGATAGAAATAAAACTTTGGTTATGAGAAATTGACTTTGTGTACCTACATTTAGAAAGAATTTGATTTCAGTTTCTAAATTGTTTATGGATGGGTATTCTATTTCTTTTAATGACAGAGTTGTTATAAAAAGGAACAGGAAGATTATCTGTTCTGGTGCGTTGGTAGGAAATTTATACACTCTTGAATCAAAAACTCCCACGTTGCAAATAGAAATAAATAACTCATCTTCTAAATCTAATAAGAGAAAGGAATCTTCGAAAATGAACCAAACATATCTTTGGCATCTAAGATTAGGTCATATTAACCTGAGTAGAATTCAAAGGTTGATACTTGATGAACCTTTGGGTTAATTAGTGGTGGAAGATTTCTCAACCTGCGAATCTTGCTTGGAAGGTAAAATGACCAAGAGGCCTTTTAAGGCCAAGGGGTATAGAGCCAAAGATGTGTTGAAATTGGTTCATTCTGATTTTTGTGGTCCTACGTCTATCCAGGCTAGAGGTGGTTTTGAATATTTCATCTCTTTTATAGACGATTATTTAAGATATGGATACATTTACTTGATGCGCCGCAAGTCTGAATGCTTTGATAGGTTCAAAGAATTCAAGACTGATGTGGAGAAACATCAAGGTAAAAGTATCAAGACAGTACGATCTGATCATGGTGGTGAGTACCTATTGGGAGAGTTTAGTATTTACTTATCAAAGACTGGGATTCAATCCCAACTGTCTACACTTGGTACACCCCAGCAGAATGGTGTGGCAGAGCAAAGGAATAGGACTCTTATGGAGATGGTTAGATCGATGAAGAGTTATTCTGAGTTACCAGATTCGTTCTGGGAGTATGCTCTGAAAATGACATTGTATATTCTGAACTTGGTACCATCTAAATCAGTACCTTCTACTCCCATAGAATTGTGGACTGGGCGAAAGCCTAGTCTGAGACATATTCGGATTTGGGGTAGTCCAGCACATGTTCTGAAGGGAGATGCTAGTAAGTTGGAATCTCGTACAAAAGTGCGCTTGTTCGTAGGCTATCCCAGAGGAGCGAAAGGTGGTTTGTTCTATAGTCCTAGAGATCAGAGGGTGATCGTTAGCATGAATGCCTAATTTTTAAAGGAAGACTATGTGATGAACCACAAGCCCGTGAACAAGATTGTTCTGGAGGAATTAAGAGGGGAAGTCACTACTTTAGTACCAACGACACAAGAGGACATACCACAAGTGACTGCACCACGTGTCATATAGGATATATAGGAGATACCTCGTCGTAGTGGGAGGGTTGTTAGACAACCTGATAGATTTATGTTCTTGGGAGAATCTTCTGATTTGGTCCCTGAAAAACATGAACCTGATCCCTAGACAAATGATGAGGCAATCCAAGATAAAGATGCGGTATCTTGGCAAAGGGTGATGAATTCTGAGATAGAATCTATGGATTCAAATCAGGTATGGGAGCTAGTAGAACCACCCAAGGTGTAAAAGTCATTGGATGCAAGTTGGATCTACAAAAGAAAGAGAGGATCATACGGGAAGGTAGAGACCTTCAAAGCAAGGCTTGTTGTGAAAGGGTATACTCAAAAAGAGGGTATCGATTATGAGAAGACCTTTTTGCCGGTATCCATGCTTAAGTCTATCCAGATTCTCTTGTCTATTGCTGCTCATATGGATTATGAGGTTTGGTAGATGGATATCAAGACAACTTTCCTTAATGGAAGTCTTGAAGAAAACATCTATATGGAGCAACCAGAGGGATTCATTGCAAAGGGCAAAGAGCATCTTGTGTGCAAGCTTAATCGGTCCATTTATGGATTGAAGCAAGCTTCGAGATCTTGGAACATCCACTTTGATGAGGTAATCCAGTCATATGGATTTATTTAAAGTTCAGATGAGTCTTATATATACAAGAGATGTGACGGAAACGTAGTGGTATTTCTTGTATTATACGTAGATGACATTTTGCTCATTGGCAACAATTTCAAAGTGTTATCAGACGTAAGGGTATAGTTGTCCAAACAATTCGATATGAAGGACTTGAGAGAAGTGAGACGCATCCTTGGGATCAAGGTTATAAGGGATCGCAAGAAAAGGATGTTGTGCTTATCTCAAGCTTCATACATAGACATTATTCTAGCTCGCTTTAGCATGCAGAACTCCAAAAAAGGTTTTATACCATTTCAGCATGGAGTGCCTTTATCTAAAGAGATGTGTCCTAGAACATCAAAGAAGATAGAGGAGATGAAGGCGGTTCCTTATGCTTCGGCAGTAGGAAGCCTCATGTATGCTATGTTTGTACAAGACCGGATATCTATTTTGCCGTGGGCATGGCTAGCAGATATCAAAGTAATCTAGGACAGGGACATTGGACTGCGGTAAAGCATATATTGAAGTACCTGAGAAGGACTAGGGATTATATGCTGGTATACCAGGCAGATCAATTACTCCCTATGGGTTACACAGATTATGACTTCCAATCAGATAGGGATAACAGTAAGTATACCTCAGGTTTTGTATTTACTTTAGGAGGTGGAGCCATTATATGGAGAAGTGTCAAGCAGAAATGCGTGGCGGACTCTACCATGGAAGCTGAGTATGTGGCAGCCTCTAAGGCAGCCAAAGAAGTTGTATGGCTCAGGAACTTCTTGATGGACTTGGATGTGATTCCTGGTTTACCTAGAACTATCACAATTTATTGTGATAACAGTGGTGCAGTTGCAAACTCGAAGGAACCACGAGCCCATAAGGTAAGTAAACACATAGAGCACAAGTACCACCTGATACAAGAGATCGTAAAGCGAGGAGAAGTTGTTGTCGCCAAGATTGCATCAGAGGATAACCTGGCAAATCCTTTCACTAAGGCCCTTCCAGTGAGAGCTTTTGGTAGGCATGTGGAGAGAATGAGAATCAGATGTATGGCAGTTTGATGCAGCATAATCTTTTAGTATAAGTGGGAGATTGTTGGGATGTATACTGAAAGCCTAGCCTTTGTATGAATATCTTCATTTTGAAATAAGAATCACATGATCATTGTTTACATTTTATATTTATGCATATTGTCTGATACTTTACATTATAGATAACATAGTGTGTGGTATCACACAGAAGATCATGTTATCAGTTCCTTATAGAGTATAAGTAGAGGCTCACAACCAAAATGGTTTTGGACAAACCATTGGCATGGTTGTAGTGTAATTTGGTATTGATTTATCTTGACCATAGAATTACACTAGTACACTTTGTGTGTATTGAGTAGGACCGATTCAGAGGTGATTCAATTTATACTGACTATATAATTGAATCATACCACAGATATTATGATGTACATGCTCTTAATCTCGATATAATAACGGACACATGTACTTAGTATTTTTTTCTTTGATTTACCAATGGGCGAGATTTATGTGTTAAATCAATAGGTCTGGTAAGTTGGAAAATAATATTATTTACATGGCATGTCGTTGATTATAGGAGGAAACCATGTCCTATATACTAGGATGATGATGTCCCTTGAGGTGCTCATAAAGTTCATCATGTAAATCCTGCAGGTGGACTTGGTCCAACATGATGATGAGGATGAGTGGTACTACTCATGGACTTAGATATTAATTAATTAAATTGTCAGTAATTTAATTAATTAATGGACATTCGATATCTTAAACAATGGGAGATATTTTGTACAAATAATATGTGGAGCCCATATTTAATTATGGAGGTTGGTGAGGTAGATCAATGATGATCCTCTAGTGGAATGGATCATCATTAATGGATCGGATTATATGTGGTTCCGATTCATTGGGTGGCCAAGATCCAACTCCTCATCATGGTCCCTATTGTAGCCTATTATAAATACTCATGAAGCCTAGACCTAAGCATTTTTGTTGGTTGGCGTTGGAGAGGCTTGGGCGGCAAGGGAGAAAAGGTGTGCTAGGGTTTTGCATCACTTTGGCTGACGACAACAAGGTCTAGGGTTTCTCCTCCTTCCTCCTTGGCTGGCACCTCCTTTCCCTTTCCTATAGCCGGCGGTGCGTCTTCTCCCTTTCCAAGGGCCGACCGCAACACAAGGAGGAAGGCTCTCTTCCTCAATCTCCTCTCTTATCCTAGGGTCGGCGGACACCACCTCTTGGAGTCTTGGTGGTCGGCACAAGCAAGGAGAAGAGGAGGTTTTGTGTTCAGCACGAGATAGGAGAAGAAGGGAGGGTTTTCTTTCCTTGTTCGGAGCGAGCAAGGAAGGGAAAATACGTGGTCTAAGAGGCTTCGATTCTTGGAAAATCATCGCCCACATGACATCCAAGAAGAGGATAGGAATACAATAGAAGATCAAGAGGTAAAACAAGAGGTATAATCTTGTTTAATTATGATTCTTATTCTTTTGTATTTTGTATGTTATTGATTGACATACACCCCGATGATAAACAAAAAAATCGGCGATCTATTCATCATCTATTCCGCAACTAATCGAGGAAAAGGGTGTTGTAATAGCATGCGTGTGTTGTGTGTGTTGTAATAAATATAGATTTATTATTTTTAATTGCTTCCGTTGTGCTCATGTTTACGAAACATGATCGAACACACACACGCCGCGGTGCCGGAAACCCAACAGTGGTATCAGAGCCCAGGTTGTGTTTCGACATAATCGTAAAATGGTTTTGCGATAGTCATAATGTATTTCTGGAAATTTTCTAATTTTGGAAATTTAGAAGTATTTATGGAAATTTTTCAATTTTGGAAAGTCTAGAAGTATTTATGGAAATCTTCCACTTTTGGAAAGTTGGAAGTATTTATGAAAATTGATATTTTCCATAAATAAAATATTTGATTAGATTCTGGAAATTTGTTTCCTAATTTAATCATGATTTGATTTGGGAAATCAAATCTTAAAATATTTTATTTCCATAAGTAGTTTTAATGATTTAGGAAATTGGTTTCCTAAATAGATTTTCCTTAATCAAATAATTCCATGAATAAAATATGTGATTAGATTTGGAAATTTGTTTCCTAATTTAATTATGATTTGATTTGGAGAATCAAATCTTAAACATATTTTATTTCCATAAATAGTTATGATATATAAGGAAATTATATACATGACATAATTGTATGCCATGTAATTGCATTAGATGCATAACATTATGCCATGCGTGTCGTGACATGTAGATGTATGCCATGTATGTCATGTCATGTAGATAATAGTTATTTGCATGCAAAGAGGATGAGACATAAAAACCCTTAATCAATATTAAAGCCTACACCTTCCATTAATATGGTTAGAATCAGAGTTCTATTTCTTGTTTGGGTTGTTGGACTCTCTCCAAGCCCGGCTCGAACCTGAATATGTTCAAACCATGGAATAGTTTAATACTAATATGGTAAGAGTCAGAGGTCAATCGTTAGCTTTGGTTGTTGGACTCTCTCCAAGCTGGGCTAATTGGTTGAATGCGCTCTAACCATATTAAAACTATCTCCTGATTAATGGGTTGGCTTTAACCTGGAGCATCGGCTTGTTGGACTCTCTCCAAGGTCGATGTAAAGGGAGGTGAAGATGGGTGCTATGCATATGATGCATACTTGTTAATGTGTTAACAACCCGATGTATGTGTGAACATTCAATTAGTTGATAGCACATTGTGATAGTTGCATATACGTGATATGCAATCGGTATAGATGATACCTACCGTCGTAGTTATGAATGGCTTGTTGGACTCTCTCCAAGGTTGTTCATAACTATGATGGATATCAGCCCATTCGGAGATGGACCTACAATCTCCCGAAGTGATTTTGGGGTTTTTGAAATTCAAAAAATGAATGGGATTTATAAATGTATATTGATGCATTTTAAAATCATCTTTCTCATATATGCTCGTTTTGTATTTCTAAGTTAATATATTGATCATGATGTGTTTGAATTTGCGTTCCATTTTGGATTCGAATAAATTGACTGGGCCGAACTTCTTGGACTAGCTTAGAAACTTGAGAATTGTTCTCAAGGTGGAAAAGCTTGCGTATGTCCTCGAAGCGCCTCTTCCCGCCCATCCTAGTGACAATGCAACTCTGGACCAATTGTTGGCCTATCAGAAACATGTGAGTGATTCTGAACAAATGAGTTGCATCATGCTAGCCATGATGGAACCCAAGCTACGAAAACAGCATGATCATACGGATGCTCATATCGTAGTCCTTCATCTTTATGAGTTGTATGATAAGCAAGTGAGATTCGAAAGGTTCGAAGTCTCAAAACTCCTCTTCACCTCTGAGATGCTAGGAGGTTCATCAGAGATCTTGCTCAATATCTTTGAAAGGGTGGAGTCTTGAGAAGCATGAGCGAGGGGCAGTCTTTGATAGTTGATTCCTCGAAGAAAGGTTCTAAGAGGAAGTCAAAGGAACAGCAGAAGGGAAAGAAGAGAAGGGCTAAGAAGGTAGAACTAGCACAAAAGGAAACTTGCCATCATGATGGCAAGGAGAGCCATTGGCGAAGAAAGTGCGAGATTTATCTTGAGTCTGTGAAGAAGAATAAGGCATCAGATGCCCCATCTTCTTCAGAAATCTTCGTTATTGATTGTCATTCTATTTCCTCAGACACTTGGGTATTGGATACTGGGTGTGGCTCACATATATGTAAAGACATACATGGGCTAAGAAATAGAAGAAGACTCGTCAAGGGAGAGTCAAATTTACGTGTTGGGAATGGAGCAAAGGTTGCTGCACTCGCCATCAGAACGTATTTGTTGAGACTCCCTACAGGACTTGTCTTAGAACTGGACAATTGCTTTTATGTTCCTTCGTTGATAAAGAACATCATTTCTATTTCTTGTTTAAATAGAAATGGGTACCATTTGACTTTTAGTAACAATTGTTGTTACATAACTTTGAGTGGAGTTCTTTATGGGACTGGAACTTTAAGCAATGGTATTTATACGTTGGACATATCCAGTGACATTTTCAATATCGAAGCGAGCAACAAGCGTGCTCGAAAAGATAATCAATTAGACTCCTATATGTGGCATTGTCGTCTTGGCCATGCAAGTAAGAAACGCATGTCCGAATTACACCGATGTGAAATTCTGGAATCGTTTGAATTGGATTCATACGATACATGCGAATCATGCTTAAAAGGCAAGATGACTAAGTTACCTTTTAATGGAAAGGGTGAACGAGTGGAAGAGTTGCTAGATCTAATACATACTGATGTATGTGGACCCATGTCAACTCAAGCTTTAGGAGGCTATAGCTACTTCATCACCTTCACCGATGATCACTCACGGTTTGGGTATGTGTTCTTGATGAAACACAAGTCTGAAGCCTTTGAAAGGTTCAAAGAATTCAGAAATGAAGTAGAGAAACAACTTGGCAAGAGTATTAAAATACTTCGATCGGATCGAGGTGGTGAATACTTGAATCAAGAGTTTCTAGATTATCTGAGGGACAATGGTATATTGTCTCAATGGACTCCGCCGTATACACCACAACTTAATGGTGTATCTGAGAGGCGAAACCGGACCTTGTTGGACATGGTCAGGTCAATGATGAATCACGCGAATCTTCCCAAGTCCTTTTGGGGCTATGCATGACATTTGTTGTTAAACAGAGTCCCGACTAAGGTAGTCTCTACTACTCCATATGAGATATGGGCTAGTAAGAAACCTCATTTATCTTACTTGAAGATATGGGGTTGTCCTCGCTTATGTGAAGCGGTGTCGGACAAATTGGATGCTAAGTCTGATAAATGTCTATTTATTGGATACCCTAAGGAAACAAGGGGTTACCAATTCTATCATCCTTGGAACAAAAGGTGTTTGTTTCAAGGAATCTTGTGTTTCTAGAGAAAGAGTTTCTCTTACAAGAAAATAGTGGGAGTGTCGTTGAACTTGAGGAGGTTCAAGAGACTTCAGTAGACATTGAAGAGATACCTGGTCAAGCACCTCGACCGATGACTCATAGTGATGAGCCATCGGCTGGACCTATTGAGGCACCACATCTTCGTAGATCTAGTAGAGCACGCAATATTCCCGAGAGATATGGATTTCTCGTAAGTGAATCGAACGACGTGTTACTCATTGATGATGAGGAGCCTACTAGTTATGAAGAAGTGCTGACAAGTTCAGAAAGGGATAAGTGGCTTGATGCCATGAAGTCGGAAATGGATTCCATGTATGAAAACCAAGTTTGGAACTTGGTTGACCCACCTGAAGGCATAAAGCCTATAGGGTGCAAGTGGGTTTTCAAGAAGAAAATCGACATGGATGGTAATGTGATTACCTATAAGGCTAGATTGGTGGCGAAGGATATTCAAAAGCAAGGTGTTGATTATGACGAAACTTATTACTTTGTAGCTATGCTTAAATCCATTCGGATGCTCCTGGCCATAGCGGCTCATTATGATTATGAGATATGGCAGATGGATGTGAAAACATCTTTCCTTAATGGAAACCTGCTCGAGGACGTGTATATGATACAGCCTGAGGGTTTCACATCGGTTGATAAAACCAAGGTATGCAAATTGCGACGGTCCATTTATGGATTGAAGCAAGCATCCAGGAGCTGGAATATCCGTTTTGATGAGACAATCAAAAGTTTGATTTCTCACAAAATCCAGACGAACCTTGTGTGTACAAGAAGGTTAGTGGGAGTGCAGTCGTGTTCCTAGTATTATATGTTGATGACATATTACTTATAGGAAACGATGTTTCAATCTTACAGTCAGTTAAGGTTTGGTTATCCAAGACATTCTCCATGAAAGACCTGGGAGAAGCAACCTACATCCTTGGGATTAAGATCTATAGAGATAGATCGAAATGGTTGCTTGGTCTTTCGCAGTCTACATATATAGACCGAGTGCTAAAGAGGTTTAGCATGTCGGAATCCAAGAAAGGTTTCCTACCCATCAGGCATGGGGTACACCTTTCGAAGTCTATGTGTCCGCGCACAGAAGACGAGAGGATTTGCATGAGTAAGATTCCCTATGCACCGCAATAGGATCTATCATGTATGCTATGTTATGTACGAGGCCCGATGTATCGTACGCTCTGAGTGTCACGAGCAGATACCAATCCGATCCAAGAATGGATCATTGGGCGGCTGTTAAGACGATCCTTAAGTACTTGAGAAGAACTAAGGATGTGTTCCTAATATATGGAGAAGGGGACATGGTGATATGCGGGTATACGGATGCCAGCTTCCAGACAGACAAGGATGATTCCAGGTCTCAGTCTGGATACGTGTTCACCTTGAATGGGGGCGCAGTGAGTTGGAAAAGTTCCAAACAAGAGACTGTAGCGGATTCTACCACTGAGGCAGAATATATTGCAGCTTCGGAAGCAGCAAAGGAAGCGGTTTGGATCAAGAAGTTCGTTCATGAAGTTGGTGTGATTCCGGCCATTGTTGAAGCAATACCGGTCTACTGCGACAACAATGGAGCAATTGCACAGGCGAAAGAGCCAAGGTCTCATCAACGATCCAAACATGTACTTCGCCGCTATCATCTTATCAGAGAGATCATCAGTAGGAACGAAATACAAATCGAGAAAATTCCCACTGAAAGGAACTTAAATCTATATTTATTACAACACACACAACACACGCATGCTATTACAACAAGTGTAGACATAACCGTAAATTAAAATTTGCAATAAAAGAAAATTATCTACGTTAGACCTTCCGTATGACGTGTAGCGGGAACGGCATCAACCGGAACGATCCTCGTAAGAATCGTCTCTATCCGTATCCACACCGAGCTCCTCGGGATGACTTCGCTAAGTCACGAGCTTCGTCTTCGTACGGGTTACTAGCCTCGTGTTGAAGACGACGTGATCGAGAGATGATCACGATCCGAATCCAAATTCGGATCCTAAAACGAGTTCTCAAAACTCGCTTCTCCGGAGAGGTATTCGTCAACCAATTGACGAATCCTTCGTCCTCCACCTCAGAGGATTACCGGAGATCAAATCCCCGGTAAGTTAGGCGCTATCGGAGCACTAACCGTCGTCCAAACGACGCTTTGACAACAAAGAAACAAGCTGTCCAGAAAAACTGGACAGCTTTTGGTGGAGGAATAGAGGCCGGCCAAGGAGAGATGGAAGCTCACCTTATCACCGAACCTAGAGGAGATCACCGTAGGGTCGCCGGAGGTTCACCGGCTGAAGCTTGGTCGCCGGAAACAAGTTGGACGGCGGCACAAGAGGTTGGGCGGCGGCACACTAGGGTTGGCGCCGAAAACCTCCTTCAAGGGGTGGGCGGCAACTCCAAGGGCTAGGGTTTTGATTAGGGCTTAATTATCCATTAAGCCCTCTTTTATAGAGAACTAATTCTCTTAATGGTTAATGGATCATATCCATAAAGCCCGTTAACCCGCTCCATTAAGATAAGTTAAAATAAACCAAACCATGATGGTTTATTTTAAGTTAAACGAACCGAACCAACCTTTGGTTCATTCGTTTAATATAAACCAAACCCTTTGGTTTATTCTCATCCATTGGATTAGAACCAAACTATTTTGGTCCATCCATTATGTCTTCATAAGACACGGCCCATCCATGCTTCCATTGCGACTGAAACAATTTCATGCTCGCTTTATGTTTGGTCCAACCAAACATAGTTTCTCTCGGTCTGAGAATCCCATTCTCAAGCTCGTTTTAAATCCTTTGGATTACACTCATTGTGCGTGTGACCAAATAGGTTCTCGGTTTATGTTGGCCGTCTATAATTAACCATTAATTATAGAACGATCATGAGTGGCACCTAGTAGTACATCATGATCCCTAATTAACCGAAAAGATCAACGGTTGATCCAGAACTATTTCTGAAACCCTTCAGTAGCTCGAATGAATCGTGCCCCATTCCCTTCACTCATCTTATACCCACTTGGTTCAGGACATGGTCTATAGTGTCAGTCCCCACTAGGTCGACTACGCCACACCTAGCCAAGTATCATTTCCTCGTCCTACGGATTCTAGTTACTCCACATGTATCGAAGAGTACCTTACTCTAAACATGTAATGCTTTGGCCAAAGACTTTAGTAACAATCCGACGAGAGGCCATGGGTATACATCTCCTGCAAGTGGTGAATCCTTTATAGGCTATTCAAACACCTTCGATCACTTGACTTATACCCAATCATCCGGGTCCACATCTCCTCGAGATGTTTGCTTAAGATGTCAAAGCATAAGTCTCCATGATCAAGATGACTTGAATACCGCAAGTCAAAGGAACATCGCACTTAAGCCACAGTAAGAACTTCATTGACATATCTATATATGCAGAGAACCATATGAAGTCTTACGGCTGATCACTCCAATGAACTAGTTACCATAACTAGCATCCACGATTAACTCTGGACATCACTATGTCTCCAGCCAGTGAGAATCAGCTGCTTGGATACACCAAGGAGTATACCTCGTGCTAGTCTCAACAGAATTGATGGTGTCCTTATCCATCAATTCATCGACTAGGGATAATTCCGATACATCACAATTACACATGTAGAGATACTCACTAGTTGTGATCCAATCACAAATTCTCTCATGCTGTGAATCGTATCGTGGACATTCAGTAAATGAGTTTAAGATCCAATCAAATACATAAAACATGTATACTCAAATAGTGAATCTTCATTTATCATATAAATGGTTCATACATAAGGCGATTGCCTTAGGACATCTCTCATATATTACTAACAAAGGGTTACGTTGCTTGAACAACAAGTTTATTTAAGAGACCACTCAAATCGAACCACACGATGATGAATCGGTTGCTTGGGTAATCCATCTCCGTTCGGATTAGTTTTAATTATTGAAATTTTAATCCGGGGATGTGAGACAGGATCGCCATGCACAAGCAACCGAAGCGAAGAAGCGAAACATGACTTTCCCTTCAGGCTAGTCCAAGGCAATCAAAGATCAAGCAATCAAAAGCTCTTTGTAAAGTATTTTCCTTTATTTGTATTGCATTTCATATTCATAGTTGCTTGTATCTCTTGTATTACTTAGTGTAATCTTTGTACGAGGTTTCTCCACCTCCGAATTGTTCCGAGAAGGAGTTATTTGAGTAGTGGTGTGTGATTGGCATCGTTAGGGCTCTTACGAGCCCAATTCGTGGAGTAGGAACCATTCGGTTCTAAATCACGTTATATTCGGTGTTGTGATTGTGCTTGTGTGTATTTGTTTTTGTTATATATATATTCCACTGCATATAAAACATTTTGTAGCAAGCGTGATCAAATTCAATCATGTAACGCCGAGACGCTATTCACCCCCCCCCTCTAGCAGCCACCGAGGTCCCAACAATTGGTATCAGAGCGAGGCCGCTCTTCAAGGATTAACAACCAAGAGAGCACTGCTAGAGGAAGAAGATGGAGTTTGAAGAACAATTAGGATGAGATATCAACACTCCGATCCCATATACCTTCTATGGATAAGAAGGGTTTAGGCAATGGAAGGCACGAATTGAAGACTTTATTATGATGAGGGACTTCAAAGAATGGTCCGCATTGATGGAAGGATTCAAGTATCCGAGAGGGCCAAAGGGAGGCTTCCTCAAAATGAAGAAGTGGACCAGGGAACAAATCTAAGAATTCGAGATGAACAAGAAGGTAATAAAATTCTTGGTTGATTTGATTCCTAATGATATAGTGTGTAGCTTAGGTGAATACAAGGATGCCAAGGAGCTTTGGAGTGAATTGGCAACGTATCATGAAAGTCCATCACCGATCCAAGAAGAAGGGGAAGAAGAGGAATGCTCATCGGCTCAATCGGAGGGGACCGAAGAACCAAGCACATCATCATCACAAGCAAGTGAGGATTCGGAAGTTGATAGAGAATCAACATCCAGATCCAGATCGGAAGAGGAAGAAATGGTGGAAGAAGCCTCCACCTTTAGGATTGAGGGGGAGGATATTAGATCATCCTTAATGCCGGAGCAAGAAGAACATGAACCATCTACCTCCGGTCAAGAAGAAGAAGAAGTCCAAACCACCACCATTGACCTAGGTAACTCAAGCAATTTAGTTCAAAATAAGATTCATATAATTTTCTTTGAGTGTAGGGAAGCCGGGCACTATAAGAGCAAGTGTCCAAAGAAGGTCAAGAAGCCTCAACCGGCGTCAAAGGTCAAGGATGTCGGTCCCCCAACAATTAAAAGCAAGGAGCACATCATTTGCTTCAAATGTCAACAAAAAGGATATTATAGGAGTCAATGCCCTAGGGAGAAGAAAAAGACTCAAGAAGGAGCTACTCATGTAGGGGGAGCTAAGGCAAATCCTAAGGTAACTTTTAAGTATGCTTCTTCTTCAATTAGTCATCAAAAGCATGCTAGAAACAATGTTAGCAATCTTGTTATTTATCATAAAGAGCATGTTAGAAATAGTAGACACTTTTGTTTAGGGGCTAAACATGTCGACCTTAGAACTAAGGAGAAATTTGGGACTAATGTCCCTAGAAAAATCCTACATAGTGAATTCATTAGGAAAGTAGAAGACCATTTAGGCATTAACCCTAAGAAGGGTAGGCATATGCCTAAGAAATGGAATAATATCCAAATAATAGATGAAAAATAAAAAATTGGACAATTAGAGCTAGAAAATCAAGCCTTGAGGTCAAGGCTTGAGAAACTAGAAAAGACCCTTGCAAAAATGCAAAATCAAATTCAAGGGTTAAAGGATCATAAATCTAGGTCTAAGAGTCAAAACCTAGGTTTTAGGAAGCAAGGTCCACCTAAGGGCAAGAGAGGTTTGGGTCACAAACCTAAGCCTAAGGAGACCTATCATAATGTTCCATTCGATTATGGAACTCAAGTTAGGTCTAGGAAAACCAAGGTCAATAGGGAAGTCATCTCTAAGGTTGATCAAGGTAGATGCCTAGTGGCTAGGGTTTCAAGGAAACCTAGGGAAGCCACTAAAAAGGTTAAAGGTGTTGGATCGATTTGAGCACTAGGGGGGGAGTGAATAGAGCAAGGAATACTTTTCTTATTCATAAAGATAAAACACGAGTGTACAGTGGAAAGTAAGTAAAGACAATTTGTTTTTACTTGGTTCACAGCCTTCGGCTGCTAATCCAATGCCCTAACGGTCCTAGACTATGTATGGAGGGTAAAACACTAAAAACACTCCTCCTCGTTAGAGGTAGGAGTAAGCGAGTACAATCAATAAAAAAAACTCAAGGTAGAGGGACACTCCCCCTCTCCTTGTTACGATTAAAGCTCGATAAAATTTAAAGACGACAAAACCAAATATACCAACGACTATTGAAAAAATAGAACTTGAGCTCTTGCCGTCAGAGATGCGGTAGCACTTCGTCGTGATAAGAATGTCGGAGAGTCATAGCGTATTGGAAGCACTTGGAGGCTCTTGGAATGATAGAAATGGGGTGGAGAACCCCTACTTTTATAGCCCTGTGAAACCCTAATCGTTGAGATGAGGTTTCATGAGGTGATGCCACCTAGCCCTTGAGAAATGGTGATAAGCTTTGACTCTCCTCGAGACCGATCCTTGACCAGTAGTCGACTGATCAACCCTATCAGTCGACTGATATAAGCCATCAGTCGACTGATGGCAGGGTTTCTAGCTACAATGAAGAGTTAGCTCGAAAATGCAGTTAATATAAGTAAGTTCGATGGTCGTTTACCATCCGATCTCGACTTAGACCTTCCATGAGAAGTCTTGGTCGGATCGATGCCTAAGGACGTCCCCGTACGGAGGACACGACCTTACTTACACTCACTCACACAAGCTTACCTTTGCCTTTACCTTTGAAGCTATGCTTTCAGTTTTCACCTGAGTTCTTCGGCTCCTTCCGAAGTCCTCTCTGTGTCGCCCGACCACCACAGTTCCCTCTGGGTGTCGCTGACCTTTGGCTTAGCTTAGCAATTCTGCACACTTATTTTATCTCGTGAGATAACAAAATAACCTTGAATTTGTATCTTTTCCATAATCAAAATATAGGTTCAATTTTCTTGTGCCCCTGCACCAACAATCTACCCCTTTTTGATCCTATGGCAAACTGATGCAAAGTTAAGGGAAATTTAAAGCAAGACAATAAGTAAATGAGCTCCCCCTTAACCCTAAGTGAGTTTTAGAAGAAATAATTTAATTTTTCAAATTTAAATTTTGTTACTCCCCCTTAACTTACGCTCTTCTCCCCCTTTTGCCATGAATCAAAAATAAGGTTGGGGATTTTATAAAAAGTAGGGGTTTTAAAAACGTAATATTATAGCAGCCATTAAAAAAAAAGAGTATGAGTCCAAGCATACATCTCGAATTAGTTAAGTTCATCGGTTCGAGTTATATCCCTCTACACTAACAATAAAAGTATTTGAAAGATAGTTTTGAATTTCAAAATACTTATAAGTTTAGTTTCAAGAAAAACTTTAAAGATTTATAACCCTTAGGGTTAGTTTGCTTTCCCCCTTAGTCAAGTATATAAAGTATAAGAGAGTTAGGGGGCGCTAAACTTTGGCCTAGAGAGTTTTATAGTTAACATTGGCCAATTATAATTATTCATCTAAGTACAATAGTTGAAGAATAGATAGCCTTTTGAAAAGGTTATGTATATTAAAATTGTTCCTTAATCATCTCACCCATTCTATGTGTCTCAGGATTTGTTCGCCTTATATGTTTTGTGAGATGATTTAATCTTAATTAAAGTTAGTCAATCTTGGGTTAGATTTGGATTTAACCATAAGCTCGTCAAGTCACCTTTTCAAAAAATTGGCTTCCAGGTCGTGGCGAGGAACAAGGGCCTTCTTTGATTGGAACAACGACCACTTCCTTAGACAAAGTCAAATTCAGGAAAATGATAACTTGAGTCACTTGAGACTATTTCTTGGTCTAACTAGTTTAGGATACGGCGAGGTAGCTTTAGCTAGTTCCACTCGGTCAAGTGCACCAAGCTAGATACGCCTTATCTAGGTTGAATACACGAGCCTTTGTTTCCCTAACGTACTATCATCTCACCGTATCCTGATATTATGTTGTCAAGAGTTGACTAACTACTTGTCCTATCTAGCTGTTCTAAAAAATAAAATAAAAGTTTGATCATGCTAAGTTATCGGGTATACTATTTTGGTATTAGCTCCCCCCGGACCATTGAACCAATATGGTCTATTCAAATAATGAACTTGATCCCAGGGAATCTAATACTTATTGATCCTTATATGTGAGTTTAATAGAGTTTTAGAGACCTAATCTTGGACTCGTTGGTAACTACGATTTACGATAGACATATATGATCTATTTGTAGTCTTTGGACTAAACCCGAGTCCGGCTCTGTTGTACACAACTCTCTGAGTTCCAAGAAGTCGGTTAAGATTCTTGGACCCCATTGAGAACTTGTCCAATCGAGCCTCGAGCTCTTGGACTTGTCCTTTCAAGAGGGAGTTATCTTCTTCGAGTTTCTCAACTCGAGTTGAGTCCTCCTCTCGAATTCGACTAGTTGAAGAGGTCAGAGTGGCCTCTTGCTTGAGGGTTTCAACCTCCTCAAGCAAGGACTCGACCCTAGACTCAGACATACCTAATTTCCTAGTTAGCATTTTAATTGTATGATAAAGTGTACTAATTAAAAATGGTTAACCTTGACTTTCTCTTTCGGCCCGACTTTGAGTCTTTTCTCGAAGTCAGCTTCGAGGTCGGAGTCGGAGTCGGAGTTGGACTCGTACTCGACTTCGGACTCTGACTCGGACTCTTCTGGTCTTGCCATGTATGCTATGTCGATGTCTTCTTCTTCTTTGTTCTCCCAAGTTGCATGAAGAGCCTTCTTTGCTCCCATTTTCTCATTCTTCAATTTCTCTCTTTCTTTTCGAACTATTCTTCACACCATGTTGACTATTGCGACCTCCTCTTCAGATTTGGATTCATCCTCAGGTTTGGATCCATCTTCTTACTCGAGAGGTGGCTTGTTCTTCTCCTTTCTTCTTCGTCCTGCAAGTAAAGCAACACCTCTCTCAGCCTGGACCACGTTAGTTTGTTCGTGAAGTTTGAATTTCGAAAACATTTCGTCTAGTCTAAGTTTTGACAGGTCCTTAGAAACCTTGTAGGCATCAACCATGGATGCCCACAAGGTAGTCCTAGGGAAAGCATTTAAAGCATACCTTATAAGGTCCCGATTCTCTACGGCTTGCCCGATCGAGTGAAGATCGTTGACGATGTCTTGGATCCGCGCATGTAGTTAGGTGGCGGTCTCGCAATCTTGCATCTTTAGATTGTATAGTTTATTTTAAAAAAATCCCTTTTACATACCTTAGCATCGGATGTTCCTTCGTGTAGCTCGATTAATTTTTTCCATAGGTCCTTTGTGCTGATGAAGGGTCTGGTGCGGTTGAGCTCCTCTTTGGACAGACCACACTGCAACATTTGAGTCACCTTGGCATCGACTTCGATTTGCTTCTTGGTTGTATTGGTCCACTTGTCGAAGTCCGAGGGCTCGCCTTGATCATTTGTGGGTAGAGCAAAGCCGGTTTGGATGATTATCCAAGTCTCGACTTGTGTTTTTATAAAATACTCCATCCGACCTTTCCAATAACGGAAATCATCTCCGTTAAAGAATGGAGGTCGGGTGGTGTTGTACCCCTCAATGTGGGCCATTTGGAAGGAAAACCTTACACACAAAATAATTAAAAAAAACACAAAAAAGGTTCCAAGACTTCTCCTTGGATTAGTAATGTAGGAAATGAAAATAAATAAAAGGAATAAACGAGAAATAACCAACTAAAATAAAAATTAAACACTTACGATCTTTGATGTCCCGAAAAAGGTACTAACGTCATTTTTTGGGATCGAAGATAGCTTGTTACGAGGGTAAACCCTAGTAAGAAGGTAGATCTCTGAGAGAGCTTCAATTTGGTGGATAGCACATTTTGTGGGTACACTTGTGTAAAAAGTTATGCCCATTTTACTGTGAGCTACTCCCGAAGCGAAGAGATACTTGTAAACACAACCAAAAAAGGGTACCAAGACTTCGTCTTGGATTAGTAGTGCGGGATAAAAACTTAAAACAATAAATACAAAAAGAAAAACAAAAAACAAATGCTAGATTGGTGGTTTCACCAAATCGTAGCGCCCCCGGCTCTGATACCAATTGTTGGATCGATTTGAGTGCTAGAGGAGGGGGAGTGAATAGCGCAAGGAAAACTTTTCTTATTCGTAAAGATAAAACACGAGTGCACAGCGGAAAGTAAGTAAAGACAATTTATTTTTACTTGGTTCACAACCTTCGACTGCTAATCTAAGGCCCTAACAGTCCTAGACTGCGTACAGAGGGTAAAACACTCCTCCTTGTTAGAGGTAGGAGTAAGCGAGTACAATCAATAAAAAAACTCAAGGTAGAGGGACACTCCCCCTCTCCTTGTTACGATTAAAGCTCGATAAGATTTAAATACAACAAAACAAAATATACCAACGACTATTGAAAAAATAGAACTTGAGCTCTTGTCGTTGGAGATGCGGTAGCACTTCGTCGTCGTAAGAATGTCGAAGAGTCACAACGTATTGGAAGCACTTGGAGGCTCTTGGAATGATGGAAATGGGGTGGAGAACCCCTACTTTTATAGCCTTGTGAAACCCTAATCGTTGAGATGAGGTTTCATGAGGTGATGCCACCTAGCCCTTGAGAAATGGTGATAAGCTTTGACTCTCCTCGAGGCTGATCCTTGACCAACAGTCGACTGATCAACCCTATTAGTCGACTGCTAGAGGTATTAGTCAACTAATACAAGTCATCAGTCGACTGATGGCAGGGTTTCCAGCTGCAATGAAAAGTTAGCTCGAAAATGCAGTTAATATAAGTAAGTTCAATGGTCATTTACCATCCGATCTCAACTTAGACCTTCCATAGAAAGTCTTGGTCAGATCGATGCCTAAGGACGTCCCCGTATAGAGGACATGACATTACTTACACTCACTCACACGAGCTTACCTCAGCCTTTACCTTTGAAGCTTCACTTCCGGTCTTCACCCGAGTTCTTTGGCTCCTTACGAAGTCCTCATGGTGTCACCCGACCACCACGGTTCCCTCTGGGTGTCGCTGACCTTCGGCTTAGCTTAACAATTCTGCACACTTATTTTAGCTAGTGAGATAACAAAATAACCTTGACTTTGTATCTTTGTCATAATCAAAACATAGGTTCGATTATCTTGTACCCCTGCACCAACAAAAGGGGGAGTTACCTCTAGGATTGACCTAGGCAAGACCAAAATGACCAAGGCTATCAAGCCTAGAAAGGTCATTAGGAGGGTATCTAGGGAAGTTATCCCTAGCGAATACTTAGTAAGCTCAAGTAGTTCCAATAGGTATTGGATTCCTAGGAGCGTGATCAATTCACGCTAAATGGGTTTAGGTGTGACAACCTTAAATGGATGGGTAGTTAACCTAACCATAGTAAAGGTGGCACTTTAGGTTATTTTTGAGGTTATGGATACCTTGGAAATAGGTTTGAGATTTAAATTCTAAAAATATTTTAGGATGTGCCAATATACTTTGAAGATTATAAAAAAATCAATTAAATTGGCATGACTTAGGTTTAGAAGTCATAGTGTGTCATTTTGGATTTTTGGCACACTTGGGGAATAAATGATAATATGGCAAAATGGGTTTAATAATAACAAATGACAATTAATGCTAAAATTTAGGTATTGTATACCTTATATTCTATTTTCTATGCTTGATTTGTCATATAACATGTCATGACATCATGTTTTATTTTAATCATTCAAAATGTCATGATATTGCTTAGGTTTAAGGTTTTATGTCATGTATGCTTAGATTCCATTTTATGTCATGACATCATGATTATGAGCACATGTCTATTTATATCATCCTTAATGTCATAATCATTCATGCATTTATGAAAATTGAGTTAAGGACAATTGGCATTACTTGAAGTCCCATGTATAAGGGAGTCAAGTAGTGTTGTCTTAGAAAAATGCATGAAACCCTAGTTTAGGAGAACTAAACTCACATCTCACATTACATTGATATGTGTGTGTATTGATACACCCTAGACATATGTGAGATGTTAGGAAATGAGTTAAGTTCAAGGTGCATAGTTTTTGCATCTAGATGAACTCAAACTCATCTTATATTATTGATGAATCATTGGGAAAGCTAATGTGTAAGTCATGTGCATTGAGCCCAAAGAACATGATCCAATAAAAGGTTTTAAAAATATTTTAAAATCATTTTTAAAAACCTTGGTGTAGTCTATTTTTTGATAGAAGTCACCATTGATGAAGTTGATTCAAAGTGAGCTCAAATATTGAAGTTTTTCTTCACTTTTGAACTTTATGTCAATTTCACTATTTTATGGTTAAAATATTTTTCAAATATTTTTCACCCATTGTATTCGTTATAAGTATTATACGTATGAATTTTCATGATTTTTTAAGTTATGTATAATTACTTATGCATTTCTTAAATTCATTTCTAATAATTGGAAAATGAAATTTTATTATTCGTTCGGTTACGTATTGCTTGATCGTGATGGGTAGGACAATCATTGTTGATAGAGTGGTATAAATTTGATTTCGGCGGTAAAGGATGTTTAGCCCATGTTTTAGCTATGTTAGGGTTCCCTAACTGCTCCTAACCCTAGGATATGCTTTGGGAAGCATTAGAAAGGGTGAAAATCCATTGGATATGGATTAGGAGAATTGTTATGGTGTGTATCAATTTTAAGGTGTTGGAAAGTTCAATGTTGAACTTTGGACCTTTATTTTTGATGGTTTAGAGTGTCTATTGGCTTAGGGACTCTCCAAGAACATTGTTGGTGCAATGGTCAAGGGGAGCTATCCGTCATGGGATGATGGATGTTATGTTTTCTCATGAGGGGAAAAATGGGAATTTGAGATGCTCAATTTGGAAATTGGGAGAGTTTGTAGAATTGCCTCTCTTAAATGATATGGAACTTATCATTTAGAAGAGTGAAGGATCCTAGGTGTTTTTGGACCAAGGGAAAGATTGTAAGATCTCATTGGGATATGAGATATTGACCTCCTTGGGGAGAATCTTTCTGATATATGTCAAAAAGGGAGAGAATTAATGGGAGAATGTTAGAATTACCAATTTTCTCAAATTGGTAAGAGAATTTGAGTTGGGGGCCTAACTCAAAGGTATTTTTGTCAAACATGAAAAAGGGGGAGATTGTTGGTGCAATCGGCTCAGGTCACAATTGACCAGACTCGAGTTTGACTCGAGTAGTATTTTGATGTTTGACATTGATGTCTGACAAGTGTTGGGGAGATTATTGGTGCAATCGATCCAGGTCATAATCGATGTTTGATGATGGTTTGACCATTGTCATGGGAAAAGTCTAAGTTTGAATCTTGGCATGGAAAGTCCAACACGGGTTGGTAAGAAAAGTCCAAGCATGGGTATTGGCAATGAAAAGTCCAAGAATGGGTCTTGGTATGGAAAGTCCAACATGAGTTGGCAAGGGAAAGTCTAAGCTTGAGTCTTGGCAATTAAGAAGTCCAAGGGGAATATTGACAGCGTAAAGTTCAAGGGTGGAGTCTTATCAGCATAAGTCCAATGGTTGGCGGCATAAAGTCCAAGCGGAGTCTTGGCAGCATAAGTCAATGTGCCTTGGCGGTGTAGACCACATTAGCATGACAATAGCTGATGGAAGCACTTGAAGGCTAGCGTATAGATGAAAAAGTCATGGATGACTTGGAGGGATCCGATAGGCATGAGGCTGATGGAGGTGGCTAGAAGGCTTAAATCTAGGTCAAGGGTGGTCTAGCAAGTATGAGGGCACCATACTTGGGTTAAAACCTCATGTTTGAGGTGTATCAGTCGACTAAGACTATGGTCAGTCGACGAGAGTTCGACTGCTGTAATTGGCCTAGCATCAGCGCAATGGGCAATTGGTGATAGCACAGCGATCGTGATCTCGAGATCACCGATCTGATGGTCGAATCGAGCGCGAAGCTTCCCGAGTAGACTATTAGGGTTTGTCAGTCGAGTGATGACTTGATTAGTCGACTGATGGACATGATCAGTCGACTGATGGTCTATCCGTTGGAAATTATCCGACGTGGCTCATGTCATTGTGAGACAACGACTACAGGGGCAGTCGACTGATAGTCCCGATCAGTCGTGTGTTAGGCAAAAATCAGCCCGATTGCAAGTTATAAAAGCAGCTCGTGGAGGAGATTTTTGTCATGGTTCTCTTGGGCGATTTGAAGGGGAATAGTTGGTGCTTTCTAGTCCTTCAAGGCTAGTTCAAGGCAATGAAAGATCAAGCAATCAAAAGCTCTTTGTAAAGTATTTTCCTTTACTTGTATCGCATTTCATATTCATAGTTGTTTGTGTTGGGTTTCCGGCACCGCGGCGTGTGTGTGTTCGATCATGTTTCGTAAACATGAGCACAGCGGAAGCAATTAAAAATAATAAATTTATATTTATTACAACACACACAACACACGCATGCATATTACAACAAGTGTAGACATAACCGTAAATTAAAATTTGTAATAAAAGGAATTTATCTACGTTATACCTTTCGTATGACGTATAGCGGGAACGGCATCAACCGGAATGATCCTCGTAAGAATCGTCTCTTTCCGTATCCACGCCGAGCTCCTCGGGATGACTTCGCTAAGCCACGAGCTTCGTCTTCGTACGGGTTACTAGCCTCGTGTTGAAGACGACGTGATCGAGAGATGATCACTATCCAAATCCAAATTCGGATCCAAAACCGAGTCCTCAAAACTCGATTCTCCGGAGAGGTATTCGTCAACCGTTTGACGAATCCTTCGTCGTCCACCTCAGAGGATTACCGGAGATCAAATCCCCGATAAGTTAGCCGCTGTCGGAGCACTAACCGTCGTCCAAACGACGCTCCGACAACAAAGAAACAAGCTGTCCAGAAAAACTGGACAGCTTTTGGTGGAGGAATAGAGGCCGGCCAAAGGAGATGTGGAGCTCACCTTATCACCGAACCCACAAGAGATCACCGGAGGGTCGCCGGAGCATCGCCGGCTGAAGCTTGGATGCCGGCGGCAAGGAGGTGGCAGCAGCTTCATGAAGTTGGCGGCAACACCATGTTGGGCGGCAACAACAAAAGGAGGCTAGGGTTGGGCGGCCAAAACTTCATTAGCTTTAGGGTTAGGGTTTAAGCCCTATTTTATAGAGAACTAATTCTCTTAATGGTTAATGGATCATATCCATAAAGCCCGTTAACCCGCTCCATTAAGATAAGTTAAAATAAACCAAACCATGATGGTTTATTTTAAGTTAAAACGAAGAACAAACTTTTGGTTCATTCGTTTAAAATAAACCAAACCCTTTGGTTTATTCTCATCCATTGGATTAGAACCAAACCATTTTGGTCCATCCATTATGTCTTCATAAGACACGGCCCATCCACGCTTCCATTGCGACTGAAACAATTTCATGCTCACTTTATGTTTGGTCCAACCAAACATAGTTTCTCTCGGTCTGAGAATCCCATTCTCAAGCTCGTTTTAAATCCTTTGGATTACACTCGTTGTGCGTGTGACCAAATAGGTTCTCGGTTTATGTTGGCCGTCTATAATTAACCATTAATTATAGAACGATCATGAGTGGCACCTAGTAGTAATCATGATCCCCAATTAACCGAAAAGATCAACGGTTGATCCAGAACTATTTCTGAAACCCTTCAGTAGCTCGAATGAATCGTGCCCCATTCCCTTCACTCATCTTATACCCACTTGGTTCAGGACATGGTCTATTGTGTCAGTCCCCACTAGGCTGACTACGTCACACCTAGCCCAAGTATCATTTCCTCGTCCTACGGATTCTAGTTACTCCACATGTATCGAAGAGTACCTTACTTTAAACATGTAATGCTTTGGCCAAAGACTTTAGTAACAATCCGACGAGAGGCCATGGGTATACATCTCCTCGCAAGGAGTGGTGAATCCTTTATAGGCTATTCAAACACCTTCGATCATTTCGACTTATACCCAATCATCCCGGGTCCACATCTCCTCGGAGATGTTTGCTTAAGATGTCAAACCATAAGTCTCCATGATCAAGATGACTTGAATACCGCAAGTCAAAGGAACATCGCACTTAAGCCACGGTAAGAACTTCATTGACATATCTATATATGCAGAGAACCATATGAAGTCTTACGGCTGGTCACTATAATGAACTAGTTACCATAACTAGCATCCACGATCAACTCTGGACATCACTATGTCTCCAGCCAGTGAGAATCAGCTGCTTGGATACACCAAGGAGTATACCTTGTGCTAGTCTCGACAGAATTGATGGTGTCCAAATCCATCAATTCATCGACTAGGGATAATTCTGATACATCACAATTACACATGTAGAGATACTCACTAGTTGTGATCCAATCACAAATTCTCTCATGCTGTGAATCGTATCGTGGACATTCAGTAAATGAGTTTAAGATCCAATCAAATACATTAAACATGTATACTCAAATAGTAAATCTTCATTTATCATATAAATGGTTCATACATAAGGCGATTGCCTTAGGACATCTCTCATATATTACTAACAGACTCCCACTTGGCCTAATGCCAATCGCTATGGTATCCTATACCATAAGCACTAACATGACCCTCAAACTTACTTTGAGGTAATGCTTTAGTCAAAGGATCCGCTAAGTTCCTTTCAGTGGGAATTTTCTCGATTTGTATTTCGTTCCTACAGATGATCTCTCTGATAAGATGATAGCGGCGAAGCACATGTTTGGATCATTGATGAGACCACATCAAGTTCAGAGATGAACTTCTTGATCCAAACCGCTTCCCTTTCACGCTTCCAAAGGAATCCGCTATAGTGTCAAGCTTGGAACCTTTCCAACTTATTGCGCCTCCATTCTAGGTGAATACATACCCAGACTAAGACATGGAATCATCCTTGTCTGTCTGGATCTGGCATCCGTATACCCACGTATCACCATGTACCCTTCTCCATATATTAGGAACGCATCCTTAGTTCTTCTTAAGTACTTAAGGATCGTCTTAACAGTCACCCAATGATCCATTCCTGGATCAGACTGGTATCTGCTCGTGACACTCAGAGCATATGATACATCGGGCCTCGTACATAACATAGCATACATGATAGATCCTATTGCGGATGCATAGGGAATCTTACTCATGCAAATCCTCTCGTCTTCTGTGCGCGGACACATAGACTTTGAAAGGTGTACCTCATGCCTGATGGGTAGGAAACCTTTCTTGGATTCCGACATGCTAAACCTCTTTAGCACTCGGTCTACACTGCGAAAGACCAAGCAACCGTTTCGATCTATCTCTATAGATCTTAATCCCGAGGATGTAGGTTGCTTCTCCCAGGTCTTTCATGGAGAATGTCTTGGATAACCAAACCTTCACTGACTGTAAGATTGAAACATCGTTTCCTATAAGTAGTATGTCATCGACATACAATACTAGGAACACGACTGCACTCCCACTAACCTTCTTGTACACACAAGGTTCGTCTGGATTTTTGTGAGAAATCAAACCTTTTGATTGTCTCATCAAAACGGATATTCCAGCTCCTGGATGCTTGCTTCAATCCATAAATGGACCGTCGTAATTTGCATACCTTGGTTTTATCAACCGATGTGAAACCCTCAGGCTGTATCATATACACGTCCTCGAGCAGGTTTCCATTAAGGAAAGCTGTTTTCACATCCATCTGTCATATCTCATAATCATAATGAGCCGCTATGGCCAGGAGCATCCGAATGAATTTAAGCATAGCTACAGGCGAATAGGTTTCGTCATAATCAACACCTTGTTTTTGACGATATCCTTTCGCCACCAATCTAGCCTTATAGGTAATCACATTACCATCCATGTCGGTTTTCTTCTTGAAAACCCACTTGCACCCTATAGGCTTTATCCCTTCAGGTGGGTCAACCAAGTTCCAAACTTGGTTTTCATACATGGAATCCATTTCCGACTTCATGGCACCAAGCCACTTATCCCTTTCTGAACTTGTCAGCACTTCTTCATAATTGGTAGGCTCTTCATCATCAATGAGTAACACGTCGTTCGATTCACTTACGAGAAATCCATATCTCTCAGGAATATTGCGTGTTCTACCAGATCTACGAAGATGTGGTGTTACAATAGGTCCAGCCGATTGCTCATCACTATGAGTTGTCGGCTGTTGTGCTTCACCAGGTATCCCATCAATGTCTATTTGAGTCTCTCGAGCCTCCTCAAGCTCGACGATACTCCCACTGTTTTCTTGCAAGAGAAACTCTTTCTCTAGAAACACAGCATGCCTTGAAACAAACACCTTTTATTCCACAGGATGATAGAATTGGTAACCCCTTGTTTCCTTAGGGTATCCAATAAATAGACATTTATCAGACTTAGCATCCAGTTTGTCTGATACAGTCCGCTTCACATAAGCAGGACAACCCCATATCTTCAAGTAAGATACATAAGGTTTCTTACCATTCCATATCTCATATGGAGTAGTTGAGACTACCTTGGTAGGCATTCTGTTTAACAAGTAAACAGCTGTCTGAAGTGCATAACCCCAAAAGGACTTGGGAAGAGTCGCATGATTCATCATTGACCTGACCATGTCCAACAAGGTCCGGTTACGCCTCTCAGATACACCATTATGCTGTGGTGTATAGGGCGGAGTCCATTGAGACAATATGCCATTGTCTCTCAGATAATCAAGAAACTCTTGACTTAAATATTCACCACCTCGATCCGATCGAAGTATTTTAATACTCTTATCATGTTGTTTCTCTACTTCATTTCTGAATTCTTTGAACCTTTCAAAGGCTTCAGACTTGTGTTTCATCAAGAACACAAACCCAAACCGTGAGTGATCATCGGTGAAGGTAATGAAGTAGCTATAGCCTCCTAATGCTTGAGTTGACATAGGTCCACATACATCAGTATGTACTAGACCTAGTAACTCTCCCACTCGTTCACCTTTTCCTGTAAAAGGTAACTTAGTCATCTTGCCTTTTAAGCATGATTCGCATGTATCGTATGAATCCAATTCAAACGATTCCAGAATTCCACATCGGTGTAATTCGGACATGCGTTTCTTGCTTACATGGCCAAGACGAAAATGTCACATGTAGGAGTCTATTTGATTATCCTTTTGAGCACGCTTGTTATTCGCTTCGATATTGCAAATGTCACTGGATACGTCCAACGTATAAACACCATTGCTTAAAGTTCCAATCCCATAAAGAACTCCATTCAAAGTTATGTAACAACAATTGTTACTAAAAGTCAAATGGAATCCATTTCTATTTAGACAAGAAATAGAAATGATGTTCTTTATCAACGAAGGAACATAAAAGCAATTGTCCAGTTCTAAGACAAGTCCTACAGGGAGTTCCAACAAATACGTTCCGATGGCGAGTGCAGCAACCGTTGCTCCATTCCCAACACGTAAATTTGACTCTCCCCTTGACGAGTCTTCTTCTATTCCTTAGCCCATGTATGTCATTACATATATGTGAGCCACACCCAGTATCAAATACCCAAGTGTCTGAGGAAATAGAATGACAATCAATAAAGAAGATTTCTGAAGAAGATGGTGTTAGTGCATATAAGATCCACATATCTCCACAATGGTATGATATTGTCCACTTTGGGCCCAAGCCCTCATGGTTTTATTTTTGGGCTTTACCCAAAAGGCCTCATACCAATGGAGATATCTTTTTTCTTATAAGCACATGATCTTTTTCCATGTCTTACCAATGTGGGACTTTGATTGTATTCCTCATACTCCCAACAATCCCCCCCTCAAACGAAGGACCACATTGGGCCCCCCCTCAAGCCTATCCCTCCTCGAAGGATTTTCTCTGCTTGATGTCCGATCTTCAACCCACCAGGACTTCCTGCCAGTTGTTCGGTCCCCCCGACCCAACTAGACTTCCTTCCTGATGTCTGGTTCTCTTGATCCGGACGTGGGAGCTCAACTTCCTTCGTTCGAGGTTCATGGCTTGACATGGACCATGGCTCTGATACCAATTGTTAGTGCATATAAGATCCACATATCTCCACAATGGTATGATATTGTCCACTTTGGGCCCAAGCCCTCATGGTTTTATTTTTGGGCTTTACCCAAAAGGCCTCATACCAATGGAGATATCTTTTTTCTTATAAGCACATGATCTTTTTCCATGTCTTACCAATGTGGGACTTTGATTGTATTCCTCATACTCCCAACAGATGGGGCATCCGATGCCTTATCCTTCTTCACGGACTCATGATAAATCTTGCACTTTCTTCGCAAATGGCTCTCCTTGCCATAATGATAGCAAGTTTCCTTTTGTGCTAGTTCTACCTTCTTAGCCCTTCTCTTCTTTCCCTTCTGCTGTTCCTTTGACTTCCTCTTAGAACCTTTCTTCGAGGAATCAACTAACAGCACCGTCCCCTGCTCATGCTTCTCAGAAGACTCCACAGTCTTCAGCATATTGAGCAGTACCACAGATGAACCTCCTAGCATCTCAGAGGTGAAGAGGAGCTTTGAGACTTCGAACCTTTCGAATCTCACTTGCTCATCAACCAACTCACAAAGATGAAGGACTACGATATGAGCATCCATATGCTCATGCTGCTTTCGTAGCTTGGGTTCCATCGTGGCTAGCATGATGCAACTCATTTGTTCAGAATCACTCACATGTTTCTGATAGGCCAACAATTGGTCCAGAGTTGCATCATCACTAGGACGGGCGGGAAGAGGCGCTTCGAGGACATTTGCAAGCTTTTCAACCTTGAGAACAATTCTCAAGCTTCTAAGCGATCCGAAGTTAGGCCCGATCGGTTTGTTCGAATCCAAAATAGTGCGCAAATTCAAAGACGTCATGATCAATTTATTGACCTAGAAATACAAAACGAGCATATATGAGAAAATGATTTTAAAATGCATCAATATACATTTATAAATCCCATTCATTTTTCGAATTTCAAAAACCCCAAAATTACTTCGGGAGATTATAGGTCCATCTCCGAATGGGCTGATATCCATCATAGTTATGAACAACCTTGGAGAGAGTCCAACAAGCCATTCATAACTACGACGGTAGGTATCATCTATACCGATTGCATATCCCGTATATGCAACTATCACAATGTGCTATCAACTAATTGAATGTTCACACATACATCGGGTTGTTAACACATTAACAAGTATGCATCATATGCATAGCACCCAACTTCACCTCCTTTACATCGACCTTGGAAGAGTCGACAAGCCGATGCTCGAGGTTAAAACCAACCCATTAATCGGGACATAGTTTTAATATGGTTAGGCGCATTCAACCAATTAGCCCAGCTTGGAGAGAGTCCAACAACCAAAGCTAACGATTGACCTCGACTCTTACCATATTAGTATTAAACTATTCCATGGTTTGAACATATTGAGGTTAGTAGGGCTTGGAGAGAGTCAACAACCCAAACAAGAAACAGAACTCTGGTTCTAACCATATTAATGGAAGGTGTAGGCTTTAATATTGATTAAGGGTTTTTATGTCTCATCCTCTTTGCATGCAAATAACTATTATCTACATGGCATGACATACATGGCATACATCTACATGTCATGACACGCATGGCATAATGTTATGCATCTAATGCAATTACATGACATACAATTATGTCATGTATATAATTTCCTTATATGTCATAACTATTTATGGAAATAAAATATGTTTAAGATTTGATTCTCCAAATCAAATCATAATTAAATTAGGAAACAAATTTCCAAATCTAATTACATATTTTATTCATGGAATTATTTGATTAAGGAAAATCTATTTAGGAAACCAATTTCCTAAATCATTAAAACTACTTATGGAAATAAAATATTTTAAGATTTGATTTCCCAAATCAAATCATGATTAAATTAGGAAACAAATTTCCAGAATCTAATCAAATATTTTATTTATGGAAAATATCAATTTTCATAAATACTTCTAGACTTTCCAAAATTGAAAAATTTCCATAAATACTTCTAAATTTCCAAAATTTAGAAAATTTCCAGAAATACATTATGACTATCGCAAAACCATTTTTACGATTATGTCGAAACACAACCTGGGCTCTGATACCACTGTTGGGTTTCCGGCACCGCGGCGTGTGTGTATTCGATCATGTTTCGTAAACATGAGCACAGCGGAAGCAATTAAAAATAATAAATCTATATTTATTACAACACACACAACACACGCATGCATATTACAACAAGTGTAGACATAACCGTAAATTAAAATTTGCAATAAAAGGAATTTATCTACGTTATACCTTTCGTATGACGTATAGCGGGAACGGCATCAACCGGAACGATCCTCGTAAGAATCGTCTCTTTCCGTATCCACGCCGAGCTCCTCGGGATGACTTCACTAAGCCACGAGCTTCGTCTTCGTACGGGTTACTAGCCTCGTGTTGAAGACGACGTGATCGAGAGATGATCACTATCCAAATCCAAATTCGGATCCAAAACCGAGTCCTCAAAACTCGATTCTCCGGAGAGGTATTCGTCAACCGTTTGACGAATCCTTCGTCGTCCACCTCAGAGGATTACCGGAGATCAAATCCCCGATAAGTTAGCCGCTGTCGGAGCACTAACCGTCGTCCAAATGACGCTCCGACAACAAAGAAACAAGCTGTCCAGAAAAACTGGACAGCTTTTGGTGGAGGAATAGAGGCCGGCCAAAGGAGATGTGGAGATCACCTTATCACCGAACCCACAAGAGATCACCGAAGGGTCGCCGGAGCATCGCCGGCTGAAGCTTGGATGCCGGCGGCAAGGAGGTGGCAGCAGCTCCATGAAGTTGGCGGCAACACCATGTTGGGCGGCAACAACAAAAGGAGGCTAGGGTTGGGCGGCCAAAACTTCATTAGCTTTAGGGTTAGGGTTTAAGCCCTATTTTATAGAGAACTAATTCTCTTAATGGTTAATGGATCATATCCATAAAGCCCGTTAACCCGCTCCATTAAGATAAGTTAAAATAAACCAAACCATGATGGTTTATTTTAAGTTAAAACGAAACGAACCAACTTTTGGTTCATTCGTTTAAAATAAACCAAACCCTTTGGTTTATTCTCATCCATTGGATTAGAACCAAACCATTTTGGTCCATCCATTATGTCTTCATAAGACACGGCCCATCCACGCTTCCATTGCGACTGAAACAATTTCATGCTCGCTTTATGTTTTGTCCAACCAAACATAGTTTCTCTCGGTCTGAGAATCCCATTCTCAAGCTCGTTTTAAATCCTTTGGATTACACTCGTTGTGCGTGTGACCAAATAGGTTCTCGGTTTATGTTGGCCGTCTATAATTAACCATTAATTATAGAATGATCATGAGTGGCACCTAGTTAGTACATCGCAGTCCCCGATTAGCAGAAAGATCAGCGTTGATCGAACTATTTACGAAACCCTTGATGCTTTCGAATGAATCGTGCCCCATTCCCTTCACTCATCTTATACCCACTTGGTTCGAGGACACTTGGTCTATTGTGCCGGTCCCCACTAAGTGACTCGTCACACCTAGCCCAAGTATCATTTCCTCGTCCTCACAGTTCTAGTTACTCCACATGTATCGAAGAGTACCTTACTCTAAACATGTAATGCTTTGGCCAAAGACTTTAGTAACAATCCGACGAGAGGCCATGGGTATACATCTCCTCGCAAGGAGTGGTGAATCCTTTATAGGCTATTCAAACACCTTCGATCACTTCGACTTATACCCAATCATCCCGGGGCCACATCTCCTCGGAGATGTTTGCTTAAGATGTCAAAGCATAAGTCTCCATGATCAAGATGACTTGAATACCGCAAGTCAAAGGAACATCGCACTTAAGCCACGGTAAGAACTTCATTGACATATCTATATATGCAGAGAACCATATGAAGTCTTACGGCTGGTCACTCCAATGAACTAGTTACCATAACTAGCATCCACGATCAACTCTGGACATCACTATGTCTCCAGCCAGTGAGAATCAGCTGCTTGGATACACCAAGGAGTATACCTCGTGCTAGTCTCGACAGAATTGATGGTGTCCAAATCCATCAATTCATCGACTAGGGATAATTCTGATACATCACAATTAGACATGTAGAGATACTCACTAGTTGTGATCCAATCACAAATTCTCTCATGCTGTGAATCGTATCGTGGACATTCAGTAAATGAGTTTAAGATCCAATCAAATACATTAAACATGTATACTCAAATAGTGAATCTTCATTTATCATATAAATGGTTCATACATAAGGCGATTGCCTTAGGACATTTCTCATATATTACTAACAGACTCCCACTTGGCCTAATGCCAATCGCTATGGTATCCTATACCATAAGCACTAACATGACCCTCAAACTTACTTTGAGGTAATGCTTTAGTCAAAGGATCCGCTAAGTTCCTTTCAGTGGGAATTTTCTCGATTTGTATTTCGTTCCTACAGATGATCTCTCTGATAAGATGATAGCGGCGAAGCACATGTTTGGATCATTGATGAGACCACATCAAGTTCAGAGATGAACTTCTTGATCCAAACCGCTTCCTTTGCTGCTTCCAAAGCTGCAATGTATTCTGCCTTAGTGGTAGAATCCGCTATAGTGTCAAGCTTGGAACCTTTCCAACTTATTGCGCCTCCATTCTAGGTGAATACATACCCAGACTAAGACATGGAATCATCCTTGTCTGTCTAGATCTGCATTCGTATACCCACGTATCACCATGTACCCTTCTCCATATATTAGGAACGCATCCTTAGTTCTTCTTAAGTACTTAAGGATCATCTTAACAGTCACCCAATGATCCATTCCTGGATCAGACTGGTATCTGCTCGTGACACTCAGAGCATATGATACATCGGGCCTCGTACATAACATAGCATACATGATAGATCCTATTGCGGATGCATAGGGAATCTTACTCATGCAAATCCTCTCGTCTTCTGTGCGCGGACACATAGACTTTGAAAGGTGTACCTCATGCCTGATGGGTAGGAAACCTTTCTTGGATTCCGACATGCTAAACCTCTTTAGCACTCGGTCTATATATGTAGACTGTGAAAGACCAAGCAACCGTTTCGATCTATCTCTATAGATCTTAATCCCGAGGATGTAGGTTGCTTCTCCCAGTCTTTCATGGAGAATGTCTTGGATAACCAAACCTTCATTGTAAGATTGAAACATCGTTTCCTATAAGTAGTATGTCATCGACATACAATACTAGGAATACGACTGCACTCCCACTAACCTTCTTGTACACACAAGGTTCGTCTGGATTTTTTGTGAGAAATCAAACCTTTTGATTGTCTCATCAAAACGGATATTCCAGCTCCTGGATGCTTGCTTCAATCCATAAATGGACCGTCGTAATTTGCATACCTTGGTTTTATCAACCGATGTGAAACCCTCAGGTTGTATCATATACACGTCCTCGAGCAGGTTTCCATTAAGGAAAGCTGTTTTCACATCCATCTGTCATATCTCATAATCATAATGAGCCGCTATGGCCAGGAGCATCCGAATGAATTTAAGCATAGCTACAGGCGAATAGGTTTCGTCATAATCAACACCTTGTTTTTGACGATATCCTTTCGCCACCAATCTAGCCTTATAGGTAATCACATTACCATCCATGTCGGTTTTCTTCTTGAAAACCCACTTGCACCCTATAGGCTTTATCCCTTCAGGTGGGTCAACCAAGTTCCAAACTTGGTTTTCATACATGGAATCCATTTTCGACTTCATGGCACCAAGCCACTTATCCCTTTCTGAACTTGTCAGCACTTCTTCATAACTGGTAGGCTCCTCATCATCAATGAGTAACACGTCGTTCGATTCACTTACGAGAAATCCATATCTCTCGGGAATATTGCGTGTTCTACGGATCTACTGAAGATGTGGTGTTACAATAGGTCTGTGATTGCTCATCACTATGAGTTGTACTGTTGTGCTCACCGTATCCCATCAATGTCTATTTGAGTCTCTCGAGCCTCCTCAAGCTCGGATACTCCCTTATTTTCTTGCAAGAGAAACTCTTTCTCTAGAAACCACATGCCTTGAAACAAACACCTTTTGTTCCACAGGATGATAGAATTGGTAACCCCTTGTTTCCTTAGGGTATCCAATAAATAGACATTTATCAGACTTAGCATCCAATTTGTCTGATACAGTCCGCTTCACATAAGCAGGAAAACCCCATATCTTCAAGTAATATACATGAGGTTTCTTACTATTCCATATCTCATATGGAGTAGTTGAGACTACCTTGGTAGGCATTCTGTTTAACAAGTAAACAGCTGTCAGAAGTGCATAGCCCCAAAAGGACTTGGGAAGAGTTGCATGATTCATCATTGACCTGACCATGTCCAACAAGGTCCGGTTACGCCTCTCAGATACACCATTATGTTGTGGTGTATAGGGCGGAGTCCATTGAGACAATATGTCATTGTCTCTTAGATAATCAAGAAACTCTTGACTTAAGTATTCACCACCTCGATCCGATCGAAGTATTTTAATACTCTTGTCATGTTGTTTCTCTACTTCATTTCTGAATTCTTTGAACCTTTCAAAGGCTTCAGACTTGTGTTTCATCAAGAACACATACCCAAACCGTGAGTGATCATCGTGAAGGTAATGAAGTAGCTATAGCCTCCTAATGCTTGAGTTGACATAGGTCCACATACATCAAGATGTACTAGACCTAGTAACTCTCCCACTGCTCACCTTTCCCGTAAAGGTAACTTAGTCATCTTGCCTTTTAAGCATGATTCGCATGTATCGTATGAATCCAATTCAAACGATTCCAATTCCACATCGGTGTAATTCGACATGCTTCTTGCTTACATGGCCAAGACGACAATGCCACATGTAGGAGTCTATTTGATTATCCTTTCGAGCACGCTTGTTGCTCGCTCGATATTGAAAATGTCATCGATACGCCCAACGATAAACACCATTGCTTAAAGTTCCAATCCCATAAAGAACTCCATTCAAAGTTATGTAACAACAATTGTTACTAAAAGTCAAATGGAACCCATTTCTATTTAGACAAGAAATAGAAATGATGTTCTTTATCAACGAAGGAACATAAAAGCAATTGTCCAGTTCTAAGACAAGTCCTACAGGGAGTTCCAACAAATACGCTCGATGGCGAAAAAAAGAACCGCTGCTCCATTCCCAACACGTAAATTTGACTCTCCTCGACGAGTCTTCTTCTATTCCTTAGCCCATGTATGTCATTACATATATGTGAGCCACACCCAATATCAAATACCCAAGTGTCTGAGGAAATAGAATGACAATCAATAAAGAAGATTTCTGAAGAAGATGGGGCATCCGATGCCTTATCCTTCTTCACGGACTCAAGATAAATCTTGCACTTTCTTCGCAAATGGCTCTCCTTGCCATAATGATAGCAAGTTTCCTTTTGTGCTAGTTCTACCTTCTTAGCCCTTCTCTTCTTTCCCTTCTGCTGTTCCTTTGACTTCCTCTTAGAACCTTTCTTCGAGGAATCAACTAACAGCACCGTCCCCTGCTCATGCTTCTCAGAAGACTCCACAGTCTTCAGCATATTGAGCAGTACCACAGATGAACCTCCTAGCATCTCAGAGGTGAAGAGGAGCTTTGAGACTTCGAACCTTTCGAATCTCACTTGCTCATCAACCAACTCACAAAGATGAAGGACTACGATATGAGCATCCATATGCTCATGCTGCTTTCGTAGCTTGGGTTCCATCGTGGCAAGCATGATGCAACTCATTTGTTCAGAATCACTCACATGTTTCTGATAGGCCAACAATTGATCCAGAGTTGCATCATCACTAGGACGCAAGTGAAGGCCAGGCGGGAAGAGGCGCTTGAGGACATTTCAAGCTTTTCACCTTGAGAACAATTCTCAAGTTTCTAAGCGATCCAAGTTCGGCCCGATCGATTTATTTGAATCAAAATGGAGCATAAATTCAACACATCATGATCAATTTATTGACCTAGAAATACAAAACGAGCATATATGAGAAAATGATTTTAAAATGCATCAATATACATTTATAAATCCCATTCATTTTTCGAATTTCAAAAACCCCAAAATCACATCGGGAGATTGTAGGTCCATCTCCGAATGGGCTGATATCCATCATAGTTATGAACAACCTTGGAGAGAGTCCAACAAGCCATTCATAACTACGACGGTATCATCTATCGATTGCATATCCGTATATGCAACTATCACAATGTGCTATCAACTAATTGAATGTTCACACATACATCGGGTTGTTAACACATTAACAAGTATGCATCATATGCATAGCACCCAACTTCACCTCCCTTTACATCGACCTTGGAGAGAGTCCAACAAGCCGATGCTCCAGGTTAAAACCAACCCATTAATCAGGACATAGTTTTAATATGGTTAGAGCGCATTCAACCAATTAGCCCAGCTTGGAGAGAGTCCAACAACCAAAGCTAACGATTGACCTCTGACTCTTACCATATTAGTATTAAACTATTCCATGGTTTGAACATATTCGGGTTCGAGCCGGGCTTGGAGAGAGTCCAACAACCCAAAAAAGAAACAGAACTCTGGTTCTAACCATATTAATGGAAGGTGTAGGCTTTAATATTGATTAAGGGTTTTTATGTCTCATCCTCTTTGCATGCAAATAACTATTATCTACATGGCATGTCATACATGGCATACATCTACATGTCACGACACACATGGCATAATGTTATGCATCTAATGCAATTACATGGCATACAATTATGTCATGTATATAATTTCCTTATATGTCATAACTATTTATGAAAATAAAATATGTTTAAGATTTGATTCTACAAATCAAATCATAATTAAATTAGGAAACAAATTTCCAAATCTAATCACATATTTTATTCATGGAATTATTTGATTAAGGAAAATCTATTTAGGAAACCAATTTCCTAAATCATTAAAACTACTTATGGAAATAAAATATTTTAAGATTTGATTTCCCAAATCAAATCATGATTAAATTAGGAAACAAATTTCCAGAATCTAATCAAATATTTTATTTATGGAAAATATCAATTTCCATAAATACTTCCAACTTTCCAAAAGTGGAAGATTTCCATAAATACTTCTAGACTTTCCAAAATTAAAAAATTTCCATAAATACTTCTAAATTTCCAAAATTTAGAAAATTTCAAGAAATACATTATGACTATCGCAAAACCATTTTTACGATTATGTCGAAACACAACCTGGGCTCTGATACCACTGTTGGGTTTCCGGCACCGCGGCGTGTGTGTGTTCGATCATGTTTCGTAAACATGAGCACAGCGGAAGCAATTAAAAATAATAAATCTATATTTATTACAACACACACAACACACGCATGCATATTACAACAAGTGTAGACATAACCATAAATTAAAATTTGCAATAAAAGAAATTTATCTACGTTATACCTTTCGTATGACGTATAGCGGGAACGGCATCAACCGGAACGATCCTCGTAAGAATCGTCTCTTTCCGTATCCACGCCGAGCTCCTCGGGATGACTTCGCTAAGCCACGAGCTTCGTCTTTGTACGGGTTACTAGCCTCGTGTTGAAGACGACGTGATCAAGAGATGATCACTATCCAAATCCAAATTCGGATCCAAAACCGAGTCCTCAAAACTCGATTCTCCGGAGAGGTATTCGTCAACCGTTTGACGAATCCTTCGTCCTCCACCTCAGAGGATTATCGGAGATCAAATCCCCGGTAAGTTAGCCGCTGTCGGAGCACTAACCGTCGTCCAAACGATGCTCCGACAACAAAGAAACAAGCTGTCTAGAAAAATTGGATAGCTTTTGGTGGAGGAATAGAGGCCGGCCAAAGGAGATGTGGAGCTCACCTTATCACCGAACCCACAAGAGATCACCGGAGGGTCGCCGGAGCATCGCCGGCTGAAGCTTGGATGCCGGCAGCAAGGAGGTGGCAGCAGCTCCATGAAGTTGGCGGCAACACCATGTTGGGCGGCAACAACAAAAGGAGGCTAGGGTTGGGCGGCCAAAACTTCATTAGCTTTAGGGTTAGGGTTTAAGCCCTATTTTATAGAGAACTAATTCTCTTAATGGTTAATGGATCATATCCATAAAGCCCGTTAACCCGCTCCATTAAGATAAGTTAAAATAAACCAAACCATGATGGTTTATTTTAAGTTAAAATGAACCGAACCAACTTTTGGTTCATTCGTTTAAAATAAACCAAACCCTTTGGTTTATTCTCATCCATTGGATTAGAACCAAACCATTTTGGTCCATCCATTATGTCTTCATAAGACACGGCCCATCCACTCTTCCATTGCGACTGAAACAATTTCATGCTCGCTTTATGTTTGGTCCAACCAAACATAGTTTCTCTCGGTCTGAGAATCCCATTCTCAAGCTCGTTTTAAATCCTTTGGATTACACTCGTTGTGCGTGTGACCAAATAGGTTCTCGGTTTATGTTGGCCGTCTATAATTAACCATTAATTATAGAACGATCATGAGTGACACCTAGTAGTACATCATGATCCCCAATTAACCGAAAAGATCAACGGTTGATCCAGAACTATTTCTGAAACCCTTCAGTAGCTCGAATGAATCGTGCCACATTCCTTTCACTCATCTTATACCCACTTGGTTCAGGACATGGTCTATAGTGTCAGTCCCCACTAGGCTAACTACGTTACACCTAGCCCAAGTATCATTTCCTCGTCCTACGGATTCTAGTTACTCCACATGTATCGAAGAGTACCTTACTCTAAACATGTAATGCTTTGGCCAAAGACTTTAGTAACAATCCGACGAGAGGCCATGGGTATACATCTCCTCGCAAGGAGTGGTGAATCCTTTATAGGCTATTCAAACACCTTCGATCATTTCGACTTATACCCAATCATCCCGGGTCCACATCTCCTCGGAGATGTTTGCTTAAGATGTCAAAGCATAAGTCTCCATGATCAAGATGACTTGAATACCGCAAGTCAAAGGAACATCGCACTTAAGCCACGGTAAGAACTTCATTGACATATCTATATATGCAGAGAACCATATGAAGTCTTACGGCTGGTCACTCCAATGAACTAGTTACCATAACTAGCATCCACGATCAACTCCGGAAATCACTATGTCTCCAGCCAGTGAGAATTAGCTGCTTGGATACACCAAGGAGTATACCTCGTGCTAGTATCGACAGAATTGATGGTGTCCAAATCCATCAATTCATCGACTAGGGATAATTCCGATACATCACAATTACACATGTAGAGATACTCACTAGTTGTGATCCAATCACAAATTCTCTAATACTGTAAATCGTATCATGGACATTCAGTAAATGAGTTTAAGATCCAATCAAATACATTAAACATGTATACTCAAATAGTGAATCTTCATTTATCTTATAAATGGTTCATACATAAGGCGATTGCCTTAGGACATCTCTCATATATTACTAACAGTTTGTATCTCTTGTATTACTTAGTGTAATTTTTGTACGAGATTTCTTCACTTCCGGATTGTTCCGAGAAGGAGTTATTTGAGTAGTGGTGTGTGATTGACATCGCTAGGGCTTTTACGAGCCCAATTCATAGAGTATGAACCATTCGATTCTGAACCACGTTATATTCGGTATTGTGAGTGTGCTTGTGTATATTTGTTTTTGTTATATATATATTCCACTGCATATAATACATTTTGTAGTAAGTGCGATCAAATTCAATCAAGCAATGCCGAGATACTATTCATCCCCTTCTAGCGGCCACCGAGATCCCAACATTCCTTAGATTTGAAGACTAACATTATTGAAAGCAACATTAACAATTAACTTGTCTATTGTATTGTATCCTCCAGTGTTGTCCACTATTTTAAAAATAATTTTCTATGAGATCGTAACTTTAGTCAAAGAGAAACTTTGATATAATAGTAAAATATTTGACATATAATCTAGAGATTACGAAAATAACTTTTTTATTACATATAATAATTTTTTTCTTAAAATTTTATATTAATGAAAACTTTATGCACTCGACTATTTTTTTTTTACAGCTTTAGCCAAACATTATCTTTAGCTCTAATTGATTTTAGAAAAACTTTTCATACATTAGCTTAAGCTCTAACTAATTCTTTTTGTAGGGTTTGGGGTAAAACTTCGGGTATAGAGAATTTTTTTTATTTTAATTTTCAGTCAAGCATTAACTGACGAGTGTTTTGATCACTTGGGGCAACCCTAGAATGCAACGTACATGCTCATAAATGTACTATATTTGATCCCAAGGGCATAGTCCAACGGTAAAAATGGAGAGACATCTTATAAGAGAATACAGTTTGATCCTCTGTTATGACATCGTTCAATGATGAATTTAGAAAAAAATCTATTTTGACGGTCATGTAGCCCAGAAATTTACTTGGTGGACAGAGTACGACTTCGGCGTTGGGCCATCGTTTAGGGATGACACGACTGTAAAGTCCGGACTGAATAGTGAAAAAGCTATGAGTGTTTCCTTGATTTACTCTTAGTGGGCGATGGAGGCCACTTGGGCTCCGATTTTATCCGACTCATTTATTGACAAGGCATTCCGAAGGTTCGTGAGACAGGATCGGTCACTCTTAGAAATTAGTCAGACCGAAGATTTGAATACTTTGATGTCAATAAAAAAAAATAGTAGTGAAATTCATGTAAAAGCAAGTGTGCAACAACCATGTCAATTAATTAACAAATCAAGTGAGGGTCCCTTGGGGAATTGGTAGAGTTAAACCAAGCAAAGCATATTATACAAATAGATTGGGTCAATCAAGCTAAGCGATGCAACTCAGTAGACTAATCAAGCTATGCATGTGGGTGAAGCGGGTTAGATTAGGTAGACCCATTGGACGAATTAGGTTAATCAAGTTGTCTAGGTGGATGGATTTATTGAGCTAGTGAATTAATTAAGCTAGATGGAAGGTATGATAGTTAAGTCCACCAAACTAATCAAATCAGATAAAGAAAGTGAATCAAATAAATTGAATATGTTAAATGGATCAACTAAGTCAAACATATATTTGTAGAACAATCAAGTAGCGGGTCGAATAAATTTAACAAAAAATATTCAAAAATAGATCAAACAAAGTAAATAAGTCATGTTTATCCAAAAAATTACGCAATCAAAATAGATCAAATATAGAATATAAATAAATTAAATGGGATCTATTGTACCAATTCATAGCAATACCTTAACAAATTAAAGAAATGGAATGATTTTTTTATTTCCATTTCATTTTATTTTATTTTCATTTCAAACCAACACATCCTTAGTGAAGAATGATTTAGGGAATGGTATTCCAAGTCATATGGAAATGCATCACATCCTTAATCGATGAAGTTAGGATTTGTAGGACAAGAGGATGGTAAATAAGCACAACCTGAATTTTAAATTTGTCTTTTGCTCATAGCTTATATAAAATGTTAGTTTGATTATTTGGTAATGCACAAAGGGAATAAAATAGATAAATACATACAAAAAGAAATAATAGTGCTAATACAATGATAGAACATGGTTTAAACCCTCAAGTTCTCCTTCACAACTTACAAATGAATAATAATTAAGGCACAAAAGAAAAAGTAAAACAGTTATAGGAAAAATATTGAAACTTTTGAAAGAAGTATCTCCTTTTAAGCCATCAAGAGCGCTTTTGTGGATGACAAATTATTTGGAGAACGAAGGTTTTGAGTATGTGATTCATGTGCTTCTAAATTACTTCGCTCACTCCCATATCTATTGTATAGATTTCTATTAGATATGATACTCAATGATATTTTATGAAGTCTGATAATCTTTTTATAGTATAATTCTATCAAATGATCCATTGAATCGGTTTTACAGATCAGTAGAAAATGAACGAACTTGATTAATTGATCAATGATTATCCAAATCCATTGGATGATTTATATTGGCTCAACTTGTTGGTGCAATCGGCCTAAGTTACGATTGACCGGACTCGAGTTTGACTTGAGTAGTATTTTGATTTTTGGCAATGGGTTGACCGGATTGACTATATGGTTGACATGGGATTGACCATATAATGGAGGAGTCCAAGTGGGACACTTGACATGGAAAGTCCAAGTCTTGAGTACTTTGTATGAAAAGTCCAAACATGGGTCTTGGCCTTGATAAAGTCCAAGTCATTGGTACTTGACAATTGTAAAGCCCAAGTCATGGGTACTTGGCAATTGAAAAATCCAAGCATGGGTCTTGACAATTGAAAAGTCAAAGCATGAATCTTGACAATTGAAAAGTCCAACATGGAGTTCGCAAGAGAAGTCCAAGGGTATAATATTGGTGGCGTAAAGTCCAAGCTGTAGTCTTGGCGACATAAGTCTAATGTTTGACAGCGTAAAGTCTAAGCATGTGTCTTGACAGCGTAAGCCTAAATATACCTTGACAATGTATACCTGATCAACATGACAATAGCTGATGGAAACACTTGAAAGCTAACGTATGGATGAACAAATCATGGATGACCTAGAGGGATCCGATAGGCGTGAGGCTGATTGAGGTGGCTAGAAGGCTTAGGTCTAGACTAAGAGTGGTCTAGCAAGTATGAGGGGATAATACTTGGGGTAAACCTCATGGCTGAGGTTCATCAGTCGATTGGGGTTATAGACTGTTGGTGCAGGGGCACCTAAGTCGAACCTGTATTTTGATTATGACAAAAGATGCAAAGTCAAGGATAAAATTATCGCTATTCACCCCCCTCTAGCGATCCGTTCGATCCAACAAGGACCAGTCGACTGGTCAAGTATTTTGACACTTAGCAACCTAGTTGACTCTGAACAGTCGATTGGGGTTATAACCAGTCGACTAGAGCTCGACTATGGTTGTTTGCCTTGGCAGTCGACTGCCAGCTTTGGACAGTTGACTGACCGAGCAATAGACTTTCATGGAGGGAAGTCGACTGATATTTGCAGCCATGAGCACAGAAAGTTCCGTAGTCGACTGGGTAGTCGATTGTTAGGATTTGGCAGTCGACTGATTGGCTATCCGTTGGAGTTTTTCCAACATAGATTAAGTCGTTGTGAGACAACGGCTACAGGAGCAGTCGACTGATGGATATGGGCAGTCAACTGCTAGGCAAAAATCAGTTCGAGTTGCAACTTTATAAGGAGCATGAAAGGGAGGATTTTAACAGCATTTCTTGAGGAATTTAAAGGGGAATTGCTGTTGCATTCCATACCTTCAAGGCATTCCAAATGCAACCAAAGATCAAGCATTCAAAAGCTCACATTTGTAAAGTGTTTTCTTTACTTGTATTCATTTGCTTATTGTAATTGCTTGTATCTTGTTCTTATTATTGTATTACTTTTGTAATCAATTGTAAGAGGTTTTCTGCCTCCGAATTGTTCCGAGAAGGAGTGTATTAGTGGTAGTGTATATCATTAGAGCTCATTTGAGCTCAACCCGTGAAATAGAAACCCTAGGTTCCGAACTATATTATATACTTGTGTATTGCATGTGAGTGTTTGTCTTTATTTTGAATTTATGCTTTATTATTTCCACTGCACATACTAACAAATTATAGAGACAAACACGATCGAATTCCAAACGTCGAATCGAAACTACTATTCACCCCCTCTAGCACGTCACTTATGGTCCTACACAACTGCTCTTCAATCAATTAAAATATTGGTCTCAAAGGTTTGTCTATATAATTATCTTTGCTTCAATCTACTCAAATCTTTATTAGTTGACTCCAGCTGGTATTAAGCATAAAATTTTTTGTCCAACAAATTTGTCCTCACTTGACTTAACATGTTCTTCAATTAACATAAATTTTTAACAAACGACTCTAATTGTTATTAGTCATAATTATATAACTCTATGATTTTTTTAATGACATTGTATTTCAGTATATCTTTAACCTATCAACTCGTTTAAATAAATTTGATTTTTCCATTGATGATTCAATTCTAGTCGACTCTATTCATTCTAATCAAATCAAATCTTATTCCATCAAAAATAAGGTTTTAGTCCACTTGAGACCATTTTGGCCGACTCAATTATAATCATTCAACTACATGGTTCACTCAGGCAACTTTAGTGGATTATATTGAATTATAATTCAATTAACTCAAGCTAAAATAAAATATTTCTATTTATAAGCACAATACCTACAGTCGATTACTTGGTTAATTTAATTATTTAATTGATTGAAATACACTTCAATCAACTAAATTTGCTCAACTTTAAGCTTTTTTATCAACTTTGACCCATAACACATGCCATTTGGCCAAATTCACATCTAAGTAGTGTTAGGACCGGTGTTTAGGGTTCATATCTAATAGCGATTCGAACTCGATCATCGATTGCATTCCTGTGCTCATCTATAAAATATTAATGCAGCAGAAACAATGTATAATCAAACGACAAGATAAAATACAAACACAACACATCGAATTTTACGTAGTTTGGAACCCCTGATTCCTACTCCACAACCTAGCTCCTAGCGATAGATCCACTATCACTTTCTCCTTCTCAAAAACCTTCCAAAGGTGGAGAAATTTTTTACAACATGTTCTTATATAACAGAAGCAACCAAATACAAATATACAAGGAATAAAAAAGAACAAGAATAAAAAAGTTTTATACGATTATGATCTTGCTTGCTTATAGCTTGGTTGCTTTGGAATGTTTTGGAAGGGCTAGAATACAACAACAAATCACCTTCAAAGTCTCCAAGAATCGGTGTCTCGAAATCTTGACAAAACCCTCTCTTATAAGGTCATTATCAGACTGATTTCTGCCTACTAGTCTACTATCCTTACCCCCAGTCGACTAATTAATTGGTTGTTGCTGTCCAATAGCATGATCCACATCGGATTCTAGTACATCAATCGATTGTCATTTTTCATTAGTCAACTAGTTAGTTGAGTTGTTAACCTTCTGTGTCCAATCACAGTAACACCAGTCGATTGTTTCTTGACTAACAATCAACTACCATCCTTTCTATACCCTACTACAATGTCACTAGTTGGCTGATCAATCCATCAGTCAATTGACTTTAGCCAATCGAGTTCTCAACTCAACAGTTGCTCAAACAGTGACTGCTCAATACCATCAATCGACTGCCAAGCTATCAGTCCATTGATCAACCTCATCAGTCGACTGCTCAACCACTCAAGTTGGTAGTTGAGTTCTAAACTCAACACTTGCTCGAGCACTGTTATCAATCAACTGGTAACCCTACCAGTCGATTTATACTTTAGTCTCAGCCTAGTTTCAAGCCAACTCTCAGTTCACTTGGTATCCAATTGACCTCAACCTACCAAGAGTTTTCTTGTCCAACATCTAACCACTCTTGATATACCAAAACCTCTTCTGCCTAGCGTCTGGTCACCTTGACCCACTAAGACTTCACTTGTCTAGTCTTTGGTCACCTTGATCTACCAGGACTTCCTTTGCCAAGCATGATCACCTTGACTTGTCGGGACTTTACTTCCCAAGCACAGTCACCCTGACTCGTCGGGACTTCACTTGCCAAACACGATCACCTTGATCTTCTAGGACTTCACTTGCCAAGCATGGTCACCTTGATCTGCCAGGACTTCATTTGTCATGTATGGTTACCTTGACTTGACAGAACTTCCTATCACCAAGCATCCGATTCTCCTTGACCTATTTGGACTTTCACCACCAAGTGTCAGGTCATCCTTAACCCACTTAGATTTCTCACTTGCCAACCCCTTGTAGGACTTTCCAGCACCAAGTATCTAGTCCTCCCTAACCCGCTTGGATTTTCACTTTGCCAATGTCCGGTTGAACTTCACTCGTCAAGTATATGGTCAACCTTGACCTACTTGACTTCTCATCAAACGTCATCCATATGACTACGGATGCCCCATACCATCCTATGGTCATATTGTCATACATATTATCAAACATCGAAACTCAGCTCGAATCTCACTCGAGTTTGGTCAACCTTGACCTGAGACCAATTGCACTAACAATCTCCCCCTTTTTGATGTTTGACAATATCTTTAAGTTATGCTAACCCATAAGCCTAACTTGCTTCTTCATATGCCAAAACATAATGAAGGTTTCAATTTTAAAATTTCATTTGATGAGATTTTGAAATTGAGGAGGTTTTAAGTTCATGTTTGGGTTTTCAGATCATCTTTGTGCACTAAGCATCTTGAGCCTAACTTAAACTCTTTCATTTCTCCTCCTTTGACATATATCAAAAAGTCTTTCCCAACTTAACTCATCCTCCCCCTTTTCCTTCATTTTCAACTCCTTTATTCTCGTTAGTGATAAAACTTTTATCACTAATCAACCATCATGCCTTGATGGATAATGTTAGTGCTTATAAGCTCCACATATCTCCACAATGGTATGATATTGTCCACTTTGGGCCCAAGCCCTCATGGTTTTGTTTTTTGGGCTTTACCCAAAAGGCCTCATACCAATGGAGATATCTTTTTTCTTATAAGCACATGATCTTTTCCATGTCTTACCAATGTGGGACTTTGATTGTATTCCCCATACTCCCAACAATCCCCCCCTCAAACGAAGGACCACATTGGGCCCCCCCTCAAGCCTATCCCTCCTCGAAGGATTTTCTCTGCTTGATGTCCGATCTTCAACCCACCAGGACTTCATGCCAGTTGTTCGGTCCCCCCGACCCAACTAGACTTCCTTCCTGATGTCTGGTTCTCTTGATCTGGACGTGGGAGCTCAACTTCCTTCGTTCGAGGTTCATGGCTTGACATGGACCATGGCTCTGATACCAATTGTTAGTGCTTATAAGCTCCACATATCTCCACAATGGTATGATATTGTCCACTTTGGGCCCAAGCCCTCATGGTTTTGTTTTTTGGGCTTTACCCAAAAGGCCTCATACCAATGGAGATATCTTTTTTCTTATAAGCACATGATCTTTTCCATGTCTTACCAATGTGGGACTTTGATTGTATTCCCCATACTCCCAACAGATAATTTCCCCTAAAGGCTTGCTCCCCCTGAATCATTGCACCAATAATGTCTTTGAAGAGATCCTAAGCCTATAGGAAATCTAAACTTCAAAAATAGGAGCAAACATTCAACCTTGAACATTAACATCCCTTAAAATTTGATTCTTACCCTAATTAACTCTCCTATTCATTTTTAGTAAAAATTTCACCCTTACAATGCTTGTCTAAGCATATTAGATGGTTAGGAGAAGTTAGTGTTGGACCGAAAGCACACTGGGGTTGAATAGCGTAAAACTTTTCTCTTCGTTCGTTGGTAAAACTCACATGATTATCAAAGTATATCGTAGTGGAATAAATAAAAATAACACGAAACACAAATTCTTTTACTTGGTTCACAACTGCGAGGCTGCTAATCCAAGGCCCAGCGATCCGAAATCACTATCGGTGGGCAATCACTAAAATGTCTATACCTCGTTGGAGGTAAGAGATTCACTTCTTTTACAAAAGATGAGGAATGGTAACAACTTTACCATCCTCTAAAGGTAAGTACAAAAAGAAATGATACAAGACTTAAAATAAATGTACCAACACCGAGATTATGAAAGTGCAGCATACGGTCAGAGTTGTAGTTTACGTCACTTCGGTAGATTGTCGATCACTAGGTTTGAGAGCACAAGTACTTGGAAGATGATGATATAGGGTTTCTGTCCGAAACCACATTTATAGAGTTTTTCAGGCGCCTAAATCTGGTCCAGGTGACTCCAACTTCATCTAATCTAGATTTGATGCAGTCGAAATTTATCAATAGAAATTTATCCTGTTCCAGTCAACTAGAGTCCAATCGGTCATATGGATTGTTCCAATTAATGGACACAAGCTAATTTCTTACATCATAGAATTAACATAGTAATATAGTAGAGTACATAGAGTAGCAATGATAGTCTTCGCCTGCCCGATCTTGACTTTGGCATTTCCCTAGAATCCTTAGTCAGACTGATGCCTAAGGTTATCCCCGTATCAAGGACGTGACCTTACCACTCTAGACAAAAGATTCTTACCTTGCTTACCTCTACCAAATCCTATTTAGACTTTGTTGCTTAGCATCTAATCCTTTGATCACCACAACTTCGTTCTGATGTCTAGACCCTACTGACCCATCATGAATCCTTCACTTAGTGTCTTCGACCACCACGACTTCTTTCTAATGTCCAGCCCCAGCTTACCCACCACGAATCCTTCACCTAGTGTCTTTGACCATCACAGCTTCTTTATGATGTCCAGGCTCTGATGACTCATCCCGAACTCTTCACCGAGTGATTTTGATCTTAGCTAAGACTTTCTTTGTCTAATCAAATCCTGCAAACTAACTAAGTCCTGCAAGCTTGACACATAATATAAGACTATAATATGACTTAACTTTGAACTTTTGCCATTATCAAAACTCAGGTTCGATTATCTAGTATCCCTGCTCCAACAATCTCCCTCTTTTTTATTTATGACAATATCGTTCAAAGTTAAGGAAATCAATACAGTTTATGACATAATTTTCAAACACTCCCCCTTAATATTACCTCCCCTTTTTAATATAGTTTATGATGAGTTTTGAAAAAAAAAAATTTAAATTTTTCTTAACTTTACCCTCTTCCTCTTTGACATATATAAAAAAGAATGTAATATAAAGTTCTTCTTAAATTCTGCACTAACAGTTAGGTTACCTAGGATTACAGTTAAATGGTCAATCTAAACTTAATCAGCCAAAAATCACTCTAACAGTCGACTAATTTCAGTAATCAGTCGACTATTTCATGAGTAGTCGACTAGTTTTAGAATTTTTAAAAAATCAGGTTTTTCAGTTAGATTTGAAAACACACATAAGTAATTCTATGATTTTCGAAAAATCTTAAAATTTCATACATGCATTACCTATGCCAAATACTATGGGTGAAAATAGTTTTCTATGAAAATACCCATTAGTTTCAAAGAATGATAGAAAGTTCAAAACAATTGAAACATTCAATTTTTTTGCCTAATTTGAATCGAGATCATCAATGGTGATTTCTATCCAAAGATAGACTTCACCAAAGTTTTTCAAAATGATTTTAAAAATATTTTCAAAACTTATTGCCAATCATATGGTGCAAAAGGTTAGAATATGTCAACCTAGTGGGTCCTACCAACCTACCCCCGGACCATCATAAGGGAGGTAAATCACAGTAGGCCTTTGACCCTTGAGACTAGTAACCAGTGCATCGAGGGGTGACACCCTTACATTTATGAGGGATTGTCCCATTGTCCTATGAACCTTATTTTCAATTATGGTCAATAGGATAAGTACACATCACATGACTTATACATTAGCTTTCCTTATGATTTATTCATATCATTTGAAGAATTTGAGTTCATTTTGATACACTAAGCATTTTGAACTTCAACTCATTTTCCTAGCATCTCACTTGTATCTAAAATGTTTCAATAAATACACACAAGTCATCCTATGATTTATGTGAGATGTAGATTGATGCTTCCCTAAAACTAAGGGATCATGAATTTCTATCTAGGCATTTCTTAATTTTATCATCCTACCTAGGATATCAAATAATGCCAATTTTCCTTAATCTCAATTGAATAAATGCATGAATATGATAATGACATATTAATTGCATAATTTTTAAAAGAAAATCTATTATTCCAAAATGATGCATGATGTCATGACAAAGAATTAATCATCATAAGTATTAAGATGACACATTTCATATAATCAAGTGATACATCAAAAAAGTTGGGAATCTGCCCAACTAGCAGCCCCCTGCCATCCGTCCCAGGGCTGCGGCGAGAGGGAGGGTAAATCACAGGGGGGACTTTGTCCCTGGACACGGTGGCAAGGCAGAGGAGGGGTCATCTGACGCTAGGGAGGATTTTATACCCCTCATCCGGAATCGACCCTAGCCCGTTTTCAAAGCGACCACCCTGCCTTACCATCACGCCATCCCCGAGGGGAATAATCAAGTGATACATGATATCACGACATGTGGCATGACAAACAAAATATGATAAATTTTATAATATAAATGTATAGAGATACCTAAGTCTTAAGTCTAATTGCCATTATCTAAAACTATGTAAAATACCAAATTTGGCATAATAACATGTTAACTCCCTCGAGTGTGCCAAAACCCTCGACTTGGCACACTATTGACTTTAACCTAATTGTGCCAATCATAATCAAATTTTTTAAACTTGTATTTCCATTGACACATCCTAAAATCTCTTAGGTTCATGTTCTAAATTTATTTTCAATGTATACCTATATTTTGAAAATGTTCTAAAGTGTCAACTCTACTATGGTTAGGTTAACTACCTTTCCATTCTAAGTTGACACATCCTATACCCATCTAGTGTGAAAGGATCACACTTCTAGGAACCCAATACCTATTAGAGCTCCTTGAGTTTTCTAGGTATTTACTACGGATAACCTCCCTTGATACCTTCCTAATGACCCTTTTAGGCTTCTTAGAAACCTTGGTCATTTTAGTCTTATCAATATCAACTCTAGGGATGACTTCCCTTGTAACCTTGCATTCCTAGACCTAGGATTAGTTCCATAGCTATATGGAACACTATGGTAAGAAGACATATCTTTCTTGGACTTCGATTTGTATCTCAAACTCTTCTTGTCCCTAGATAATTCTTGCCTAATTGTTCCTAGATTTTGTCCATTAGACTTTGAATACAATTTCCATCTTCTTAAGGGACTTTTCCAACTTGTGAAGTCTTGACCTCAAAATTGATTTTCTTCTTCTAATGTCTCAAGTTTTTATTTTCCATTATTTCTTTGATTATTTTTCTTCCTAGGCATATATTTATTTTTCTTAGGGATATTGCCTAGATTTTTATCTACCTTCCTATTCTTATGTAAAATAGGTCTACCTTGAAAAATTCTAAAGTTATCCTTATGTAGGGTAGTTCTTGAGTTAATTGATCTACAATTATCCTTAATCCTATTTTCATGATATTGAGCACATAAATGATAAATATTAGGATTAACATTCTTTTTATCATGAAATATTGAAATTGGAATATAAAATGATGATACCTTATGTCTTGCCTTAGGAGCTCCCTCTACACTTAAGCTCTCTCCTTTGCCCTTGGTTGGGTGTCTCCCCCTTGAACATTGGTTCTGGTAATGTCCCTTTTGGTTGTATGAGAATCACACTATGTGCTCCTCTCCTTTGCGTATTAGGGTATCGATCTCCTTGGGCTTCTCCTTGACCTTTGGTGCCACCTGAACATTCTTCTTGATTCTTTTTGGGCACTTACTCTTATAATTCTCCTTCTCTCTACACTCAAAGCATATTATATGATCTTTAATTTTAAGAATTATGCTTGAGTTACCTTCCTTGGTGGTAGGGGAACGCTGAGCTTGTTCTTCAACTTCGGATGTAGAGGTCTCCTCTTGCTTTGTTTCGATTGTCTATTCTTCCACTCAATCCTAGAGGTGGAGGCTCCTACAACCTCTTCTACCTCGGATGTTGAGCACCTCTCAACTTTCAAATCTTCAAGGTCTTGAGATGATGCACCTTTTTTCTCGAAGTCATCATCATCTTGGGCCATGGAGGGTTCTTCATGGAGTTTGACAAGTTTGCTCCATAACTCCTTAGCATCCTTATATTTTTCTAATTTACCTAGAATTTCATTAGGTATTAAATTTACTAAAATTTTGGTTACCTTATCATTATCCTCAAATCTCAAGGTGTGTTCCTAGACCCACTTGCTTCTTTTGAGAGTTCTTCCCTTCTTATCCTTCAGAGCCTCGAACCCCTCAGTTAAAGCGGACCATTCTTCAATGTTCATTTGAAAGAATGATGTGTGCATTCTATATAGAGTTTTAGTTATCATTTAGGCACACATCTTATCTCATTTTTATGGCATTCATTGCATATTACTTTTGTTTTACATCATTTTGTTATTATCTTTGTTTGGAGATCTGCTTTTGTTTATTTGTCTTGATAGGGATAAAGTTTCAAAGAAAAATGAGGATATACATGGAGCATGGATAATAGGGAACACACTCTGGTCGTGTCCCAAGACACAGACATGTTCCTCAAAGCAAACCGAATCAAAATTAGAGCTCCAAAGTGAAACACAGTTGGGTCGTGTCTATGGGGCATGACTGTGTTTCTTCCCCATGATTGGGTCGTGTCTATAAGACATGACCGTGTTTCCACCCGAGTGAATTTCCAGAGAAACCCACAACCGGGGCGTGTGTCTCACACATGGTCATGTGGCGGTGTTGATTATTTCGAGAAAATAGGGGTTTTAGGCACCTATATAAAGGAAACTCATCCAAGAGGATGGAGATCACGAGGGGAACTATCCTAGGGCTCCCAACCCAGAAAGGGGGTCATCCAAGGGCCCCCAAACCACTGGAGGATGTTGTTCCTAAGCTTCTTTAGCCTCCAAGATTGGATCGATGTAGATTTCTTCACCATAACTCCAATTCTGAACGTAAGCCACATCCCAAAAATCTTCCTAAATCGAGACTAAGCCCTCTTTTCTTCTCTGAAATTTCTTTGGGTTTAATCTTGTTTCTTCGATGTCTTGTGGTTGTATCTCCATTACTATGGAGTCGATTTTTGAGATTCTAGAATGAGAGAGTAGCCTCCTTGATTTGTAAACATTACTATGCAGTGAATTCTTGTGTTCTTACATTATTTCATTGTGTAAGCATCTATTTTTTCTTCTAGTTTAATGATATAATTACTAGTGTTCCAGCTTTATTATGTTTACCCGACTTAGATGCCAAAAGCACTAGGTTGTACCTTAGAGGTGCGGGGATAGAACAAAAGTTGAATCAAATCCTTCAACCCATAGAGAACCATGTTGTGGAGGAATTTCCTGTGAAAGTAGATCGATTTACTACGAAGACCAATAGGGTATCATAGAACTTAATGGATTTATCCCAAGCCAAAGCCGCACATTAGGAGAAGTTAACTCGGGGAATATGGGACTACGTGATAGGGGTCTCCTTGAAAAAGCAATCCCTCAGCTCTGCCACTCCGAAATTAGATTTTGATTGGAGTAGATACGCCGATGTAGTTCCAAAAGTTCACATCAGATAAAATATGATACCCTACCTACACGAATAACCATTGAAAACTAGAAGCAATACATGGACTAATGTTTACGATCATTTAGGTGAAATTGAATTCCTAGAGTCATTCCATCGACCTCTAATTTCCTCTTCCTCCTATTTCTCAATCCCTTAGTTCTTTGATCCTTTCTCTTAATTCTCAATTTTCTCAGCCAACTAATTTAGTCTAGACAATTTGTATTCGCTTAGTAAACTAGTACTCAATTTACCAGTCCCTGTGGGATCGATACTTTTTATTACTTGATGACAACCATGTACTTGCGGTAAACTCGACAACATCAAGTTTTTGGCTCCATTGCCATTGACTTGGATTATTCGATATTTTCATGATCAAAGAACACCTCAGTTTTAGCCTCTTATTGATCAAACCCTCCTAATCCAAAACGAGGTGGTGCTCAGATGTCATATCTAAATCCATCATTGAACTCCATGCTTTTGATGGATCCTCTAGCTTTTGCCCCTTCGGCGATTAGTCCAGTGAAGAGCGATCTCACTCTGATACCACTTGTTAGGATCAATGTCGCTAGAGGAGGGGGTGAATAGCAATTCTGACTCGACCGTCGATTGTGTTCGTGTGCTCATCTATAAAATATTAATGCAGCAGAAATAATGTATAAACAAAAGACAAGACAAAAAAACAAACACAACGCATTGAATTTTACATGGTTAGCAACTCTCAGTTCCTACTCCACGGTCTAGCTTCTAATGATAGATCCACTATCACTTTCTTCTTCTCGGAAACCTTCCAGAGGTGGAGAAACCTTTTACAACCTATTCTTATACAACATAAGAAACCAAATACAAATATACAAGGAATATTGTTGGTGCAATCAGCCCAGCTCACGATTGACCAGACTTGAGTTGGACTCAAGTAGTGTTTTGATGTTTGACAATGGTTTGGAGAGATTGTTGGTGCAATCGATCCGGGTCATGATTGACCAGACTCGAGTTTGACTCGAGGGGTATTTTGGATGTTTGACAAAGGTTTGACCATTGTTTGACTATATGGTTGACATGGGATTGACAACATGTCTTGTATACTTGGCAAGGGAAAGTCCAACATGGGTTGGCATGGAAAGTTCAAGCATGGGTCTTGGCAAGAGAAAGTCCAAGATTGAGTCTTGGTAAATGGAAAGTCCAACATGGGTTGACAAGGAAAGTCCAAGGGTGGAGTCTTGGTAGTATAAGTCCAATGGTTGACGGCGTAAAGTCCAAGCGGAGTATTGGAAGTGTAAGTCCAATGTGCCTTGGCGGTGTAGACCACATTAGCATGACAATAGTTAATGGAAGCACCTGAAGTCTAGCGTATGGATGAACAAGTCATGGATGACTTGGAGGGATCCGATAGGCGTGAGGCTGACAGAGGTGGCTAGAAGGCTTAGGTTTAGGCTATGGGTTGTCTAGTAAGTATGAGGGCATCATACTTGGTGTTAAACCTCATAGATGAGGTTTATCAGTCGACTGGTATGATTATCAGTCGAATGATGTGAGTCGACTAATGTTCAACTATAGGAAATGGCTTAGAAATTGACTTCCAAAATTGGGCAGTCGACTGATGGCCTGAGCAGTCGACTGATATGGTGATCAGTTGACTGCTAGTCGAGTTTTGGGGAATAGAATATTTTCGGGTCGACTGTTAGGGTTTGACAGTCGAGTGATGACTCGATCAGTCGACTGATGGGCATGATCAGTCGACTAATGGTCTATCCGTTGAAACTTATCCAATGTGGCTCGGGTCGTTGTGAGATAATGGCTACAAGAGTAGTCGACTGATGGTCTCGATTAGTCGACTACTAGGCGAAATCCAACCTGAATGCAGGTTATAAAAGAAGCTCGTGGAGAGGGATTTGGCTATGGTTCTTTGAGGAGATTTGGGGTGATTTGCTGGTGCAATTCAGTGTCTCCAAGTGCAACTCAAGCAACCAAACAAGCAAGCTTTCAAAAGATCGGTTGTAAAGTTTTCTTTGCATTCTTTTGTTGTATTTCATTTGTAATTGCTTGTTTTATTTTGTATTACTGTTGTAATCATTGCAAGAGATTTCTCCGCCTCTGACTTGTTGTCGAGAAGGAGTATTTGTGATTAGTGGTGTGTGTTTGCATCGCTAGGACTCTTTCGAGCCCAATCCATGGAGTAGGAACCCTACGGTTCCGAACCATGTTATATCGATTGTCTTGTGTATTTATGTGTATTGTGTGTTTGTCTATTTTATTTTTGTATATTCCACTGCATACTAACGTGTTGTAGACAACCACGTGATCAATTCCATCAAACCGACAACAACGCTATTCACTCCCCTCTACCCGGCGCACAAGTCCTAACAAATATGAAAGAACAAGAATAAAAAATCTTTATACGATTGTGATCTTGCTTGCTTGTTGATTGGTTGCTTTAGAATGCCTCGAAAGGCTGAAATGTAGCAGAAAATTCCCTTCAAAGTCTCCAAGAATCGACACCTTGAAATCTCCATAAAACCCTCTTTTATAAGGTCTTTATCAAGCTAATTTCTACCTACCAGTCGATTGACTTTATCCTCAATTGACTATCTTTACCCCCAGTCAACTAGTCAATAGACTATTGCTCTTGAATGACATGATCTATGTTAAATTTTGGTCCATCAGTCGACTGTCATTTTCCATCATTTGACTGCCAAGTCACTAGTCGACTGGTCAGTCGAGTTACTAACCTTCTGTGCTTAGTCATACTAACACCAGTAGATTGCTTCTTGACTAGCAATCAACTACTATCCTTTCTATGTCTGCTATAGTGTCACCAGTTGACTGATCAATCCATCAGTCGATTGATCTTATCTAGTCAAGTTTTGAACTCCATGGATGCTTAAACAGTGACACCAGTCGACTGCTCAATGTCATCAATCGACTGTCAAGTCATCAGTTGACTGATCAACCTCATTAATCGACTGCTCAACCAGTCAAGTTGGTAGTTGAGTTCGGAACTCAACACTTGCTCGAGCACTATTATCAGTTGATTGGTAAACCTACCAGTTGACTGACACCTCAGTCTCAGCCTAGTTTCAAGCCAACTCTCACTTCACCTGGAATTCAGTTGACCTTAATCGACTAGGACTTTTCTCTTCCAACATCCGATCACTCTTAACCTACTGAAATCTCTCCTACCTAGAGTTCGATCACCTTGACCGGTCAGGACTTCACTTGCCTAATCTTTGATCACCTTGACCTACCAGGACTTCCCTTGCCAAGTATGGTCACCTTGACCTGCAGGAACTTCAATTGTCATGCATGATCACCTTAACCTACTGGAACTTCATGTTGTATTTGAGAGGTGTCCTAAGGCAATTGTCTTATGGTTGTACTATTTATTTGATTGCCTTATGGTTGTACTATTTATTTGATAAATAAAGATTCACTATTTGAGTGCACATATTATATGTGTTTGATTGGATCTTAAACTCATTTATTGAATGTCCGCGATACAATTCATAACATGAGAGAACTTGTGATTGGATCACAATTAGTGAGTATCTCTACATGTGTAATTATGAATGTAATGAAATAATACCTAGTTAATGAATTGATGAGTTCGAACATCATCGATTCTGGAAGACTAGCACGGGTTATATTCCTTGGTTTATCCAAGCAGCTGCTCCTCACTGGCTGAAGACATTGAGATGTCGAGAGTTAAAAGTGGATGCTAGTTAATTATAGTAAATAGTTTATTGGAGTGACATGCTATAAGACTTCACATGGTTCTCTGCATATAAGATATGTCAGTGGAGCTCTTACTATAGCTCGAGTGCAAGTTTCCTTCGACTTGAGGTATTCAAGTCATCTTGGTCATGGAGACTTATACTTTGACATCTTAGTCGATACATCTCTACGGAGGTGTGGGTACGGGATGATTGGGTATAAGTCGAAGTGTCCGAAGGTGATTGAATAACCAACAAAGGATTCACAACTCCCTACGAGGAGATGTATACCCTATGGTCACTCGTCAGGATTGTTACTCAAAGTCTTTGGGCAAAACATTGGATGTCAAGAGTATGGTACTCTTGGATACATGTTGAAGTAATTAGAATCCACTAGACAAGGAAGTAAGACTTAGGCTAGGTGTGACGTAATCAGTCTAGTGGGACTGATAAATAGATCATGTTCTGAACCAAGTGAGTATAAGATGAGTGAAAGGAACAAAACACGATTCACTATTGCTACTAAAGGGTTCGGGAATGGTTTCGAGATCAACCATTGATTTTTTGATTAATTGGGGATCTTGATGTACTACTAGGTGTTACTCATGATCGTTCCATAATTAATGGATAATTATGGACAACCAATATAAACTGAGAACCTATTAGGTCACACGCACTACAAATCCTTCAAAGAGACTTAAAACGAGTTTGAGAATTGGATTCTCAAGATCGAGAGAGATTAAGTTTGATCGGACCAAACACATGACAAATATGGGAATATTTGTCAAGTTGGAAACGTGAAAGGAGCACATCTTAAGAAGACGGGTTGGGCCTTAAAAGGTTTAATTATAAACCAAACCCTTTTGGTTTTAATTAAAAGGGCCCTCTTTTGGTTAAGGGCCCAATTAGGGTTTAATGGATGAGATTAAACCTTAATGGTTATGGGCTTAGGGATTTGATCTACTAACCTATGACCCATTAGGATTAGTGCCTATATAAAAGGTTATAAAGGCTAAACCTAATGAATAGAATTCCTTGAGGCCCTCTTCCTCAACCTAGCCGAACTCTCTACCCTGTTCCTTCTTCTTTGCCATCAGCCCTAGCAAGACTCCCTCTTGTTTAGGTCCAGCCAACTCCTCCCCAAGGAAGTGGTGAACTCTGGTCAAGTCTTCCTCAAGGTGGATTGACCATTCGGCCAAGGCTTGAAACAAAGATTTCTTCCTTTGTGTCCTTAGCCGAACCTAGGAGAATTAAGATTTGGTGTTTCATCGGCCATCAAGGAAACAAAGGAATATTTTATGGAAATCAAGATTCTAAATCATATTTTATTTCTAATATATTTCCCAAACAAAAATATAAGATTAAATTTGGAAATTGTTCCCTAATTTAATCAAAGGAATGTTGATTTATGGAAATCAAATTCCTAAACATATTTTAATTCTAAAATAATATAATGACAACTATGACATAATCATGTCATATCATATGCCATGATTAGATGCATTTTGCCATGCATGTGTTGTGACATGTCATCATATATTCCATGCATGCGATGTCATATAGTCAGAACATATGCATGAGGATGAAACCTAAAGCCCTTATACAAATTTTAAAGCTTACACCTATCGTTAATATGGTAAGAACCAGAGTTTAATTCCTTGTTTGAGTTGTTGGCCCAAGTCAAGCTCAACCTGAAATTAGATATGTTCGAACCATATAGATATGATCTCATGATTAACGGGTTGGCTTTAACTTGAAGCATTGGCTTGTTGGCCTAATGCCAAGATCAATGTGGATAGAGGTGAAGTCGGGTGATATACATTTAATGTATACTTGTTAATGTGTTAACAACCCAATGTTTATGCGAACATTCAAATAGTTGATAGCATAATGTGATAGTTACATATGCGCGATATGTAATCGGTATATTTGATACCTACCACTATAGCTAAAAATGGCTTGTTGGCCTAACATCAAGGTTGTTCTTATCTATAGTGGATATCAACCCACTCAGAGAAAATCTACGATCTCCCGAATTCAAAGTAAGAGCTCTTGAATTCGAAAAGTGAGCGGGAATCTAATATGTAAATTGTTTACATATCAAATCATCTCTCTCACATCCTCGATTTTGTATTTCTAGGTTAATCATTTGATAATGTCGTTTGTTAATCTGCGTTCGATTTTGAAATCGAATAAACTGACTAGGTCTAACTTCTTGGACTGACTTCGAAACTTGAGAATCATTCTCAAGGCTGAGAAGCTTGCTTATGTCATTGAAGAGCCTCTTCCCATCAGTCTTGACCATGATGCAACTCTAGACCAAATGTTGGCCCATCAGAAGCATACGATTGATTTTGATCTTTCCAGTTGCATCATGCTAACGACGATGACTCCTAAGCTACAAAAGCATCATAAGCATATGGATGCTTACATGATCATTTACCATCTTCGCGAACTCTTCGATGAGCAGTTGAGATCCGAAAGGTTCAAGGTCTTGAAGCTTCTCTTTAGCTCAAAGATGGAGGAGGGTTCATCTATAGTACAATTTGTACTGAAGATGAACGGGTACATCAAGCGGCTAGGATCACTAGGATTTATGATGGATCACGAATTAAGTATTAACTTAATTCTGCATAGTTTGTCCAAGAGTTACTCACAATTTGTGATGAACTATCGGATGAACAATCTTGAATTCACCATTCATGAGCTAATCAATATGCTCAAGACTGTAGAAGCTTCTATGACTAAAGAACAGAAGAAGGTGATGTTGGTTGACTCCTCGAAGAAAGATTTTAAGAGAAAGTCAAAGCAATAGCCAAAGGGGAAGAAGAAGAAGGCCAAGACTGGAGAGTCAACTTCAAAGGGCACATGCCATCACTGTGGCAAGATGGGTCATTGGCAAAAGAACTGCAAGATCTATCTTGAGTCCATGAAGAAGAAGTCGGCATCTGATGCCCCATCCTCTTCAGGTATCTTCATTATTGACTGTCATGGTATTTCCTTTGATGATTAGATATTAGATACCGGGTGTGACTCACATATATGTAATAACATACAGGGGCTAAGGGATAGCAGAAGACTTGTCAAAAGAGAAGCGAATCTGCGAGTTGGCAATGGAGCAAAGGTTGCAGCTGTTGCCATCGGAACATATTCGATGAAACTTCCTAGTGGACTTGTCTTATAACTAGATAATTGTTATTTTGTTCCAGAATTAATAAAGAACATTGTTTCTATTTCTTATTTGTTGGGGATCGATTGGCCAGCTAGAGGGGGGTGAATAGCCCTCGTTCGTTGGATGTCGTATTTTGCTCGTCTACAAAACGTTAACGCAAGCGGAATATGAAAATATAAATAAAGACAAGCAAAATATAAAACAAGCAATACAACACACGGGGATGTAACGTGGTTCACGGCTACGCCGCTAATCCACGGTCTGATTCGTCCACGGTGAATCACTCCGCAATCTATCCACTAGATCTCGCCTTTGCACAAAGCTAGGTGGAGGTAACCTCTTTACAACCAGATCACTCTTCTACAATGGAATGAAGATTAAAGCAAGTAGAAGAGTTGAGAAACGTTTAGGGCACTTTGGGAGTAGTTGGGCGTTCAAGCATTAACCCCCAAAGCTCCAACCCTTTCCTTTTTATAGAGGAAGAGGGTTTCTTCCTGTTGACACAGGAGCAGTCGACTGATGCCCTTGATCAGCCGACTGGTCCTGTAGCCGTTGCCCAATAACGACCGCTTTCCACGTTGGACTTCATCCAACGGTACTGGCATCAGTCGACTGATGCTCGATCAGTCGAGTGCTCAACTGAGTTGACTCCATTCTGTGCCCGTGCACAGTGCCATTAGTCGACTGCCATTCCTCGCCGATCAGCCGACATCGATCACCGATCTAGCCGGCTTGATCGCTAAGCACTAAACCGGTATTATACCCGATCGACTCGGAAGCTCGACTGCCATGACATGGCATTCGACTGGTGTCGGGAAAACCCATCCGACACTTGGCCAAATGGTCAAGTTTCACCTAAGAGCTACCCCTTCCCGGGTTACAATCGCTCACTCTCATCCCTCGGAGTCCCTCGCCTTCGAAGTTCTCTTCGTTCGTGGCCACGTCCCTCGGCAGCATCAGGCGCACGACTCTGCAATGCTCCTTCGCGTCTCTTGCCTCGAAGTCTACTTCCTCCGGCTTCACTCCAAGCTTCTCGTACGGTGGTCCCTCGGATGCTCTAAGCGAACGGCTTCCACAAAGCTATCCTTCACCGACTCAAGGCACGAGTCATGAGATGTGAAACTCGCCACGGCTCCATGTGCGAATTACTAAGTCCTGCACGACTTCAACGCACATATCAAATCAACATAACAAACTAACTTAAACCCTTTCCCACACACATCAAAACCTAATCATGGCAAGAGATTGCCCTAACAATCTCCCTCTTTTTGATGTGTGGCAATCCGTTTAAGTTAGGTAAAAATATTTGATAAAATTTTAAAGGTAAGAAAGCATGTAAACATAAACATTTGATAGCAACATGCAACTCCCCCTTAATCCATGAAATTCTCTAGACAAATTTTCTCCCCCCATCATATATTTCTCCCCCTAAAATAATTAACTTAAACATAATTATTTCTCCCCCTTTGACACCATCAAAAAGATTAACACTAAGTTATAAACTCATGGCATCAAGTATAATAGAAGGGAAAATACCAAAAATTGAATTAACACCTGAGCCATCGATTCGATCGGTTCGGATATACGATCGCACATGATTTTCAGGATTTCCTGATTTTCGGGCCGAATTTCAGAAATGCATTAAAAATTCCAGAAAATTATAAAAATCATGAAATTTGGGGAACACATTTCTTTTAAGTATATCTATCAGTGAAAAATAGGTTTTCATGAAAAATCATTATATTTTCACGTATTTGCCAAAAATCCAAAAGCTTTAAAAACAACTAGGTTTTTGATCATTCTAGTATCAAGTTTAACACCTAGTTTTGGTTCCAATTGTTTCAAAACATGAATACATGTATTTTAAGGTAAGAAATTGTTTTGAAAACATATGAAATATCCAACCATGATCTTTGGGCAATATGTCTATGAATTAAACATAAGCCTTCCCCATGATTGGTCTATTATTGCTATTTTGATACTTTAAATGACCATCTAAATGCCATAGGCATCAGTGGACATTTGTATCATCCTAACATCTCACCCATGTTAAGTTTTCAATCAAAGTAGCCTATGGTGAGTGTGAGATGTATCCTAGGGGGTATTTGTATATACTTAACCAATATATTCATGCAATTCTATCATGGTTAAGTATCAACCTAACAACTTACATGATCCTAATGAGATATATGAATTAATTTCACATTATGATCATGTACATAATGTATTTATCAATCAATAATCATGCATTAGGTATTATATTATGATAAGCATGATTTAACCTATTTCTCATGATAATGTGCCAATTATCAAAATCATAAATCATGATTGCAACCATACATAGGAATTACATTAATCATCATGATTTAAGCATTATTATCTATTTATGGGCATGTTATCATCACCCAATACTATTTAAAAAATGTTGTCCCGTCATCCTAAGTCAATCAAAATATGATATAGGTTAGGTCCATGTGGTTGACTACCCTAGGGGTTTTCTAACCCTTAAGAATGGATTTTGGAACCCAAAATAAGTTCTTTCCTATTGGGTTCACTAAGTACTCTTTGGGGATCCATTTCCTAGCTATTACCTTCTTTTTGTCTTGTCCCCTAGCTATTAGGCATTTGTAGGCCTTTTCATTTTTCTTTTCTTTATATCCTAGGCCTTTCTTGTTAAAGCTAGCTCTTTGGCTCCCTATGATCATGTTCAGGGTGTTGGAGCCTATAGTGAATTTTCCTAGGGCTTTTGTTAAATAATCTACCTTTTCCCTTAAAGCCCTATTTTCTTCTATACATGCATCACTAACATCCAAAGGCATATAGTTATCATGTGAGCATGCATCATTTAGGCTAGAAGAAACATTATCATTTAAGCATGCTTTTTCTAGTTTTTGTTCTAATTCCTTAATTTGTTCAAGCATGCATTTGTTTTTCTTCTTTGCTCTAAATAAATCCTTAGTTAAACTAGAAATCATAGAAACTATTTTATTAGGTGAGAGGTTGGTTACCATAGTTTCCATGTCCTCTTCTTCTTCGGATGATGAGGATGAGGAAGATCCCCCTTCATTTGAGCTCTCCCCACTTGAGCTTGATTCTTCATTTTCGGTGGAGGAGGAGCAATCCGAGTCATGAAGAGTCATTAGTGCTAAATTTGAGTAGACATGCTCTTCTTCTTTGGATGAGGAGGCGGAAGCAACGTCATCCCATGTCTTCGCTTTGAGTGTCATGGCCTTTCCCTTTTCCTTGGCCTTCTTCTCCTCTTCCTTCTTTTTACTTCCCTTCTTCTTCTTCTTTTCTTCTTTCTTCTTCCTTTCTTCCTTGCTCTTGTTTAGGAGGGGACAATTATCCCTTATATGTCCCTCTCCTTGGCAATTATAGCATATGACCTTCCCCCTTGGTCTTCTATTCCTATCATGAGATTTATCAAATCTAAAATTCTTAAATGCACGCCTTACCTTCCTTACCATGTAGGCTTCTTCCGTGCTATCCATGGAGGAGGTAGAGGCTTCATCGGATGAGGAGGAGGGAACTTCCATCTTCTTTTTCCCTTTGTTGGCCATCAAGGCTACTTCCCTTGAAGTTTGGACTCTAGGCTCTTCTTGTATACCTTCAAGCCTTGTCTCATGAAGTTCCATGGTTGAAAAGAATTCCTCCAAGGTGCTCACTTCTAGGTTCTTGGAGATGTAAAATGAGTCCACCATGGAGCTCCATCTTGAGGACTGGGGGAAGGCATCTATGGCCTTCATTACCATATCCCAGTTGGAGAGCTTCTCTCCTACACTCGTTAGCCCAATTAATATTTCTTTAAACCTCGAGTGCAATGAAGTTACCTTTTCCCCCTTTTCTAATTTGATGTTTGATAGTTGGGAGCGGAGGAGGTCTCTTCTTGCTAGCTTAGCCTCCGAGGTACCTTCATGAAGCTCCACTAGCTTCTCCCACATCTCCTTCGCACTAGAACACTCCCCTATCCTATTTACTTCTTGTTGAGGGAGCACATTGTAGAGGTGATGCTTGGCCTTTGAATTTGCCAAATACTCCTCTCTTTGTTTTTTGCTCCATCTCGATTTCTCCAATGGCTCTCCATCCTCATTCCTAGGCAACTCGAAACCGTTTCCCATTATTAATAGAATTTCAAAGTCGGTTTCGAAGAATACCTCCATTCGCTTCTTCCACCAAGCGAATTCGCCATCGAACTTCGGTGGATGGATGTTTGAGCCGGCCATTTTAAAAATTTGCTTGTTGTGGCAGTTAGTCCTCGACAAGCTTAACTTGGCTCTGATACCACTTGTTGGGGATCGATTGGCCGGCTAGAGGGGGGTGAATAGCCCTCGTTCGTTGGATGTCATATTTTTCTCGTCTACAAAACGTTAGCGCAAGCGGAATATGCAAATATAAATAAAGACAAGCAAAATATAAAACAAGCAATACAAATACGGGGATGTAACGTGGTTCACGGCTACGCCGCTAATCCACGGTCCGATTCGTCCACGGTGAATCACTCCGCAATCTATCCACTAGATCTCTCCTTTGCACAAAGCTAGGTGTAGGTAACCTCTTTACAACCAAGATCATTCTTATACAATGGAATGAAGATTAAAGCAAGTAGAAGAGTGGAGAAACGTTTAGGGCACTTTGGGAGTAGTTGGGCGTTCAAGCATTAACCCCCTAAAGCCCCAACCCTTTCCTTTTTATAGAGGAAGAGGGTTTCTTCCCGTTGACACAGAGCGATGGTGATGCCCTTGATCGATCGGTCAGTCGTAGCCCCAATAACGGCCGCTTTCCACGCTGGACTTCATCCAGATCGCATCGATCGATTGATCCGCCATCGACGATCTGATGCTCGATCGTCGAGTGCTCAACCGAGTCGACTCCGTTACATGCCCATGCACGGTGCCATCGATCGCCATTCCGTGATCATTGCTACATTATCGATCGATCGCCAATCTGGCGATCGACTGCCAAGCACTAAACCGGTATTATACCAGTTGATCGACCCATCGACTCAGAGCAGTCGACTGCCATGACATGGCAGTCGACTGGTGTTAGGAAAACCCATCTGACACTTGGCCAAATGGCCAAGTTTCACCTAAGAGCTACCTCTTCCCGGGTTACAATCGCTCACTCTCATCCCTCAGAGTCCCTCGCCTTCGAAGTTCTCTTCGTTCGCGGCCACGTCCCTCGGCAGCATTAGGCGCACGGCTCTGCAATGCTCCTTCGCGTCTCTTGCCTCGAAGTCTACTTCCTCCGGCTTCACTCCAAGCTTCTCGTCCGGCGGTCCCTCGGATGCTCCAAGCGCACGGCTTCTGCAAAGCTATCCTTCACCGACTCAAGGCACGAGTCATGAGATGTGAAACTCGCCACGGCTCCATGTGCGAATTACTAAGTCCTGCACGACTTCAACGCACATATCAAATCAACATAACAAACTAACTTAAACCCTTTGCCACACACATCAAAACCTAATCATGGCAAGAGATTGCCCTAACATTATTTAAAGAGAAAGGGTTTCCATTTGACGTTTAGTAACAATTGTTGTTATATAACCTTGAATGACGTTCTTTATGGCACCGAAACTTTATGCAATGATATCTACGTGTTAGATACATCCAGTGATGTATTCAATATCATAGCAAGCAACAAGTGTGCTCGAAAGGATGATCAGTTAACCTCCTACACATGGCATTGTCGCCTTGGCCATATACGCAAGAAGCGCATGTCAAAGTTACACAAGAGACGAATTCTAGAATCATTTGAATTAGATTCATTTGATATATGTGAATCATGCTTACAAGGCAAGATGAAAAAGTTGCCCTTTCTGGAAAGGATAAGCCAGTGGAAGAGTTACTTGGTCTCATACATACTGATGCATGTGGACCAATGTCAATTCTTGCTCAAGGAGGTTACAGCTACTTCATTGCCTTTATCGATGATTACTCACGATTTGGGTATGTATATCCTATGAGATATAAATTTGAAGCCTTTGAAAAGTTCAAAGAATTTAGAAATGAAGTAGAGAAACAACTTGGTAAAAGTATTAAGATACTTCGATCCGATCGAGGTGGCGAATACTTAAGCCAAGAGTTTTAGGATTATCTAAGAGACAATGGTATATTGTCTCAATGGACTCTGCCTTATACACCGCAATATAATGGTGTATCTGAAAGAGAAATCGAACCTTGCTGGACATGGTGAGTGTTGGATCGATGTGGTTCGCTAGAGGGGGGGTGAATAGTGAAAAACCTTTTCTTTTTCTTTCGTTCGTTAAAACTCTAGAGAAAATAAATTAATTACAGCGGAAATGTAAATATAAAATAAAAGAGACAATCGACACAAGGGTTTTACTTGGTTCGTAGCCGAAGGCTACTACTCCAAGGCCCTAGTGGTCCTTGACCACGTACGGAGGGCAGAAGCACTAAAGGAACTCCTCCTCGTTGGAGGTAGGAGGTAATCGATACAAAAAAACTTTAAGGTAGAGGGACAATCCCCCTCTCCTCGTATACGATAAAAGCTCCGAAAAGTAGATGAACAACTGATAACAAAATAATACCGACGTACAAAGACAAATAAGAAAAATTAAACCTAGACGCTTAAGGAAGGACTTCGTTGTCTGAGAATTGTAGCTTATGGAGACTTTTGGAGGCTTAGAATTGTTGATGAAACCCTAGGTTTGGCCCTCCTTTTATAGCCTTTGAGCCCCTTTTCGAGAGGAACCCTAGCCAATCAAATTTGAGCACATCTTCCCTTGAAATTTGGTGATAATCCTTGACTCCTCGAATCTGATCATTGACCATCCGACTAATGGCCATCATCACGATCGATGGCAGATCGATCGATCGACCTTCAGCCGATCATTGCTTGATGCAATGAGTCCTCCGTCGGCAATGATCGATGCTTGCCGCAAGTCAAAGTTAGCACAACAAAACATAATTTCGATGGTCGTCGACCATCCGATCTCGACCTAGACCATCTATAAGAAGTCTTTGGTCGGATCTACGCTAAGATCATCCGTAAAGAGGATACGACCTTACTTACTTGCACACTCGAGCTTACCTCGATGCTTACGTGTTGCTTTTGCTTCCGGCCTTCCACTCGATTCCTTGGCTCCTCCGAAATCACTCGAGTGTCGCCGACCACCGCGGCTTTCTCCGGTGTCGCTAGCCTTCACTCGACTATATCAATCTTACACTCGATTCAAATCGTGAGAAACAAAATAGACTTAACTTTGTGTCTTTGCAATAATCAAAACAGGTTCGATTTCGGTGCCTCCTGCACCAACAATCTCCCCTTTTTGATATATGGCAAAAACACACAAAGTTAAGGAAATTAAGTGCATGAAACAAGAAAGACAAGAAGCAAAAGTAGGAGTAGTAAAATATTTCTCAAGTTCTCCTTAGAGGAACCCTCCTTGACCGAGGGTGAGTACTTGAAAAAGACTTTTAGTTCTCCAAACACAAAGATAATGAGTTAAGTAAATGGCATTACTTAACTTAGGCTTCTTAGAGTCAAAAATAAGTGCAAGTTAAGTAATCAAAAGTTAAGTCAAAAGGTTAATTATTCAAAAGGTTTAACTTTTGATTTCTTAACTTGGGCCTTTAAAGTTTTCAATTCCGAAGAGTTGAAACCTAAACCTTACTCCCTTAACTTAGGCCAGAATCAAAGTTTTGTTAAGTTATCAATTTCAAAAATTTGAAATTGAACTTGAACTTTTCTTTTCTTGAACCTTAACTTTGGCCCTTTTCTCCCCCTTTTGACATAAATCAAGGAAAAAAGTGGGGGGGGTTTTAAGAAAACCCTAAGTCCAAGCATGATGATTTTAAAAATAGTATGTGAAAATAATTCATCTAAATATTCAACTCTAGTTTGACTTGATTGAAATGATATTATCAACAAGTCCTGATTAGAGTTGGTTAATATTAGTTGCATATTTATACGAGGTTCATATTGACGCACTTGATCTACATCTTGGAACTCGAGTAGGGTCCTAACATCTCACGCCCATCTATTGGCTAAGTACACAAACACATTAGTCCTATGTGTTGTGAGATGTACTGACTCCTTAAATCTATAGGTGCATGTTATCTAAGGTATGTCCTATGCTAGTTCCATCAAAATGAAAAATAAGAAATAGTAGTAAGAAAATATAGTTTGCAAGTTCTTATTCTATTACGCACATGCCCAATTTTCGTCTTAATAGACTAAATTCGGCTTCGGGTAGGGGTTTAGTAAATAGGTCTACTAGGTTAGATTTCGATTCGACTCGAGTTGTATGGCTCCGTTGGCCACATGTTCTCGAATGAAATGGTGTTTGACTTCTATATGTTTGGTCCTAGAGTGACATATTGGATTCTTTGTAAGATTAATTGAACTAATGTTATCTACGTGAAGTTTAGTATTCGTAAAGTCTAACTTAAAGTCGCGGAGGGTGTGCTTCATCCAAAGAAGCTGAGTGACACACTCACCCATCGCGATGTATTCGGTGGTAGACAAGGCAACACAATGTTGCTTCCCTCGCACCAACTCACTAGACTCGAGCCGAGTAGTTGACAACAACCACTCATGCTCTTCGTCCGAGTTTACTACCGGCATAATCCGAATCGAGTAGCCGATTAGTTCGAACTGAGATCTAGGATACCAAATACCAACATTAAGTGTACCCTTTAGATATCTAAGGATACGCTTAACTAGGGTTAGGTGAGACTCCTCGCACAGTGTGTTTGAAATCGCGCACATAATTCTGCAAATAAGATATCGTCGGCTTGCAGTTAAGTACAGGAGATTCCCTATTACACTCCTATAGTATTTTAAGTCAATGGACTTACTTTCTAGGTCTTCTCCTATGTTAACATTAATCGCCATTGGGGTGTTTATTATCTTAGCGTCTTGCATTCCAAATCTTTTAATTAACTCCTTAGTGTATTTTTATTGATATAGGTATATACCATCCTTAGTTTGTTTAATTTGTAGACCTAAAAAGAAACTTAACTCGCCTACCAAGTTCATTTCGAACTCACTTTCCATGAGTGAAACGAACTCGTTTAGTAAGGCTGAGTTAGAGGTTCCAAAAATTATATCGTCTACGTAAATTTGAGCTATGAATATTTCTTTACCTAAGGTTTTTACGAAGAGAGTTGGGTCAACTAAGCCTTGGTTAAACCCTTTTGACTTAAGATGGATTGAAAGTCTCTCGTACCAAGCTCGAGGAGCTTGTTTAAGTCCATAGAGAGCTTTCTTAAGTTTTAGAACATGGTCGGGTTTATCTAGATTTTCGAATCCGGGGGGTTGGCTAACATAAACTTCTTCTTTAATGTATCCATTTAGGAATGCCGACTTAACATTCATTTGAAACAGCTTAAATCCTCGATGTGCGGCATAAGCTAGCAACATTTGAATGGATTCGAGTCTAGCTACTGGGGCATAGGTTTCGTCGTAATCTAAGCCTTCGACTTGGCTAAATCCTTTGGCGACTAACCTAGCCTTGTTTCTAACTACTTCACCTTTATCATCAAGCTTGTTTCGAAACACCCACCTTGTTCCAATTATCATTTTGTCTTTAGGTGATGGTACTAATTCCCACACTTCATTCCTAGTAAATTGAGCTAGCTCTTCTTGCATTGCAATAATCCAATCGGGATCAAGAAGAGCTTGTTCAATTGATTTGGGTTCTATCTTTGAAATTAAGGAAATTTGACTAAGGTTCCTATAGGATGCTCTAGTTCGAACTCCTAGATTAGGATCTCCTATTACTTGATCGATAGGGTGGTTAGTCTGAATCCTAGATTGGGTTGGGTTTGTGTCACCTAATGCTTGATCAATGGAGTGACTTGGTTGAACACTAGTTTGGTTGGAGTCATCTATCACTTGATCAATAGAGTGACTAGGTTGACCTAGGTTAGGATTAACACTAGACTTGATCTCCGGATCAGAGTTAGGTCTAGTATGAATCGGCTCGCTAATTGGGGTTGCCGGGGGTTTTGTAGGTTCATGTCCTTCATCAAATACTACATTGATAGTCTCCTCGACTCTAAGAGTGTCGTGGTTATATACTCTATAAGCTCTACTTGTAGTCGAGTATCCTAGAAAGATTCCGGTCGTGGTTTTGGATGTAAATTTCCCTAGGTAATCCTTAGTGTTTAGGATATGTACCTTACACCCAAATACCCTAAAGTACTTGATGTTAGGTATTTTATCATGATAAATCTCGTACGAGGTCTTAAGGTGCCTCTTTACCATAAGGATCCTATTTTGGACATAGCAAGCCATGCTAACGGCTTCTGCCCAAAACCTATCGGGTAGGTCGTATTCATTCAACATGGTCCTAGCAGCTTCTTGTAGAGTTTGGTTTTTCCGCTCCACTAGGCCATTTTGTTGAGGGGTCCTAGGGCAAGAGAATTCATGGTGGTATCCGTTTAGGTTACAGAAGTCGGTGAACCTTTGATTTTCGAATTCACCACCATGATCGCTTTTATGTCTTTTAACCTTAAGGTCTTTTTGATTCTCGATTAATTTGAATAGATTGATTAATTGATCTAGGGTATCATTTTTATGTTTGATGAACCTAACCCAGGTAAACCTGGAGTAGTCGTCAATTATGACTAAGCAATATTGACTTCTATTGAGTGACTTGGCTCCATGTGAATCGAATAGATCCATATGCAGGAGCTCAAGTACACTTGAGGTTTGTTCTTGGTTAGTTAACTTGTTTTGTGTCCTAGGTTGTTTTCCTTGTTGACAAGCATTACAGATTTTATTAACCAAATTGTTGAGGTTGGGTAAGCCTCTGACTAAGCCACTCTGACTCATCTTGTGGACGAGTCTTGGGTGTGAGTGACCGAGTCGTCGGTGCCACAACCATGATTCCTCTTGCCGTGTCATAAGACACTTAGTTGAGGAGTTGGTTAAGTTGATCGTATAAATGTTGTTATTTCTAGTTCCTTTAAGAATTGTTTTAGAGGTTTCGTTGGTATTAATTACGCATTCATTTTCTAGAAATATAACCTTATAGTTATTATCACACAATTGGCTTACACTAAGTAAGTTATATTCAAAATTTTCTACAAGTAATACATTTTTAATAACAAAATTCGTGTTAAGCTCGATATCACCTGATCCGATGATTTTGAGCTTGCCGTTATTCCCAAAGGCTACCGATCCTTGTCGTTTGAATCGAAACTTTGCGAATTTGAGTTGATCCCCGGTCATGTGTCGGGAGCAACCGCTGTCCAACATCCATTGATCCTACACATAAGGTGGTTGGATTGGATGTTAGATTTTTGTTAAGAAAATTGGTTGTAAGTTGTTATCCCTTTGTATTCTCAATGGAGTCTATATGATCAAGCATGTTATACTTATGTGTTTATTTTGAGATGACTTCTAATTAAGTTGATTAAGTGGATTTAGGTTCAAGTAATTTTATGTTAGATTTGGATTTAACCCTAGGCTTGTCAAGTTTACCTTTTCAAGATCATGGCTTCAGTCGTGGCGAGGCACTGAGGGCCTTCTTTTATCGGATCATCGACCACTTCCTTAGACAAAGCCATTTTCAAGAAAATGATGACTTGACTTACCTAAAATTATTTCCTCGTCTAACTAGTTATTTTTGAAAAGAGGCTCCCCGAGACTCAATCTTTTCGAAGAATTTTAGTTGGTTATGTTTTTGAAAAGAGGCTCCCCAAGGCTCAATCTTTTCGAAAAATTTTAGTTGGTTATGTTTTTGTTCTAAGTGAGTTCACAAGTTTTAAAGTACAAACTTTCTAAGTTAAAGCATGCAATTTCTAAGTTAAAGCATAAACATTCTAAGTTAAAACATGCAATTTCTAAGTTAAAGCACAAACATATTTTGTACTGGCTCCCCCTAGACCATTGAATCGGTTCGGTCTATCCACATAGTGGATTTGGTCCTTGGGAACCCAGTACGGGTTGGATCCTAGAGTTGAAATCAAAAAGTTCTTAGGGACCCATGCTTGGACATGTTTCTTATGTCGACTTACAATCGACATATACGACCTATTAGTGTTTTGAGTTAAACCTGAGTCCAAATTTTTGTTGTACACGGCCCTTTGAGATCCAAGTAGGAGGTCAAGTCCTTTGGATCCCGGCGAACCTTTCCAACGTGTTCCTAAGATCTTCGACTTGACTTTTCAAGAGAGAGTTCTCAACTTCGAGCTTTTCAACTCGAGTTGAGTCCTTCTCTTGAACTCGACTAGTCGAAGAGGTTAGGGAGACCTCGTGTTTGAGGAGTTTAACCTCCTCAACAAGGGTCTCGACCTTGGACTCAGACTTAGCTAACTTCCTAGATAAAAACCTAACCGTATTATGTAAAGTATTAAATAAAGTTCGACTCACCTTAAGGGTATCTTTTGAACCGGATGCGTATCCGTGGCTTGACTTGAAGGTAGCTTCGTAGTCCGAGTCATCCTCAGGTTCTGACTCAAGTTCGGTCTCCGTGTCTGACTCAATCGATTTCGCCATGAAGACGTGGTCTTCCTCTTCTTCGGATGACGCTTCTTCCCATGTCGCGTTGAGGGCCTTCTTGTGCTTAGGTGCTTGGTGGTTGAGCTTGGGGCACTCGGACTTTATATGTCCAAACCTATTACACTCATAACACCTAATATTAGAACTTTTAGGCTTACCTTGGTTGGGTCGAGTTGTGGTTCGCTCCCCTTGGCTATCCTTCGAGCTAGGTTCATTAGTTCTACATTCCGGTCAACTTCTTCTTCTGACTCATCTTCCTCCTCGGGTGGTGGTGGCTTGCTTTGATTTTCTTCTTCTTTGAACTCGCAAACAAGGCTATACTCTCGGGTTCCGAGTTGGACTGCTCATGTAATTCAAAATCCGAAAAGAGTTCATCTAATCTAAGTTTAGAAAGGTCCTTAGAGACCTTATAGGCATCAACCATGGATGCCCATAAGGTAGTCCTCGGAAAAGAGTTTAGGATATACCTAATAAGGTCGCAGTTTTCGACCTTTTGCCCGATTGCGTGTAGGTTGTTGACTATGTCTTGGACACGGGCGTGGAGTTGCGTCGCGGACTCGTGTTCCTGCATTTTTAGTGTGTACAATTTATTGAATAACAAATCACGTTTGCAAACCTTAGCTTGATCCGATCCTTCGTGTAACTCGATTAGTTTTGTCCAAAGATCCTTTGCGCTTATGAAGGGGCCGACGCGATTTAGCTCCTCCTTGGACAAGCCGCATTGGAGTATTTGTGTTGCCATCGGCCCGACTTGTCGCTTTGTTGCAACGGTCCATTGATCATAATCCAAGGAGTCACCCACTTCATTAGTCGGAAGTGTGAAACCCGCTTGATTATGATCCACATCTCGATTTGGGTTTTGAGAAAGCATTCCATCCGACCTTTCCAATAACAAATCATCTCCGTTGTAAAACGGAGGCCTGACGGTGCTAAAACCTCGAGATGGGCCATTAGAACAAAAACAAGGAGACTAAAAAGAAGACCTAGCAAAAAAACACACGAAAGTACCAAGACTTGCGTCTTGGATTAGTAGTGTGGGAAATAAAAAGAAACAAACGAAAAATAGAAAGTTAAGCAAAGAAATGAGAAACTAAATAAAAAGTAAGTACTCACAACCTTCGATGTCCCCGAAAGGCTACTAAACGTCGATTTTTGAGGACAAAAACAACTTTTTACGGGGGTAAACCTCCATAATAAGTGTAGATCTCTACGAGGGCTTCGATTTGGTAGGTAGACCGTGTCGTGGGTCAACTTGTACAAAAAGTTATGCCCGTTTGACCGTCGACTACTCCAAAAGCGAATACTTGCAAAACAAAATCAAACGAAGAGTACCAAGACTTCGTCTTGGATTAGTAGTGTGGGAGAAAAATTTAAACGAACGAAAAACAAATCTGTAAAAAAAAATGTTAGATTGGTGGTTTCACCAAATCTACCCCGCCTCGATACCAATTTTTGGATCGATGCGCTCGCTAGAGGGGGTGAATAGCGAAAAACCTTTTCTTTTCTTTCGTTCGTCATAAAACTCTAGAGAAAATAAATTAATTGCAGCGAAATGTAAATATAAAATAAAAGAGACAATCGACACAAGGGTTTTACTTGGTTCAGAGTCAAGGCTACTACTCTAAGGCCCTAGTGGTCCTTGACCACGCACGGAGGGCGAAGCACTAAAGGAACTCCTCCTCGAGGTAGGAGGTAATCGATACAAAACTTTAAGGTAGAGGGACAATCCTCTCCTCGATATACGATAAAAGCTGAAAAGTAGATGAACAACTGATAACAAAATAATATCGACGCAAAGACAAATAAGAAAAATTAAACCTAGACGCTCGGAAGGAAGGACTTCTTGTCGGAGAATTGTAGCTTTCATGAGACTTTTTGGAGGCTTAGAATTGTTGATGAAACCCTAGGTTTGGCCCTCCTTTATAGCCTTTGAGCCCCTTTTCGAGAGGAACCCTAGCCAATCAAATTTGAGCACATCTTCCTTGAAATTTGGTGATAATCCTTGACTCCTCGACCGATCATTGACCATCACGATCGATGGCCATCATCATCGATCGATGGCGATTATCGACGACCTTCAAGTGATCGCTTGACTGAGTCCTCCGGGCAATGATCGCGATGCTTGCTGCAAGTCAAAGTTAGCACAACAAAAACATAATTTCGATGGTCGTCGACCATCCGATCTCGACCTAGACCATCTATAAGAAGTCTTTGGTCGGATCTACGCTTAAGATCATCCCCGTAAATAGGATACGACCTTACTTACTCTCGCACACTCGAGCTTACCTCGATGCTTACGTGTTGCTTTTGCTTCCGGCCTTCCACTCGATTCCTTCGGCTCCCTCCGAAATCACTCGAGTGTCGCTCGACCACCGCGGCTTTCTCCGGGTGTCGCTAGCCTTCAGCTCCAGCTATATCAATCTTCTGCACACTCGATTCATCTCGTGAGAAAACAAAATAGACTTAACTTTGTGTCTTTGCTATAATCAAAACACAGGTTCGATTTCGGTGCCTCACTGCACCAACAGTGAGATCGATGATGAATCATGCAAGCCTTTTCAAATTCTTTTGGGGCTACACACTCGAGACAGCTATTCACTTGCTGAATAGAGTCCTGACCAAGGCAGTCTCTACTACTCCATATCGGATATGGACTAGTAAGAAACCCCAATTATCTTATTTGAAGACATGGGGATGCCCTACTTACGGGAAGAGGACTACATCAAACAAGCTGGATGCTAAGTCTGATAAGTGTCTATTTATTAGATACCCCAAGGAAATGAGGGATTACCAATTCTATCATCCTTTAGAACAAAAGGTATTTGTTTCAATAAATGTTGTATTTCTAGAGAAAGAGTTTCTCTTACACGAAAACAGTGGTAGTCAGGTTAAATTTAAAGAAGTTTAAGAAACTCCAATAGACACTAAAGAAATGTCTATACCGGAACCACAGTCAATTATTCATGATGATGAGATAATGACTGAACCTATCGTTACACCACCTCTTCACAGATCTGGTAGGTCACATAAGATTCCTGAGAGATATGAATTTCTCGTAAGTGAATATAATGATGTATTACTCATTGAGGATGAGGAACCTACTAGTTACGAAGAAGTTCTAAAAAGTTTAGAAAGGGATAAATGTCTAGTAGCCATGAAGTCGGAAATGGATTCCATGTATGAAAATCAAGTTTGAAACTTGGTGGATCCACTTGAAGGCATCACGCCTATTGGGTGCAAGTGGATTTTCAAGAAGAAAACTGACATGGATGGTAATGTGATTTCCTATAAAGCTAGATTGGTGGCAAAAGGTTATCGTCAAACGCAAGGTGTTGACTATGACGAGACCTTCTCACCAGTTGCCATGCTTAAATCCATTCAGATACTCCTGCCCATAGCAACTCATTATGATTATGAAATATGAAAGATGGATGTGAAAACAACTTTCCTTAATGGAAATCTACATGAGGATGTGCATATGATACAACTTGAGGGTTTCGCATCGATTGACAAAACCAAAGTATAAAAGCTTTAACCATCCATTTATGGACTGAAGCAAGCATCCAGGAGTTGGAATACCCATTTTGATGAGGTAATTAAAGAGTATGATTTCTCACAAAATCCTGACAAATCTTGTGTGTACAAGAGGGTTAGTAGGAGTGCGATCGTATTCCTAGTATTATATGTTGATGACATATTACTCATAGGAAACGATATATCTGTCTTACATCCAGTCAAAGGTTGATTATCCAAAATTTTCTCCATGAAAGACATGGGAGAAGCGACCTACATCCTCGGGATTAAGATCTATAGAGATAGATCGAAAAGGTTGCTTGTTCTTTTGCAGTCTACATATATAGATAGAGTGCTAAAGTGGTTTAGCATGTTTGAATCCAAGAAAGGTTATATACCCATGCGACATGGGATTCACCTTTCGAAGTCTATGTGTCCCCGCATATAAGACGAGAGGATTTGCATGAATAAGATTCTTTATGCTTATGCAATAGGATTTATTATGTATGCTATGTTATGTACAAGGCCTGACGTATCATATGCTCTGAGTGTCACAAGCAGATACCAGTCTGATCCAGGAATGGATCATTGGGTGGTTGTCAAGACAATCTTTAAGTACTTGAGAAGAATTAAGGATATGTTCTTGGTATATGGAGAAGGTGATATGGTTATTCGTGGGTATACAAATGCCAGCTTTTAGACCGACAAGAATGACTCCAAGTCACAATCTGGGTACATATTCACACTGAATGGTGATGCAGTTAGTCAGAAAAGTTTCAAAGAAGACATAGTTGTGGATTCTACTACAGAGGCAGAATACATTGCAGCTTCTGAAGCAGCAAAGAAGGAAGTTTGGATCAAGAAGTTCATCTTCGAACTTGGGGTAGTTCCGTCCATTGTTGAAGCATTACCAATTTACTACGAAAACACTGGAGCTATGGCACAGGCAAAGGAACCCAGGTCTCACCAACCATCCAAACACATGCTTCGACGATATCATTTGATCAGAGAAATCATCAGTAGGAAAGAAATACAAATCGAGAAGATTCCCACAAAAAGGAACCTAGTGGATCCTTTGACAAAGGCTCTATCACAAAGTAAGTTTGAGAGTCACGTCAAGGACTATGGTATTGGATACCATGGCAATTATCTTAAGGCCAAGTGGGAGTTTGTTATGTTTGAGAGGTGTCCTTAAGCAATCACCTTATGGTTGCACTATTTATTTGATAAATAAAGATTCACTATTTGAGTACACATGTCATATGTATTTGATTAGATCTTAAACTCATTTATTGAATGTCCGCAATATGATTCATAGCATGAGAGAACTTGTGATTGGATCACAACTAGTGAGTTTGTTATGTATTGATGAGTTTGGACATCATCGATTCTAGGAGACTAGCATGGGTTATACTCCTTGATTTATCCAAGCAACTATTCCTCACTAGCTGGAGACATTGAGATGTCGAGAGTTAAATGTAGATGCTAGTTATGGTAACTAGTTCATTAGAGTGACCTTCTATAAGACTTCACATGGTTCTCTGCATATAAGATATGTTAGTGAAGCTCTTACTGTAGCTCGAGTGTGAGTTTCCTTCGACTTGAGGTATTCAAGTCATCTTGGTCATGAAGACTTATACTTTGACATCTTAGTCGATACATCTCTATGGAGGTGTGGGTACAGAATGATTGGGTATAAGTCAAAGTACCTGAAGGTGATTGAATAGCCAACAAAGGATTCACCACTCCTTACGAGGAGATGTATACCTTATGGCTACTTGTCAGGATTGTTACTCAAAGTCTTTGGGCAAAGCATTACATGTCAAGAGTATGGTACTCTTGGATACATGTTGAAGTAATTAGAATCCACTAGACGAGGAAGTAAGACTTGGGCTAGGTGTGACGTAGTCATCCTAGTGGGGACTGATAGATAGATCATGTCCTAAACCAAGTGAATATAAGATGAGTGAAAGGAATGAGGCACGATTCACTTTAGCTACTGAAGGGTTCGGAAATAGTTTCAAGATCAACCGTTGATTTTTCGATTAATTGGGGATCATGTTGTACTACTAGGTGCCACTCATGATCGTTCCATAATTAATGGTTAATTATGGATGACCAACATAAACCGAGAACCTATTAGGTCACACGCACTACGAATCCTTCGAAGATACTTAAAATGATTTTGAGAATTGGATTCTAAAGATTGAGAGAGATCAAGTTTGGTCAGACCAAACACATGACAAATATGGAAATATTTGTCAAGTCGGAAACGCAAAAGGAGCACGTCTTAAGAAGACGGGTTGGGCCTTAAAAGGTTTAATTATAAACTAAACCCATTTGATTTTAATTAAAAGGGCCCTCTTTTGGTTAAGGGCCCAATTAGGATTTAATGGATGAGATTAAGCCTTAATGGTTATGAGCTTAGGGATTTGATCCACTAACCTATAACCCATTAGGATTAGTACCTATATAAAGGGTTATAAAGGCTAAACCTAATGAATAGAAGTCCTTAAGGTCCTCTTCCTCAACCTAGTCAAACTCTCTACCCTCTTCCTTCTTCTTTGCCGCCGGCCCTAGCAAGGCTCCCTCTTGTTTAGGTCCGACCAACTCCTACCCAACGAAGTGGTGAACTCCGATCAAGTCTTCCTTAAGGAGGATTGACCATTCTACCAAGGCTTAGAACAAAGGTTTCTTCCTTTGTGTCCTTGGCCAAACCTAGGAGAATTAGGGTTTGGTGTTCCGTCGGTCATCAACGAAACAAGGGTTGTTTCCACCTCTTTAGAGGTTGGTCACTCTAGGTTTTAGGGTTGTTATTGTCTCTTATTGAAGCTTCAAAAACAGTGGCTAATTCCGACACGAATCGACAAACTTACGAAGGTTGTTCGAGGACTCATTTGTATTGCAAAATAAGTTGGTGATTGCTCTACGATCACCCGACCTTCTTGCTTCATCTATTAGCGAAGAGAAGGTCAAACTCGTGGCTTTGAGAAGTCATCCTTTCGAAGATTTGATGTGGATATGAATAGAGACGAAGCTCCGCGAGCATCGTACGGTTGATGCCCTTTCAGCTCGCCATCATCCGAAAGATATACCTAGAGTAAAATTTATTTTATTCTTGTTGTATATAAAATTTTATTTGGCATATATGTCTGCATGTGTTGTAATCCTTCATGTGTGGGTGTGAGTGTTGTAATAATTTAGGAAATTATTTCGTTTTTCTTTCGTTGCATTCGTTTGTGAAATGACAAAAAAACATCTACGCGTCGGCCGTAACCCAACACTTCACTTGCCAAGCACGGTCACCTTGACCTGCCGAGACTTCACTTGCCAAATACAATCACCTTGATATGCTGGAACTTCACTTACCAAGCACGATCACCTTGACTTATCGGAACTTCCTATCACCAAACATCCAATCCTCCTTGACCTGTTTGGACTTTCACCATCAAGTGTCTGGTTCTCCTTGACCCACTTGAATTTTTCACTTGCCAACTCCTTGTTGAACTTTCCACTACCAAGATTCTGATCCTCCCTAGCCCACTTGGATTTTCACCTTGCCAATGTTTGATTGGACTTCACTCGTCAAATATTTAGTCAACCTTGACCTACTTGACTTCTCATCACACCTCATCCATATGACTATGGATGTCTCATACCATCCTATAGTCATATTATCATATATATTGTCAAATATCGAAACTCAACTCAAATCTCACTTGAGCCTGGTCAACCTTGACCTGAGACTAATTGCACCAACAAATAGAAAATCTCCCCAATAACTCAAAATTGCATTCACTTGTAATCTCTCATCCCACATGTTTTCATGTTGATGGTACTCCTTCCACTAGGAGATCCTAACTAGGTTGTAAATAGACCAAGCATTCATGAACAAGCTTGATATTCGATTTGGTAAGAGCTCATTTATGTTCATTCAATATGTATCAAAGTCAATTAAATGAAAAAGCTTGAACAGTTTGATAAATTAAATAAATAAACTTGAACACATATATATTCAGCTTGTTAATGTTCATGAATAGTATTCGTAGATAGTATTCGTGAACTATACTCATGATGAGATTCATTTATAAACTTACTTATGATGAGCTTGTTTATACTCGCTTGAATTGTTTATACTAATCAATCAAATAAATATTAAAATATTAAAATTTAAATCAAACAAATAAACTTGACTTAAGAGTTTGATAACATTTAAACAAGCCAAGCTTAAACAAGTGTGGATCAAGTTTAATTCGAGTTTGAACTGAGCTTGATTTAGAAGCTTGATATTAATTAAACAAGTCAAGCTCAATTTAAGCTTGAACCAAGCTCAATCTAAAAAAAAAAGTCAAGCTTGAATAGTTGTTTCAATAGCTTGGTTAATTTTAGATTTGACTTTGTTCAACTTGATTATCTTATCAAATAAGCTCAAATACTATAAAATTTGACTTATCTTGATTCGTTTACAAGCCTACCTAACATTAACCTTCTTTAACTTGCTAGGAATTCTTGTGGTTGGGTCTTTTTTAACTTGTCATGCACCTCTTGACCTTCTATTAACACGTATTGGATTTCTTTTAAATATATCAAACACCTCTCAAACTATTTCCTCTACCAATTGTATTCAATTACCGTGATCTATTTGGACTTTTTCATCTATCAAGTACATCTTGATTTAATTAGACTTCTCCATTCAAATTTTCATTTTCAATTACTTTCAAGTTCTTACACTTGCACACTTAGTACTCATTAGAGTAAATTAAACTTAGTTTAACTTAAACCCTTTCTCAACTATATCAAAACTATCCAATAAAAATTGCTTTCAATTTGGGGTATGATTGCATGAATATAGATGACATGATACACTATACCATATCAATAAATATATTTTGTGGAAGTCAACTTGAAAACCTCAGCTACCCAATTACCACTCCTACCCAATTAACCCTTAAAATTGATTACCTTGCCTTAAGCAATGAGATTAGGCTTAATTCACTTGTAATCCCATTTGTCGTACCCACACTGGTCGACCCCATTAGTCTCCCCACCTTGTTTGACCACACACATGCCGACCTTACTTATATCGATTGTTTCTTTTGTTCAAAGTTATTTAGTACTTTCTTCCTCACCATCCTTGGCTTCTCAAGTCACAATTTAGTTGAATTTGCACCCTTTGTTTGGTAAAGGAGAAGGAAAATTGTGATTCTAGAGTACCTATGGAAAAGACAGTAAATTGAATGACTCGAAGGTCACCATAACCAAGATGAATCCCAAATGGTCCATAAAAGCTCCAACAAGAAAGCACACATAATTTGGCGGTCTCTATAATAGATCAATGCCCGATGTTTCCCTTATGGGTTATCGATGTGAGTAGTAAACATCGTTGCCACTTCTACAAAACTAATAAGAGGGGCTAGCACCCCACTATTACATCATCTAAATAGAGATAACTCGATATAATCGTCTATGCACAAATGGCTAGAGTTGCACAATGTCTTCAATATTGTGCTTTCATTACACCCGACTTGACGTAGGCCAACAAGAATGTCTTGAGATCCAACATGTGCAATTAGCTATAGCCACTTCCCTAAGGTTTGTAGGTTAGACTACAAGCAATCAAACAACGACAAGGCAATCATTGCATATTTTACCACTTTATATGTAGGGTAAAAAGTGAAAAATTATTATGGATAACCATAACACCCCTTTTTCTATGCTGACATTTTTTGCCATGAGAAAACTAGATAATTTAATAAGGTGTAGAAGTAGTAATCATATCTAAGAGTCACATTCCATGCTATCATCCATAAAACATATATGCTAATGTGGATTAGCGTCGCATCATCGACATATATGGAGACCAAACCATTAATTGCTCTATATTTGAAAAAAAAAATAACATGACCTATTATATTTAAAAAGAAAGATTGTGCTATAACGTGGTCTATGTATATATAATTATTAGTATTATTATGTTTTATCAAACTAGAGATATGATAAATATACAAATTGATAAATGGAAATGATAATCATTTCCTCTTTATAAATGTTATAGTTAATTATTAAAAATTATATGTAAATTCCTTACTAGAAGTTATTATGCTAGAAATTTAGAATAGTAATTAGATTAACGATTACTCATTAATATTTGTACTGATTGAAAAAGAATAATAATAAATAACGTACATCGATTCCCATGAAATAGTCCATCAATAATCGAATTTGATGTTAAGCTAAAACTAGTTCGTATATGATCATCATCCCACTACTACTTTTTCATTTCCATAAGATCAATTTTACATAGAAACTAAAAATTAGTCTTGTTAACAAATAAAATTCTCTTTGTTTGTTTAAGCCTAAAAGGTGTAGATAATGATTATATTCTTTTACAATTTTTTTATGGTATCAAAATCATCACTCATTTTCACCTAATCCCTTTGAAAGTTGGTGTTGCACATGTGAACTTCTTTATCTATACCTCATTATTCTCTAGATTAGTATTCTCTTTATGCTAAGATCGGGAGTTTTGTGAACTAGATATCGATGTACACTTCCTCAAATCTCGTCATATCTTCTAGTTTATTCTAAATTAAGTTGAAAAATCTTATTTGTTGTATTAGCTATTTTATCGGTCCAACCATAAGATGTGTAAATTGCCTAGATCATTAAATTTTACATTAGTAGGCTAATCGATCCTATCTCTCTCTAGTCGATCGAGATTATCTTTGCTTAGGCTAGCCATTAATTTGACTTGGCTTTAGAAATTAGAAACACCTACTCATCTTATTATCTTATTTTGGTTTAATACAAGCAAAAGATACTTATAGAACCCTTAATATTTAAATAAGAATGTCAATGGATAAGATCTTAATAAGGCATATTCTAAACATAAACGAAGAATTACTCTTGTTAATAAAAATGCTTGCACGGATTGAAAAGATAAGTTAAGAGTCAACCTGTACATGCAATAAAAGAAAAATAAGCCCATTATGTCAAATTAAATTAGGATGAATTAATATAAACAAACAAATTAAAAAGAGAGAGAGAGAGAGAAAGTATTTTGTTTTGTTTAAACTAACTTCCGTATCATTAATTGTTGTGTAATTTTCCAAGCTCAACCACATCGTTAGCTTCCCTACATTTTAACTAGGATTGTAAATGAATCAAATATTCGTGAGCAAATTTGATGTTCGACTTGGTAATAGCTCATTTATGTTCGTACAATATGCATCAAATTCAATTAAATGAACAAGTTTGAAAAATTAAATAAACAAACTTAAACATATGTGTTTGTCTTGTTAATATTTGTGAACATAATTTATAAATTATGTTAATAAGCAAAATTTGTGAATCATGTTTATGATCAAATTCATTTATAAATTTGTTTATGAGATTATTCATATTTGCTTGAGTTATTTATAGTAACTAATCAAATAAAAATAAAAATATTAAAACTTCAAACAAACAAACAAATAAACAAATTTGATTTAAGAGTTTGATAACATTTAAACAAGTCAATCTTAAACAAGCTTGATTCGAACTTGATTAGATTCTTGATACTAATTAAACAAGTCAAATTCAATTTAAGTTCAAATCAAGTTTTAGTTAAAAAAAATAAGTCAAGTTTGAATCGTTATTTTAATAGCTTAGTTAATTTTAAATTCGATTTGATTATTATATCAAATAAATCTAAATACTATAAAATTTAATATGATTCGACCCGTTTACAACTCTAATCTTAACAGTAAAATTAACCTCGAACAATGAATAAAAAAATTAGCGAAGGGAGATTATTGTTGGAAATTAATTAATTAATTAATCATGGATTTTGATTCTCCAAAGGTGACCTGAGATTAGATTTTACTGATATTGTCACGCGGCTTTTGCGGGGAGGGAATCTCGGAATGGATCCATATTTTTTGTCGTCTGCGGACGCACGCATAACGCAAGTAAGAAGGGAGGGAGGGAGGGACGGAGGGAGCGAGGTAAAATTGGGAGAGGAAGACGATGTCAAGAAAGGGAAGGGAGGATGTGACGTACGTGATGGGACGTGGAGGCGGGTGGAAAAAGCGAGAGAGACATCGATAGGTGGGTGCCGCATACTCGTCTGCCTCTGGGCCATGTCGGCAAAGACAACCGCCCGCCACCTGCGCTGTGCCGGGAAGATGTCCATTTCAGGGCCCCACCTAATCACCGACCTGCCCCACATTAAATTGAGCAACAAATGCCCTGAATTAATGGTTTCATTTCGGCGTCAAGTGTTTTTTTTAACAAATAAATAAATAATGCTGAGTGAAAGTTTAGAAGAATTTATTGAGGAAAAAAAAAGAGAAAATGTTTTAGCATTTTAATATTAACTTAGATTTTTAATAACTTTTTTTTATTAAATTGGATGATTATAGAAAAGCAATTTTGTGCCCCTGCGAATATTATATGCTGGTTATATGACTTTGTGTATTTTATCCAATAATTTTTTTTTTCTTGTTTAATATATGTTAGAAACTTTGTGTCTTGAAATAATAAATTACTATAAAACCATGTTAAGTATGATGGTATTGTGAAAGAACAGTAACTATCCCAAAAGATAGATATATGTTTTTCTCAAATGAATACCTTTTCGTCATATATTTTATATTTTCTATGATGGTTCTATGATGTCGAGACGATTAGAAGTTCAAACTCATAAGTGTAGCATATGCAATGAATCCTAAGTGGTTATCATCGCGTGTCTTTAAGAATTTAATTGGCTAGTTTTGGCATCTGTGACCAACATTTACAATAGTTTCATAGCCATTGTGGATGCTCATAGAAACATTGCAAGTCCTTTTCTAGCTAGGGTTGCTATGATTAATTTGAATTTAATTGATTTAATTATAAAATCTGGATAGTTGTTGATTATATTGTCTTATGTTTTTGTTGGAGTACCATCAAAGTCCACATTAAAAATATATAGAAAAGATCATTAGCTTATAAGATAAAAATATATCTCCATTAGTACATATGAGATATTTTGGATAAAGTTTAAAAATAAATCCATAAGAATTTAGATCTAAAGTAAACAATATCATATTATTATGGAGATATGTGAAATCAAACATCAGACAGAAAGTCCACTTAGATCAGAAGGATCAGATAATTAGAAGAAATATTTGGTGGTTTGAGGATCAAACATAAATCAAAGGAAGTCATTCGAGGATGAATGAGCTTCGGACATCAAACAGAGAAAATTTTTTGGGGACGGATGAGTTTGAGGGAGAGTCCGATGTGATCCTTCATTTGAGGGAGAAATTATTGAGAGTACAATCAAAGTCTCAAATTTAAAAGACATGAAAAAGATCATTGACTTATAAGATGAAAAAAATATTTTCATTCGTATAAGGACTTTTGAGTAAAGTCCAAAAATAAATCCATAATAATTTAGATTAAAAGTCAACAATATCCTACCATTATGGAGATATATGAATTTTATCGGACCTAATATTTTTATTTATAATTTTGGTTGTTTATTTTCTTGGATCGGTTTTATACTTTGAAAAATAATTCACTAAGAAATCAATTAGTTAGAGAAGTTTTTTTTTAAATGATGATAACCTAAGGCAATAGTATGTTGTAATTAAATAAGAAGAAATTAAATATTAAAGAGCAAGAATGATCAAACATATATAATGAAATAAATTGAGGAAACCTAAAAGAAACAAATTTCAACCAAAATATACATGATTCAACGAACAATGAAATAATTAAGTTGTTTATAAAATTTTAGAATTGGATGCAACTTAAAATCTACATGGTAAGAATAAAATAAATGTTATGACTTTGCCTTCGCTAGAGGGGAGGAGGAATAGTATTTATCATCCGGTCGTCGATTACGTTTGGGCTCATCTACAAAATGCTATACACAGTAGAAATAAAATATAACAATAACAAATACAACCATATCACATCGAATTTTATGTGGTTTGAAACTTTCGATTCTTACTCTACGGTTTAGCTTCTAGCGGTATTATCACTATCCTTTCTTCTTTTTTGAAAATGTTTTAGAGTGAAGAAATCTTTTGTTGGAAGATCGGTGGCCGGCTAGAGGGGGGGGTGAATAACCCTCTTCGTGTAGACGATGAAATTCGATCATTCTTAAGCGTCTATGATTAGAGTTAGCACAGCGGAATAATAAAACCAAAAACAATTAAGCAAATATAAAGAGAAATGAAATCACAAACGCTAACAAGAAGACGTAACGTAGTACACGACCCTTGCCGCTAATCCACGACCCGATTCGTTTCAAGGTGAATCACTCCTTAACCAATGCACTAATCTCTCCTTGGCACTAAGCAAGATGGAGGTAAATCTTTTCTTTACAAGATCTCTCTTTTTACAATAGAATTGAAATAAGAGTAAGTAAGAAGAGTAGAAAGTGTTTAGGGCACTTGGGTGTAATTTAGAGTTGAAGCATTTACCCCCCAAGATGACCCAAGGCCTTTTCTTATAGGGAAGAGGCCATTCTTCCTGTTGGACAGCTAGCAGTCGACTGATGTAGTCATCAGTCGACTGCTGCTGTAGCTATTGCCTCACAACGACTTCATCTACGTTAGATTTTAACCAACGCCTCCCACATCAGTCGATTGATCTTCCCATCAGTCGACTGATGGAGCCAACAGTCGAGTGGTCGACGAGATCACTTGACTGCCAAAGCTTCTGTGCCCGAAACCCTCGACATCAGTCGACTGCCAACCCTTGACAATCGATTGGTGGAGCGATCAGTTGATTGTCATTCCTTGCGATCGGTATTCGGCGAAAACGACTTCGAACACCCGGTCGAGTCTTCGGCCGATTGAGCAGCGATCATATGTACTAGATCGATGTCGAAACCCATCCGACACTTAGCCATTTGGCCAAGTTCACCTACGAGGTACCTCGTCCCGGGTTACAATCGCTCACTCTCATCTTCCCTTGGAGTCCCTCGCCTTGAAGTTCTCTTCGTCCGACCACGTCCCACGGATGCACCAAGTGCACGGCTTCACAATTTCATCCTTCACGTCCCGCCCTGAAGTCTACTTCCTTTGGCTTCACTCCAATGCTCCTCGTCCAGCAGTCCCTTGGATGCACCAAGCGCACAGCTTCCGCAATGCTATCCTTCACCGACTTAAGGACCGAGTCATGAGATGGTGACTTGCCAATGCTTTCGCCATATGTGAATTACTAAATCTTGCACGACTTCAACACACATATTAAACCTATAATCAACCTAACTTAAACCCTTTGTCACACACATCAAAACACATCATCCATGGGTTGATTGCCCTAACAATCTCGCTCTTTTTTATGTGTGTCAACCATATTTAAGTTAGGTAAAACATTAACATAAAACATAAGGCAAGAAAGCATGTAAGTAAACATGAGTATCAAACTCCCCCTTAAACATGCAACTCCCCCTTAAGACATGCTAATTCTCCCCGTAGCATGATTAACTTAAACCCTCATATTTCTCCCCTTTTGGCACCATCAAAAACTTCCAACATATGTTATATAAGCATGACATCAAGTCTAGGGAAAGAAAAAAAAAATACCAAAATCCAACTCAAAACCTAATAAAATAGGTTACTGTGCTCGTGCACAGTACATCAGTCGACTGAATCAGAGCATCAGTCGACTGACACCCAGATTTCAGAATTTTCTGATTTTGGAACCCGAACTCAGAAATGCATTAAAAATTCTAGGAAACTTGAAAAATCATGAAATTTGGGGAACATATTTCTCATAAGTCCCTTTATCAATGAAAAATGATTTTTCATGAAAATTCATTCTATTTTTGAAAATTAGGCAAAAACTCAAAAGTTTGAAAATCACTAAAGTTTTTATCAACTTGAAAGCCTAGTTTTTGCCTTGAATTGTTTTAAAACATGATCATACAGATTATCAAACATAAAATGATTTTAAAACATTTGAAATATCCAACCATGATCTTTGGATAATATGTCTATGAATTAAACATATGCTTTTCCCATGATTGGTCTATTATTGCTATTATGATACCTATAATGACTCATCAAAAATGTCATAAGCATAAGTGAGTCATTTGTATCATCCTAACATCTCACCCATTGCTATATTTTCAATCAAGTTAGCCTATAGTGAGTGTGAGATGAACCTAAAGGTATTTATACTTAATCATCAATTTTATGCAATTCTACCAAGGTTAAGTATCTATATCCTAAAACACCCAACATGATCATAAAAATCACATATTATCAATCATGATCAAATATTTTTAATTATTGCATATCATGATCATAAATCAAATATTATTATGATTCCATATTATGATCACACATTATCATCAACCAACACTTAAATCAAAAACTACCATCCTCATCATCCTACATCAACCATTTATCATGATATAAGTTAAGTTCAGGTATGGTTGGCCATCCTAGGATTTTTCTAACCCTTAAGGATGGATTTGGGAACCCAATATAAGTTCTTTCCTATAGGGTTCACCAAATACTTCTTAGGCATCCATTTTCTAGCTACCATGGTGGTTTTTGCTTGACCCCTAGCAATTAGGCAATGATAGGCCTTTTCATTTTTGTTTCCCTTATAGCCTAATCATTTTTTATTGAAACTTGCCCTTTGGCTCCCTATAATCATGTTCAAAGTGTTGGAGCCTATTGTGAATTTTTCTAAGGCCTTAGTTAAATGATCTACCTTTTCCCTTAAGGCCTTATTTTCCTCAATACATGCATCATTAACATTAAAAGACATATAATCATCATGTGAGCATGTATTATCAAAACTAGAAGAAACATTATCATTAACATTTAAACATGTTTTTTTCTAGCTTTTCTTCTAGGGCCTTAATTCCATTTTACATACTTTTGTTTTTCTTTTTAGCCCTAAATAAGTCCTTAGTTACACTAGTAATCATGGAAATAACTTTCTTGGGAGGAATATTCGTTACCTCACTTACCCAATCTTCTTTTTCCGATTCCGATGAGGTAGACGCTCCCCCTTCACTTGAGCTCTCCTTCTCACTTATGCTTCTTTCTTCTTGCTCAGAGGAGGTGGAGTCCAAGTCTTCTATTTCCATTAGGGCAAGGCTTGTGAAGACTTCTTCTTCTTCTGATGAGGATGATGGATCATTCCATATTGCCTTGTGTGCCTTGGCCTTCCCTTTTTCCTTTGTTTTTCTTTTTTCTTCCTTCTTGTCTTCTCTCTTTTTCCTTTCCTCCTTGCTTTTGTTCAAGAAGGGACAATCATCTCTTATATGTCCCTCTCCTTGGCAATTGTAACATATTATCTTTCTTCTTGGCTTTCTTCTCTTATCATTAGATTTGTTAAATTTAAAATTTTTCAATGCACGCCTTACCTTCCTTACCATATATGCTTCCTCATTGCTATCCATTGATGAGGAAGATGAATCTGTTAGTTATAGCCCTAGAGCCAATCATGTGATGGTTGAAAAGGGAACATTTTGTATCATATTCAATAAAGGCAAAGGATTGGTTATTATATTTACATCTTGCTTGTGCCAGCTAAATTAAATATAATAATGCCCTAGAAAAGTAGGTTCTTATCTACAGCACATCAATTGGCAGAATTGATTATGAGAGGCTGTAGAGAATACTTTCCTAAATGTTCCTAGTCAAGTATTAATATGCAAGGGCAATATTAATACATAAAGACTAGCATGTAAGTCGATTGATGACTTGATCTCACAAGTCATGGATATATGATATCAAGTTGACACATGGGTATATATTAGAGAATATATACTGAACTGACCCGCCATGAGAAAGTTTCATGGATCGTTATATGAGTGTCATAAACTTTCTCATGTGACTATTGGTATGAATAGTCCTCAAACCTGAAGTCACTACGGTTCCCTACATAAGGAATTATGTACTTTGGTATCGTCAAACGTCACCCGTAACAGGGTGGACCATAAAGGCGATTACTGGGTATATAACAAATTATGCGGAGGGATGTGAGTGATGTAGATGGGATCTATCCCTCTCATATATGGCCGAGAGTGATATCGGTGGCCTTGATTGAGTAGAACTACTAAAGCGCATGGCCATGCTCAAATGAGTCAATATGAGATATTGAGCTCATTTGTTTGAGTTAGTTTACTCGAGGATCAAGAAACACATAGATTGATCGAGGATGACACGGTCTATGCCTCATTGGTCAATCTGATATCAAGGATAGAAGGATACGGTCATACATTATAGTAGTCACGGAAAGGTTAGTCGGATCTTGACTTATTTCATAACTTGGGTAGCAATGATGTATTGCTAGATGCCGCTCATTGCTTGTGTATCTAAAAGAGTTTAGATCCACTGCCAACGTTATGAGAGCCTATAGGGTCACACACAAAGAGCATGATGATTAGAAGAATTAGTGCATTCTAGTTTGACTAGACTAATTTGGGAATAAGCTTAAGTACAAAATGGTTGTTGGACTTGTTACCTTATTGACGAATGAGATTAATTCAATATGATAACATAAGCTTATTGAATTAATAAGATTAATTCAACATGCATGAATGCCACACAAGCATGCCACATAAGCATGCCACCTAAGCTAGATAAGGTGGGCTTATTGAATTAATAAGATTAATTCAACATGCATGAATGCCACACAAGCATGCCACATAATCATGCCACCTAAGCTAGATAAGGTGGAAGGAGACAAAGTGGTTTTTGTCTCCTTAAAGTGGCCGGCCAAACAAGGTGTCTCAATGCAATGAATTGCATTGAATGGTAGGAGGTGAAAGGGTTTTTCCAACCCTATAAAAGACTCCATGGAGTGGCCGGCCATAGTAAGATTGTGGTTGTGTGAGAGCTTGGTGGAAGCTTTGGTTGTGTGGTTTTGTGAGTGTAGGCTAGCAAGAAGAGTAGTCTTCTTCTTCCCTTCTCTTTTTCCCTAGCTTCCTCTCCTTTAGGGACTTCTCTAGCAAGAAGTAAAGGAGAGCCCTTCTAGTTTTTCTTTTGTGAGACAAGAGCTTGCTCGTGTGGATACGTATAGAGGCACGGACATTTGAACGTGCTAAAGATCCAACAAACCAAAAAGAAAAGCGGGATTAACAAGGGCACGCAACAAAGGTAATCCTCTCCTATAAGATAGGTTTGGTTTTAGAGAAATTTATTTTGTACGAGGTTTTTCTTTACTTAAGGATCACTAGGAAGGATCCTAATTTTTCCGTTCTGCATATGCTATTTGGCATATAGAAATCCCTCTGATGGTATCGAGCCACTTGCGAAAGATCGTATAAAAATAGTTTTTCTCTATTTTATATATGATATAGAAGTAGGATGAATTTTATTATGAGTTGATAATTGCATTAGCAAATTTTCAAACATAATAAAATATCCGATGTCTTTTAAAAGTTAAAATTGACATGGTGCATGGTTATGGCCTAGTCCCAAAAAGTTTGTGATTGTGTGTTGTAATTCTTAATACGGTCTGCGTGTCGTGCCTTTCTCCTAAAATTCTTGTTGTAAAATTAGCTTTAGACTAAATGTAACTCAGTATTTCTCCTTTGTAATACACAACAAAGATGGAGGGTCCATTGGAAGATAATGTTACAAGGAGGAAGTCAACACAAGACAACCAAAAGGAAGCACTTGGGAGAAGATGCTATCCCTAGGTTGACCAATCAATCTTCTCATTGGCTTGAGAAGATTGTAGAATAAGGGCCATAACCATGACACTTAGTTTAACTTGTATGTGATGCATGTTAATTTAGCTTATATGTGATGTATGCTAATATGTATGTGATGCATGTTTAAGTTTATATCTTAATAAGTCAAATACGATATGCCTACCAAAGTTTGGTACTCACTACTTCCTCGATCATTTGTTATTGGGTTTGCCAAAGCAAAGCAATGCATTTTATCTTGGAAGAGTGCGAGTGGACAATCGTGATGTCCCGCTATCAAACTTGGTTAAGACTTAATTAAGTTTTTCTTAATTAGTTAAGAAAGTAGAGGCATATATTAGCTTTGAGCATAAGTTTTAAAATTAGTTTTATGTGATTTAGAACATCGGACTTTGTCTTAGAAGTGGTCGTTGCTCAGATATCCAAGAAGGCCCTGTGCCTCGCCACGACCGAAGTTGGTTTAGGAATAAACACTAAACTAATCTAAACTTAACCAAAGCTATTAAAGAGTTACATCAGATGTAATTGGCAAAAGATTGCCTACCTAATCATACTACGTCTTGGGCGATTAGCCAAAACTAACTCAAGACGAATTATGATGTGGATCTTTATCCCATATAAATTTATAGCTAAATAGTAGCTAATGATGTAAGCGAAAAGTGTTTGCCTACATCAATGATTAGCTCATATCAAAGCTATGAGAATTTAGTGGGAGCCTCATTTAATTAAAGGCCTAATTAAATGACTTAGGTATGATACTTAATTTTGCATTTTATTGTTGTAGATCACCATGTCATCTAACACGACACACCCCCTCAACTTGCGATCTGTCCTTGAGAAGGACAAGCTCAATGGAGCGAACTTTCTTGGTGGTATAGGAACTTGAGGATTATCCTCAAGAAAGAACGCATAAATTGTATGTCCTAGAAGCAGTCTACCCACTGAAATACACCTGCGCCACTCGTCTTTGAAAAGATGCTTATAAGAAGCATCAAGATGACGATTAGATGTGTCATGCCTTATGCTTGCAACCATGAACTCGAGCTTGAAGCAACATGAGAACATGGATGCCTATGATATGGTTGAGCATTTGAAACAACTATATCAAGGACAAGCTAGCACGGCGTTTTGAAGTGTCTAAGGCTCTTTTTGCATGCAAGATGCAAGAAGGAACACTGTAGGAACTCACGTGCTTAAAATGATTGGGTACGTTGAGAACCTTGAAAGACTAGGTTTTCCACTGAGCCAAGAATTGGCAACCGATGTTATCCTGCAATCGTTGCCGGAAGCATATAATCAATTCGTCATGAATTATAACATGAATGAAATTGATAAACCTTTGCCTGAGATTCTCAGCATGTTAAGAATCACAACCGAATCTCAAAAGAAAGTTAAGTAACGTACTAATGGTCAAGAAGGGCAAAGGTAAGCGCAAAGGCAAGGGTAAGACCCAAGCCAAAGGCAAGGCCAATTCATCCACTTCAAAGGGTAAAGGTAAAGTACCTAAGGAAGGGGACTATTTCCATTCTTGGTGAGATGGACCTTTGGAAGAGGCTGCAAAGTCTACCTTGAGGAAGTAAAGAATAAAAGAAGTGGGACTTACGCCTCGGGTATACACGTTATAGAAGTTAATCTATCTATTTCTTCTACATGGGTATTAGATGGATGTGCATCTCACATTTGTACTAATGTGCGAGGGAGAAATAGTAGACTAATGGCAAAAGGCGAAGTGGACCTACGAGTAGGCAATGGCGCAAAGTTCTTCTTTGTAGTGTAGGAACATATTCCTTGTCTTTGCCCAGGGCTTATCTTAGAACTAGAGGAGTGCTTATATGTACCTGCATTGACAAAGAACATAATTTCTGTATCTTGTTTAGACAAGAAAAACTTTTCTTTTATAATAAAGGACAAATGTTGTTCCATTTATTTGAATGAAATGTTCTATTGTAATGCACCACTTATGAATGGTCTCTATGTTCTAGATTTAGAAAACCCAATATATAACGTAAATACCAAATGGTTCAAATCGAATGATTTGAACCAAACATATCTCTAGCACTGTCGCCTAAGTCACATAAATGAAAAACGCATATCCCAACTCCATAAAGATGGATTATTGGACTCATTTGATTTTGAATCATATGAGGTATGCGAATCTTGTCTTTTAGGAAAGATGACTAAAACTCCATTTAGTGGACATGGCGAGAGAGCGACGGACTTGTTAGGACTCATACATACTGATGTATGTGGCCCTTTCAATGTCGAAGCCAGAGGAGGCTATAAGTACTTTATTACTTTCACTGATGATATGAGTAGATTTGGCTACTTATATTTGATGAGACATAAGTCAGAATCCTTTGAAAAGTTCAAAGCATTCAAGAATGAAGTACAAAACCAACTTGGTAAGCGTATTAAGCTACTTCGATCAGATCGAGGTGGTGAATACCTTAGTCAAGAGTTTCATGATCACCTGGCTGAGTGTGGGATAATATCCCAACTCACTCCACCTGGAACACCACAATGGAATGGTGTATCTGAGAGGAGAAATCGTACTCTATTAGATATGGCACGATCAATGATGAGCCAGACTGATCTACCTACTTCCTTTTAGGGACTAGCTCTAGAGACAGCCGCTTTCACACTTAATCACGTCCCATCAAAAGCCGTAGAAAAGACACCATATACGATATGGACTGGGAAGAGTCCCAAAATGTCTTTTATAAAGATTTGGGGTTGTGAAGCTTATGTAAGACGTCAAGTCTCAGATAAACTAGGACCCAAATCAGATAAGTGTTATTTTGTAGGATATCCCAAGGAAACTAAGGGATATTACTTTTACAATCCCACACTTGGCAAGGTGTTTGTTGCCAGAAATGCTGTCTTTCTAGAAAGAGAATTTATTTCTAGAAAAACTAGTGGGAGTAAAATTCATCTTGAAGAAGTTCAAGATGACGATAACACTAAGGCTTCGATGGAAAATGAATAGGAACCACAAAGTGTTGTGGATGAGGAAAGTGTTGCCCAAAGAGTTGTGGAGCAGACACCTGTTCAAGTAGACAAACCTCTTCGTAGATCTGATAGGATCCGTCGTCAACCCGAGAGATATTCTTTTCTCTTGACTGACAACGGTGAGGTATTGCTTGTCAATCTTGACGAGCCTACATCCTATCAAGAAGCTATGATGAGCCCAGATTCCGAGAAATGGCTAGAGGCCATGAGATCCGAAATGGAATCCATGTACACTAACCAAGTATGGACCTTGGTTGATCCACCTGAAGGGGTAAAACCCATTGGGTGTAAGTGGGTCTTTAAAGTAAGACATGGATGGTAATAAGCATACCTATAAAGGTAGATTGGTGGCTAAAGGATTCAAACAAATTCATGGTATTGACTATGATGAAACCTTTTCACCGATTGCGATGCTTAAATCCATTCGGATCATACTTGCTATTGCGACCTACCACGACGATTATGAGATCTGGCGGATGGATGTCAAAACCGCTTTTACGAATGGAAAGCTACTCGAGGATGTGTACATGACACGGCTGAGGGTTTTTGAAGATCCAAAGCATCTGGAAAGATATGCAAACCGCAAAGGTCCATTTATGGACTAAAGCAAGCCTCTCGGTGGAATCTTCGATTCGATGATGCAATCAAGGAGTTTGGTTTCATCAAGAATGAAGATGAACCTTGTGTCTACAAGAGAAATAGTGAGCACAGATTGTATTTCTTGTCTTGTATGTAGATGACATACTTCTCATCGAAATGATATTCCTCACCCACCATGAAGATGTGGTTAGGGAATTGTTTCTCGATGAAAGACTTAGGTGAAGCTGCCTATATTCTAGGCATCAAGATCTATAGAGATAGATATAAAAGATTACTTGGCCTAAGTCAGAGTACATACATAGATAAAGTGCTAGATCGTTTTGCTATGCAAAATTCCAAGAAAGGATTTCTACCTTTATCACATGGTGTGAGTCTTTCGAAGACTCAATGTCCCTCTTCTAAGGAGGAGAGAGATCGCATGGATAAGATCCCTTATGCATCTTCCATAGGGTCTATCATGTATGCCATGCTTTGTACTCGTCCTGACGTCTCGTATGCTTTGAGCATGACGAGTAGATACCAGTCGGATCCAGGTGAAAGTCACTAGATAGCAGTCAAAAATATTCTTAAATACTTACGAAGAACGAAAGAATATTTCACGATATTTGGAGGCAATGAGAGCTAGGCTGTAAAGGGTTACGATGATGCAAGCTTTCAAGCAGACAAGGATGACTATAGATCGTAATCGGAGTGCGTGTTTTGCTGAATGGTGGAGCCGTGAGTGGAAGAGTTCAAAGCAGACACAATTCTTGATTCTACAACAGAGCGAGTATATTCTTGCGTCGATGCAAAGGAGGTCGTTTGGCTCCGCAAGTTCATCGATGAACTTGGGGTAGTTCCTAACATTACAGATCCAATAGACCTCTATTGTGACAACAATGGGGCTATTGCGAGCTAAGGAACCTCGATCACATCGATGACCAAACACATCTTTGCGGCGCTTCCATCTCATTCGAGAGATCATCGATAGAGGAGATGTGAGGATATGCAGAGTAAACGATGTAAGCTAACATCGCAGATCCATTGACCAAGGCTTTGGCACAGAGGAAGCATGATGGTCACACTAGGTCACTAGGTATTAGATATCATAGTGATTGGTACTAGTGCTAGTGGGAGATTGTTAGTTATAGCCCTAGAGCCAATCATGTGATGGTTGAAAAGGGAACATTTTATATCATATTCAATAAAGGCAAAGGATTGGTTATTATATTTACATCTTGCTTGTGCCAGCTAAATTAAATATAATAATGCCCTAGAAAAGTAGGTTCTTATCTACAGCACATCAATTGGCAGAATTGATTATGAGAGGCTGTAGAGAATACTTTCCTAAATGTTCCTAGTCAAGTATTAATATGCAAGGGCAATATTAATACATAAAGACTAGCATGTAGGTCGATTGATGACTTGATCTCACAAGTCATGGATATATGATATCAAGTTGACACATGGGTATATATTAGAGAATATATCTTTGAATCGACCCGCCATGAGAAAGTTTCATGGATCGTTATATGAGTGTCATAAACTTTCTCATGTGACTATTGGTATGAATAGTCCTCGAACCTGAAGTCACTACGGTTCCCTACATAAGGAATTATGTACTTTGGTATCGTCAAACGTCACCCGTAACAGGGTGGACCATAAAGGCGATTACTGGGTATATAATAAATTATGCGGAGGGATGTAAGTGATGTAGATGGGATCTATCCCTCTCATATGACGAGAGTGATATCGGTGGGCCCCTTGATTGAGTAGAACTACTAAAACGCATGACCATACTCAAATGAGTCAATATGAGATATTGAGCTCATTTGTTTGAGTTAGTTTACTCAGGGATCAAGAAACACATAGATTGATCGAGGATGACACGGTCTATGCCTCATTGGTCAATCTGATATCAAGGATAGAAGGACACGGTCATACATTATAGTAGTCACGGAAAGGTTAGTCGGATCTTGACTTATTTCATAACTTGGGTAGCAATGATGTATTGCTAGATGCCGCTCATTGCTTGTGTATCTAAAAGAGTTTAGATCCACTGCCAACGTTATGAGAGCCTATAAGGTCACACACAAAGAGCATGATGATTAGAAGAATTAGTGCATTCTAGTTTGACTAGAATAATTTGGGAATAAGCTTAAGTACAAAATGGTTTTTGGACTTTAAGCTTAATGAGAATTTTAGCTTATTGATTTAATGAGATTAATTCAATATGTTACCTTATTGATTTAATGAGATTAATTCAATATGATAACATAAGCTTATTGAATTAATAAGATTAATTCAACATGCATGAATGCCACACAAGCATGCCACATAAGCATGCCACCTAAGCTAGATAAGGTGGGCTTATTGAATTAATAAGATTAATTCAACATGCATGAATGCCACACAAGCATGCCACATAATCATGCCACCTAAGCTAGATAAGGTGGAAGGAGACAAAGTGGTTTTTGTCTCCTTAAAGTGGCCGGCCAAACAAGGTGTCTCAATGCAATGGATTGCATTGAATGGTAGGAGGTGAAAGGGTTTTTCCAACCCTATAAAAGACTCCATGGAGTGGCCGGCCATAGTAAGATTGTGGTTGTGTGAGAGCTTGAGAGCTTGGTGGAAGCTTTGGTTGTGTGGTTTTGTGAGTGTAGGCTAGCAAGAAGAGTAGTCTTCTTCTTCCCTTCTCTTTTTCCCTAGCTTCCTCTCCTTTTGGGACTTCTCTAGCAAGAAGTAAAGGAGAGCCCTTCTAGTTTTTCTTTTGTGAGACAAGAGCTTGCTCGTGTGGATACGTATAGAGGCACGGACATTTGAACATGCTAAAGATCCAACAAACCAAAAAGAAAAGCGGGATTAACAAGGGCACGCAACAAAGGTAATCCTCTCCTATAAGATAGGTTTGGTTTTAGAGAAATTTATTTTGTACGAGGTTTTCTTTCGCAAGGATCACTAGGAAGGGATCCTAATTTTTCCGTTGCGCATATGCTATTTGGCATATAGAAATCCCTACAGAATCTTCATCGGATGAGAAGGGTGGCATCACCTTCTTCTTCTTTCCCTTCTTGGCTATGAGCGCTACTCCCCTTGATGACTTGATTGACTCTTCTACTACTCCTTCAAGCCTAGTCTCATGCAACTCAATGGTAGAGAAAAATTCCTCTAGAGCACTCACCTCTGGATTCTTGGAAATGTAGAAGGAGTCCACCATGGAGCTCCACTTTGATGATCGGGTAAAGACATCTATAGCCTTCATGATCATGTTCCGGTTGGAGAACTTTTCACCTACACTTGATAATCCATTAATTATTTCTTTAAACCTAGAGTGTAGTGATAATACCTTTTCCCCTTTATCAAGTTTGATGTTGTTAAGTTGGGAGCGGAGAAGGTCCCTTCTTGCAAGCTTCGCCTCGGAAGTGCATTCATGAAGTTCTACCAATCTTTCCCACATCACCTTGGTGCTTGCACACTCTCTAATCCAGTTGATCTCTTGTTGGGGGAGCACATTGAAGAGGTGGTGTTTTGCTTTTGAGTTTGCAAGGTGCTCCTCCCTTTGCTTCTTGGTCCATCGCGATTTCTCAATTGGTTCACCCTCTTCGTCCCTAGGTATATCGAAATCGGATTCCATGATTAACATAATATCAAAATCCGTTTTGAAAAATACCTCCATACGCTTCTTCCACCAAGCGAATTCTCCCTCGAACTTGGGTGGATGGATGTTTGAGCCGACCATCTTTGTTGTCGTGCTTGTTGCGGTGGTGAGTCCGATGACAAGCAACCTTGGCTCTGATACCACTTGTTGGAAGATCGGTGGCCGACTAGAGGGGGGTGAATAGCCCTCTTCGTGTAGACGATGGAATTCGATCGTTCTTAAGCATCTCCGATAAGAGTTAGCACAGCGGAATAATAAAATCAAAAATAATTAAGCAAATGTAAAGAGAAATGAAATCACAAACGCTAACAAGAAGACATAACGTGGTTCACGGCCATTGCTGCTAATCCACGACCCGATTCGTTTCAAGATGAATCACTCCTTAACCCATGCACTAATCTCTCCTTGGCACTAAGCAAGGTGGAGGTAAACCTTTTCTTTACAAGATCTCTCTTCTTACAATAGAATTGAAATAAGAGTAAGTAAGAAGAGTAGAAAACGTTTAGGGCACTTGGGTGTAATTTAGAGTTGAAGCATTTACCCCCCAAGATGACCCAAGGCCTATTCTTATAGGGAAGAGGCCATTCTTCCCATGCGTAGCTATCGATTGATCGATCATCGGTCAATTCTTTCTGTGTAGTCGCCTCACTAGCGACTTCATCCACATTGATTTTAACCAACGGCTCCACATCGATCATTGGTCTTCCCATCGATCGTGATGGAACGATCAGTAATCAACAAGATCACTCGACTTCCAAAGCTTCTGTGCCCAAAACCCTCGACATCAGTCGACTGCCAACCCTTGGCAGTTGACTGGTGGAGTGATCAGTCGACTGCCATTCTTTGGTAGTCGACTGTTCAGCCAGAAACCAGACTCGAACACCAGTCGAGTCTTCAATCGACTTGGAGCAGTCAGCTGCCATATCATGGCAGTCAACTGATGTCGGGAAAATCCATCCGACACTTAGCCATTTGGCCAAGTTTACCTACGTGGTACCCCATCTCGGGTTACAATAACTCACTCTCATCTTCCCTTGGAGTCCCTCGCCTTGAAGTTCTCTTCGTCCGACCACGTCCCTCGGATGCACTAAGCGCACGGCTTCGCAATGCCATCCTTCACGTCTCGCCCTGAAGTGTTCTTTTGGCTTCACTCCAATGCTCCTCGTTCAGCGGTCCCTCGGATGCACCAAGCACACGACTTCTGCAATGCTATCCTTCACCGACTCAAGGACTGAGTCATGAGATGGTGACTTGCCAATGCTTTCGCCATGTGTGAATTACTAAGTCTTGCACGACTTCAACACATATATTAAACCCATAATCAACCTAACTTAAACCTTTTGCCACACACATCAAAACACATCATCCATGGGTTGATTGCCCTAACATCTTTTACAATTTGTTATTTAGAAACAAATACAATCAAATACAAATATACAATGCAAACGAGATGAACAAGAAATAAAATGACTTTACACAAATCAAATCTTGTTTGCTTGTAGTTTGGTTGCATTGGAAAGCCTCTTGAAGGTTTGGAATGCAGTAGCAACTCTCATTTAAAGTCTCCAAGAATCAACAACTTCAAATCACCACGAAATCCTCTTTTATAAGGTGCTCGTTAGGTTAATTTTCGTCGATCGATTAACTAGGCTCCTATAAATTTGATCGTTTCTTTAACTTATTAGCTAAGCAACTTAATCCACATCAGATTCTAAGCGTGTTATAGTATATTAGTGTAAGGACAGACTTGACACACTAGAGGGGGTGAATAGTGATTCGTCGATTTCGACTTCCGATTGCGTTTGTGTTTGTCTACAACTTGTTAGTATACAATGAGAATAAAGTAAACCATAGACAAGATACAAATACAAACACAATTACAATAAAACAATTTTAAATAGTTCAGAACCCTAGTTCCTACTCCATGATAAAGCGTTCTATGCTCGTGGTCGAACCATCAGTCGACTGCTACATATAGTAGTCAACTATCAAGCTATTTTGCCACATTAGCCTCAGTCGAACCGCAGTCGACTTCTATCAGTCGAACCGGTCATAATGTCAGTTGACTGATAACCTCAACCATTAGGTTTAACCCCAAGTATGGTGCCCCCATACTTGCTAGACCACCCTTAGCCTAGACCTAAGCCTTCTAGCCACCTCCATCAGTCTAATGTCTATTGGATCCCTCCAAGTCATCCTTGACTTGTTCATCCATACGCTAGCCTTCAGGTGCTTCCATCGGCTATTGTCATGCTAACGGTGTCTACACCACTAAGGCACATTGGACTTACGCTGCCAAGACCATGCTTGGACTTTACACCGCCAACCATTGAACTTATGCTCCCAAGACTCCACCCTTGGACTTTACACCGCCAATATCAACCCTTGGACTTCCCAAATGTCAAGTACCCATGACTTGGACTTTCACCGTCAAGACTATGCCCTTGGACTTACGTGGCTAAGACTACACCCTTGGACTTTCCGTGCCAACTCCATGTTGGACTTTCCAATTGCCAAGACTCAAGCTTGGACTTTCCCTTGTCAAGACCCATGCTTGGACTTTTCATGCCAAGTACACAAGACTTAGACTTTTCCAAATGCTAAGTGTCCCACTTGGACTTTCCATGCCAAGTACACATGATTTGGACTTTCTTCATCACATGGTCAACCCTAGTCAACCATCAAAATACCCCTCAAGTCAAACTCGAGTCCGGTCAATCATGACCTAGGTCGATTGCATCAACAATCTTCCCAATACATTATCAAACATCAATGTCAAATATCAAAACACTACTCGAGTCTGATCAATCGTGACCTGGGCCGATTGCACCAATAATCTCCCCCTTTTGATGTTTGACAAAAACCAAACACCTTTGAGTTAGGCCTAAACCCTAACTCAAATCTCCTTACAAATTCTTCCAAATTGGTAGTTTCACTTTCCCCCTCTTTTTGATATACATAAAAAAGGTTCTCCCTAAGGGTATCAATGTCTCATATCCCAATGAGATCTTACAATCTCCCCCTTGGTCCAAAAATACCCAGGATGTTTTCACTCTTCCTAGTGATAAGTCACATATCACTTAAGAAAGACACTCCTATAAACTCTCCCAATTTTCAAATTGAGCATCTCACTTTCTCATTTCTCTCCCTCATGAGGAAGAATACATCCATCATCCCATGATGAATACCTCCCCCTAAAGGCTTGCTCCCCCTTGACCATTGCACCAACAATGTCCTTAGGAAGTCCCTAAGCCTATAGACACTCTAAACCATCAAAATTAAGGCTAAAAGTTTAAACTTGAACTTTCACTCATCTTAAATTGATACACACCCTAAACAATTCTCTTAATCCATATCCAATGGATTTTCACCCTTTCTAATACTTTCCAAAGTATATCCTAGGGTTAGGAGTGATTAGGGAACCTTATCATAGCTGAAATTGGGCTAAACAAACCTTATTTATCCGAAATCAGACCTGACAGTCTATTACTTACAGTAATCAGTCGACTGTCATTGACACCAGTCGACTACCAACAATAGAAATCGACTGATAACTGCAAAATGCAGTTTTCAACTTTCAGAAACCAATTTTCGAAAATCATAAGTAATTATATGTAATTTGAAAAATAGTGAAACTTCATACGTATAATACTTATACCAAATACAATGGGTGAAAAATATGTAAAAAATAATTTACCCATAAAATAGTGAGTTTGATACAAAGTTCAAAAATGAGAAAAAACTTCATTATTTCAGGCTCACTTTGTATCAACTCTATCAATGGTGACTTCTATCAAAAGATAGGTTGCACCAGGGGTTTTCAAGTGATTTTAAAACCTTATATTGGATCATGTTCTTTGGGCTCCATGCACATGACTTGTACATTAGCTTTTCCAATGATCCGTCCATGGTATAAAAGTGAGTTTGAGTTCATCTAGATGCAAAAACTATGCACCTTGAACTTAACTCATTTTCTAGCATCTCACATATATCTAAAGTGTATGAAAACACATACAAGTCAATTTGATGTGAGATGTGAATTTTAGTTCATCTTAAACTAAGACTTTATGCATTTTCTAAGGCAACACTACTTGATTCCCTTATACATGGGACTTCAAGTCATGCCATAGTCCTTAAATCAATTTTAATTAATGCATGAATGATCATGACATAAAAAATAACATAAATAAGCATAGCCAATGATCATGATGTCATGACATATGATTTAATCTAAACATACATGACATTAAAAGATAAATCCTAAGCATAATCATGACATTTATATGATTTAAATGAATATGATGTCATGACATGATATATGACAATCAAAGCATGACAAATAAAATATAAGACATATAAATACCTAAACTTTAATATTAGTTGTCATTTGTTATGATTAAATTCATTTTGCCATATTACCATTTATCTCCTAAGTGTGCCAAAAACCCAAAATGACACACTATGACCTCTAACCCTAATTGTGCCAATTTGATTGATTTTTAAACTTCCATAAATTGCATGGGCACATCCTAAAAACCTTTTAGGATTTAAATTCAAACCTATTTCCAAGATACCCATAACCTTGAAAATGACCTAAAGTTCCACCTTTAACACGGTTAGGTTAACTACTCATCCATTTAAAGTTTGACACACCTAAACCCATTTAGCGTGAATTGATCACGCTCCTAGGAACTCAATACCTATTGGAGCTCCTTGGGTTTACTAGGTATTCGCTAGAGATAACTTCCCTAGATACCCTCCTAATGACCCTTCTAGGCTTAGAAACCTTGGTGATTTGGGTCTTGTCTAGGTTAGCTCTAGGGGTAACTCCCCTTGTAACCTTCTTAGTGGCTTCCCTAGGTTTCCTTGAAACCCTATCCACTAGGCATCTACCTTGGTCAACCTTAGGGATGACTTCCCTTTTGACCTTGGTTTCCCTAGACCTAGGTTATGTTCCATAATCGAATGGAACACAATGATACATCCTTTTGGGCTTAGGTTTGTGACCGAAACCTTTATTAATTGCCCTTGGTTGGACCTTGCTTTCTAAACCCTAGGTTTTGACTCTGACTCCTAGACCTAGATTTTTGATCACTTGACCCTTGAAATTGATTTTGCATTTTCGCAAGGGTCTTCTCCAATTTCTCAAGTCTTGAACTCAAGACTTGGTTCTCTAGCTCTAATTTCTCAATCTTTGTGGGCCCATTATTTCTTTGAATTGATTTGTTCATTCTAGGCATATGTCGATCTTTCTTAATATTAAGGCCTAGATGGTTCTCTATTTTCCAAATAGACTCCCTAGGTAATATTGTTTTAGGGACATTAGTCCCAAATTTCTCCTTATTCCTAAAATGGACATGCTTAGCTCCTAAACAATATAACTCATTATTTTTAGCATGCTCTTTATGAACAACAACAAGAGTATTAACATTATTCCTAGCATGCTTTTGCCTATTAATTAAGGAAGGAGCAAAATTAGAGGTTACCTTAGGGTTTGCCTTAGAGGCTACCCCTACATGTGTAGCTCCTTCTTGGCCCTTCTCTCTCCCCCTAGGGCATTGACTCCTATAATGCCCCTTTTGATTGCATTTGAATCACACCATGTGCTCCTTGCTTTTCTTAGTGGGGACTCCGACTTCATTGGTCTTTTCTTGAACTCTTAGCGTCGGTTGACTTTTCTTGACTTTTTTAGGACATTTACTCTTGTAATGTCCTACTTCCCTACACTCAAAGCATATGATATGATTTTTAAAATTAATTGAAATGCTTGAGTTACCTAGGGTGGTGGTTGGTGTCGGAGTTGATTCTTTACTTCTTCCGGAGGTTGAAGCGACTTCTTGATTTTGTTCCGGCTCTGGCATAGATGGTCTCTCTTTCCCCTCAATCCTAGAGGTGGAGACTTCTCCTACTTCTTCTACCTCCTCTTCCAATCTGGACATTGATTCCCTATCAATCTCCGAATCCTCAAGCTCTTGGGATGAAGATGTGCTTGCTTCTTCTTGAGCTTGAGAGGATGAACACTCCTCCTCGGACTCCTCTCCTTCATGAGTCGGTGATGAACCTTCATGGAACTTTACCAATTTGCCCCAAAGCTTTTTGGCATCTTGATATTCACCTAGTTTAGACAAAATATCATTAGGTATCAAATCTTCTAAAAGTTTTGTTACCTTGACTTCAGTCTTGAACTTTAGACGTTGCTCTTGGGTCCACTTCTTCAATTTCAAGACATCTCCCTTCTTATCCCTAGGGGGTTTAAAACCTTCCATGATGATGAACCAATCCTCTATGTCCATCATCAAGAATGTCTCCATTCTCACCCTCCATGCTGGAAAATCTTCTTGGTCTTATGGTGGCGGTGTGTTGATGTCTCATCCTAATTTTCCTTCAAATTCCATCTTCTTCCTCTAGTGGTGCTCTCTTGGTTATTAATCCTTGAAGAGCGACCTTGCTCTGATACCACTTGTTAGGACCTGTGTGCTCGCTAGAGGGGGATGAATAGCGATTCATCGTGTGATGAAATTTGATCGTGTTCGTCTCTACAAAACTTATTAGCGCAACGGAAATATGAAATACAATAATGAAAGACAACAAACACAACCACAACACACAAATATAACGTGGTTCAGAATCTTAGGGTTCCTGCTCTACGGATTGGGCTCGAAAAAGCCCTAGCAATGCAAACACACACCACTAATCAATAATGCTCCTTCTCAACAATACGTCTGAGGTGGAGAAATCTCGTACAAGTGATTACCCTAAGTAATACAATGAAAAACAAGCATATACAAGTAAATACAACAAAAGAATGCAAAGAACACTTTACAAAAAATCTTTTGGAAGCTTGCTTGTTGATTTCCTTGGACTAGCCTTGAAGACCCTAATTTGCACAAGCAAATCGCTCCAAATCGCCCAAGAAAATCTTACCAAAAATCTTCCCTTCGTTCTTTTTTTAAACCTGTAACTCGGGCTAGATTCCGCCTAGCAGTCGAATGCCAAGAACATCAGTTCAACTGATGACACTGTTGTTGTGAGATAACGGTTCGATCCATGCTGGAAAAAGTCCAACGGGACTCTCATCAATCGACTGCCAACATTGGCAGTCGACTGCTAGCGCCCGTAGCCGACTACCCAGTCGGCTACGGAGCATTCTATGCTCGCATCTGACTACCCATGGATGGATGGCAGTCGATTGCTACATATAGCAATGATCGCAAAGTTATTTTGTCGATTAGCCGCAATAAACCATGAGGTTTAACCCCAAGTATGGTGCCCCTATACTTGCTAGACCACCCTTAGCCTAGACCTAAGCCTTCTAGCCACCTCTATCAGCCACCCTAAATGTCAAGTACCCATGACTTGGACTTTCTCCACCAAGACTACACCCTTGGACTTACGTGGCTAAGACTACACCCTTGGACTTACGTGGCTAAGACTACACCCTTGGACTTTCCATGCCAACTCCATGTTGGACTTTTTAATTGCCAAGACTCAAGGTTGGACTTTCCCTTGCCAAGACCTATGCTTGGACTTTTCTTGCTAAGTACACAAGACTTGGACTTTCTTAAATGCCAAGTGTCCCACTTGGACTTTCCATGCCAAGTACCCATGACTTAGACTTTCTTCATCACATGGTCAACCCTAGTTAACCATCAAAATACCCCTCGAGTCAAACTCGAGTTCGGTCAATTATGACCCGGGTCGATTGCACCAACAATCTCCCCAACACATTGTCAAACATCAATTTACAAACATCAAAACACTACTCGAGTCAAACTCGAGTCTGGTCAATCGTGACCTGGGTCGATTGCACCAATAGATGACACCTGACTTGTGCTCGATCGGTGTTCGACTGATGGTCTTCTGGCCTAGCAGTCGACTGCTAGGGTTTAGCAGTCGAAAGTTTCACCATCAGTCGACTAATTGAGGTGGTTGCAAGCATAGAGGGTTTGAGAGTCGACTGATTGCCTGGTCACTCGACTGATGGCTCTATCAGTCGACTGATATAGAAGATCAGTCGATTGGTGAGGGAGTTATTAGCTGGACTCCAATGTAGATGAAGCCATTATGAGTCAACGACTACAGCAGCAGTCGACTGATGGCTGCATCAGTCGACTGCTCACTGCCTAACAGGAAGAATGACCTCTTCCCTATAAGAAGAGGCCTTGGGTACTCTTGGAAGGCTAATGCTTAACTTCCAAACATACTCCCAAGTGTTGTGAACGGTTTTTTTCCCTCTTCCTTGTTCTTATTTCTATATTATTGTAAGAGGGGTTTACCTCCACCTTGAAGGAGAGATTAGTGATTGTTGAGGGAGTGATTTGCCGAACGAATCGTCCGTGGATTAGCGGCAAGGGCTGTGAACCATGTTACATCGGTTTGTTAGCATTTGTTTCTTAATTGTCTTTATTATTAGTATTTCCGCTGCGCTAATCTTAAGTGTAGACAATTAAGAAGCGACCGATTTACATCGTACACATTGAGGGCTATTCGCCTCCTCTAGTCGGGCCACGATCCTCCAACATGGTCAACCTTAACATGAGGTTTGATTGCTCCAACAATCTCTCTCAAATAATCTCTCCTATATGACTTTGGATATCTCAATCATCTACTAGTCATATGGATTCAATTGTATTGACAAATATCAAAATACTACTCGAGTCTGGTCAACATTGACTCAGGATCTATTGCACCAATAATCTTCCCCTTTTTATGTTTGATAATACGTTTAAGTTAGATTAACCAATAAGCCCAACTCACATCTTTTTATACCAAAGCATAATGAAGGTTTTCCTAACTTAACCCTTCACTTCTCTCCCCTTTGGCATACATCAAAAAGCCTACCAAGGGTTTACAATGTCTCATATTCCAATGAGATCCTACATTCTCCCCCTTGGTCAAAAATCATCATAGACTCCTTCATTCTCTCAAGTGATACATTCCTTATCACTAAATGAAGACAATTTTCACTTCTCTCCCTTTGTAATTAGGATTTATTCATCATACCAAAATGGATGACCTCCCCTTAAAGGCTTACCCCCCCCCCCCCCCCTCCCCTTGACTATTGCACCGACAATGTCCTTGGAGAATTCCTAAGCCTATAGGAAATCTAATCAATCAAAATTAAGGATAAAAGTTCAACATTGAACTTTAACCTCCCTTAAAATTTGATACTCCACCCTAAATAACTCTCATAATCATTTTCAATGTTTATTTCACCCTTCCAATGGTTTCCAAAACATATACTAGGTTTAGGGGTAGCCTAAAATTGCTGATAACTAGCTAAATAAATCTTATTCAGCTAATATTAGGCATGACAGTCGATTGAAACATAAATTAGTCAACTGCTCAAAGTGGCAGTTGACTGGTTTCTACAATTTGTAAAAATCAGACTTTAGATTTGAATTTTGAAAATTCATAAGTAATATACGTTATTCAATTTTTTTTTTAAATTCATACGTATATTACCTATGCCAAATACAATGGGTGAAAAATAATTTCATAATAAAATACCCATTATTTTCAAAAAAATGATACAAAGTCCAAAACCATTGAAAACTTCAATATTTTTGGCTTAAATTGTATCAACATTCTCAATGGTGATTGCTATCAAAATATAGGCTTCACCAAAATTTTCTAAATTGATTTTAAAATATTTTCAAAACCTTATACCTAACCATGGTCTATAGTATCAATGCACATGACTTGTACATTAGTTTTCCTCATGATTCATCATTATCATTTAATGAGTTCTAAGTTCATTTGATGTACAATTCAAGTACCTCGAACTTAACTCATTTTCCTAACATCTCACATGTGTCTAGGTATATCAATACACACACGTCTTCCTAAGTTTTTGTGAGATGTGGGTTTTATTTTTCTTAAATTTATGGGCTCACGCATTATATCTAGGCATATATTCAATTTGATTCCTTTATATAGGACTTCAAATCATGTCATTTCCTTAAATTCAATTTAAATGCATGAAAATAATCATGACATAAATAATTGCATAAATTAAGCATATTTATTAATGATACATGATTTCATGGCTTGATATAATTAAAGTAAGCATTATCATGACATTTAAAAAATCATAATAAGCATGATGTCATGACATGACATATGATAAACAAAGCATGACATATAAATAATTCAAAGGTATAAAGATACCTAAGTTTTAATTCCAATTGTCATTTGTTAGAATTATATCAATTTTGCCATAATGACTAATTTCCCTCAAGTGTGCCCAAAAAAACCAAAATGACACACTTTTGACCCTAATCCTATTTGTGCCAATTTTGATCAATTTTTCAACTTTTATAATTTAATTGCCACATCCTAAATTCCTTTAGGATAAATTCTAATCTTATTTCCAAGGTATCACATAACCTTGAAAATGTCCTAAAGTGTCAACTCTATCATGGTTAGGTTAACTACCCATCCATTTAAGGTTGACCCACTCTAAACCTATCTAGCATAAGGGGATCACACTCCTAGGAATCCAAAATCTATTTGAGCTCCTTGGGTTAACTAGGTACTCACTAGGGATGACTTCCCTAGATACTTTCCTAATAACCCTTGTAGGTTTGGAAGTCTTGGTCATTGTGGTCTTTTCAAGGTTAATCCTAGGGATAACTTCCCTTGTAACCTTGTTAATGGCTTTCCTAGGGTTCTTTAAAACCTTGTCCACTAGACACTTACCACAGTCAACTCTAGGAATGACTTCCCTTGCGACCTTAGTATTGCTAGACCTAATATTGGTTCCATAGTCAAATAGAACACTATGGTAAGATGACATTACCTTCTCAAACTTAGGTTTGTAACCTAAACCCTTCTTGTCCTTAGGAAGGTCTTGCCTCCTAGAACCTATACCTTGTCCATTTGACCCTAGAATCATGTTTTCCATTTTTCTAAGGGGCTTTTCCATTTTATCAAGCTTAAACCTTAAAGCTTAATTTTCCATTTCTAATTTCTCAATTTTTGAATCTCTATGATCTCTTGGGATATTTTTTTTCTTCCTATGCATATGTCTAGATTTCTTGGGGTTATTGCCTAAGTTGTTGTTATCCTTAGGTGGGATTTTATCTTTAACTCTAAGATTAACATGCTTTCGATCATGAACAATAGAAAATGCATTAAAATCATTCCTAACATGTTTTTTACCCTTACATAAAGAAAGAGCATTATTAAAAATTATCTTAGGACTTGCCTTTACTCCTCTTACATTTGAGCTCTCTCCTTTGTCCTTCTTAGGGTGACTCCCCCTAGGGCATTAGGTCCGGTAATGTCCCCTTTGTTGACACTTGAAGCACACAATATGCTCCTTGCCTTTGTGTACCAAGGCTTCGGCATCCTTGGTCTTCTCCTTCGCCTTTGGTGCCGGTTGAGCCTTCTTGACTCTTTTTGGGCATTTGCTCTTATAATGTCCTACTTCTTTACACTCAAAGCATGTTATATGATTTTTATTTTTAATAGATATGCTTGAGTTACCTTCTTGAATGGTAGGAGAATTTTGAATTTCTTCTTCATTTCTCCCGGATGTAGATGGCTCATCTTCTTGTTCTGGCATAGAGGATGGTCTCTCCTCCCCCTCAATCCTAGGGGTCGAGGCTTCTTCAACCTCTTCCGATTTGGATTTTGAGCACCTCTCAACTTCCAAATCTTCACTCTCTTGAGAGGACGATGATGATTCTTCCTCTTCGAATGTTGAGAATCTCTCAACTTCCAATTCTTCATGAGCTTGAGATTGAAGGAATTGCTTCGGAGGCTCATCGGCTCCCATGTCCCCAGATTAAGATTTTCACTAATGAAAATTAATCCGGATGGGATGAGTTTCCTAAGCACAACCAATTTGTCGTCGTGCTAACGACTTGAGCAATCGCTTGAACAAACTAGTTGTTCAAGCAACACAACTCTTCTAGTCGATTAGCCGCAGAAGAGACGACGGACGGATCGCCGGTTTTTGTGTTTGTCTTCGGGGTCCATGATTATACAAATACATACAAATGCAAACTAGTATAATCAGCACATACTAACATAAAGATAAGAACATGCAAAGATCAATAATAAAAGTTGTAAAACTTTTATACCTCTCGATCTTCTATCGTATGTCCTATCCTCCTCGTGGACGTCGTGTGGGCGAAGATCCTCCACGAGTTGAAGCCTCCTAGATCACGTTCTTCCTTTCCTTGCTCGCTCTGAAAAAAGAGAAGAACCAAATAAAAACTCCTTCTCCTATCTAGAACCGGCCACCAAGCCAAGGAGCTTGATATAACCGCCGGCCAAGGAGTAGCTTCTTGAGCGCCGGCCAACCTTGAAGAATAGTTGCCGCCGGCCACCAAGGAGAAAAGAAGAGGGCGCCGGCCAAGAGCTCCAAGGATAAACCCTAGCCCTTGTTTCCACCGGCCAAGGAGAAGAGGAAGAAGGGAAGAGTGCCGGCCAAGGTTGAAAGGAGGAAGAGGGATAGGCGCCGACAACACCTTAGGAAGAAGAAGGGATCTTCTCCTCTTGTTGCCACCTACTCCTAAATCCAAACCCTAGCCGCCCAACCAAAAACTCCCTTAGGGTTTCTTGCCGCCCAAGCTTAGGTAGGCAAAACCCTAATCTCTCAAAAACCAACCATCCTTGCCGCCCACTTAAGTCTCCCTTTTATAGAGTTAGGCTTAAGCCTTGTTTTAATCTCCACCATTGGTTCTAGGGTTTTAATCTCAACCGTCGGTTCTAGGGATTTAATCTTAATCGTCGGTTCTAGAGATTTAATCTCCACCGTCGGATCTAGAGATTTAATCTCAACCGTCGGTTCTAGGGATTTAATCTCAACCGTCGGTTCTAGAGATTTAATCTCCACCGTCGGATCTAGAGATTTAATCTCAACCGTCGGTTCTAGGAATTTAATCTCAACCGTCGGTTCTAGAGATTTAATCTCAACCGTCGGATCTCGAGATTTAATCTCAACCGTCGGTTCTAGGGATTTAATCTCAACCGTCGGTTCTAGAGATTTAATCTCCACCGTCGGATCTAGAGATTTAATCTTAACCATCGATTCTAGAGTTTTGTTTTCCATCCTTGGATCTAGGCTTCATGAGGATTATATTAGGCTACGATAGGGACCATGAGGAGGAGTTGGATCTTGGCCACCCGATGGATCGGAACCACACAAACTTGATCCATCAATGATGTTCCATTCCACTAGAGGATCATCATTGAATTACCTCATAAATTAATATGGGCTCCATACATTATTTGTACATCCATCTCCCCGTGTTTAAGATATCGAATGTCCGTCAATTAATTGATTTACTGACCATCAATCAATTAACATCTAACTCCTCGAGTAGTACCACTCAATCTTATCATCATGTTGACTAAGTCAACCTGCAGGGTTTACATGATGAACCTTATGAGCTCCTCAAGGGGACATCATCAACCTAATATATAGGACACGGTTTCCTCCTATAATCAATGGCACACCATGTAAATAATATCATTTCCCAACTTACCGGGCATATTGATTTAATCCATCTAAATCTCACCCTTTGGTAAATCAAAGAAATAAATACTAAGTACATGTGCCCGTTATTATATCGGGATTAAGAGCATGTACAACATAATATCCGAGGTCCGATTCAATTATGTAGTCAGCAATAAATTGAATCACCTCTATGTCGGTCTTGCTTAATACACCTAAGTGTACTAGTGTAACTCTATGTTCAAGACAAAACAATACCAAGATACACTACAACTATGCCAATGGTTTGTCCAAAACCATCTTGGTTGTGAGCCTCTACTTATATTCTACAAGGGACTGATAAGATGATCTTCTGTGCTACACCAAGCACCATGTTATCTACAATATAAAATATTAGACAATATGCACACATATAATAAATATATAAAGTGCAAACAATGATCATGTGATTATTATTTCAAAATAAAAATATTTATACAAAAAGAGCTAGGCTTTCAGTATACATCCCAACAGAGATGTGGAGCATTCTTCCTTAGACTCCTCCTTTACGAGTGCCGGTGAAGGCTTCTCATGGAGCTCTACCAATTTGCTCCATATTTCCTTGGCATCCCTTACTCCTCCTAATTTTGACAAAATATCATCAAGAATTAAATTAGTTAGAAGTTTTGTTACCTTAAAATCAGTCTTAAATTTTTGGCGCTGCTCCTTGGTCTTTTTCTTGATTTTGAGAAGTCCTCACTTCTTGTCAATGGGAGGTTCAAATCCATCCATGATGATTAACCAATCCTCTATATCCATCATCAAGAAGGTCTCTATACTCACCCTCCATGCTAGAAAATCTTCTCGGTCGAATGATGGAGCGATCTGGATGTCATAGCCAAATCCATCACTTGGCTATATCTTCTCTTCAACCTCTAGCACTTGCTCTCTTGGCAATTAGTCTTTGAAGAGCGGCCTCATTGATACTACTTGTTGGTCTTCCGAGCAAGCCCGACTCTGACACCAATTGTAAGGACCGGTTTGACACACCAGGGGGGAATAGCGGTTTGTCAATTTCGACTCTTGGTTGCATTCATGCTTATCTACAACTTGTTAGTGCACTGCGTGTTAGTAATTCCAGGAGCATGCATAGCAGAATAAAGCAAATAAAATAATTTTTATTTCATCTCAGACATCCCCTGGGGGCTAGGAATCCTTGTTATTGACATAATCGCATGCAAACCCACAAAAGGAGAGAAGCTATACCTTTAAGATTCTTATCGAATCTGCCGAAACCACAAGCAAGACCAACGGGCCTTGCCTCTATCAATATCCACACCAGAATCACCTGAGACAACTCTTAGAGCAACAAGCCTTTGTCTCCGATTGGTCCTAGCCAACTGGCGAAGACAAGAGAAGGAAAGAGAGAGAAAAGATGGCTACCAAGGCAGAAAACCAAGAGATATGCCTCCAAAGAATATCAAGGGATATATTTATAGATCTCTTGATTAGGGCATCTAAGGAGGCTTAAATAGAACCTTTCTTTCCATAATTATCCCATAATTAAGGTAAGAACAACCCAAGAAATTTCCATAAGAAAAATCCCAAAATCGACAGTCGCAATATGGTCATGTGAATTTCACACGGCCAACCGTGCTAGGACACACGACTGGTCGTGTGTCATGCTGTGCACAACCCTGGTTTTGGTTGTTTTTGGCCAAAGCCAAGCATGACTGTGTGAAGCTCTGTATGATCTATTTGACTTCGTTTTGGTACGATATGGTCATGCTAAGTCTGATAAGGCCATAGGAGGTTCAATAACCTCCATTTTACACCCTCTTAGCTTAGTCCAACCAGATACATCCTCTCTCATTGAGAATCTCATTCTTAGGCTTGTTTTATGTCTCGAGATCACCTGTAGTACATGTGACCCAATAGGTTCTCAACTATGTTGGTCATTCATAATTAACCCCTTAATTATGAATAGATCATGAGTGACACCTAGTAGTACATCATGACCTCCAATTGACTAGAAAGTACATCTAAATCGACTCCAGAATATTTTTGAACCCTTGAGCAACTACAGTTATTATCGTGCCTTGTTCCTTTCACTCATCCTATACCCACTTGATTCAGGACATGGTCTATGTGCTCGTCCCTACTAGGCTGACTACATCACACCTAGCCCAAGTTAGTTTCCTTGTCCTGTGAATTCAAGTTACTCATACATGTCCTCAGGAAGACTGTCTTCTTATCATGCTTGCTCTGGCCAGAGACTTCTGAGTAAAAATGCTGACAAGAGGCCTAGGGTATACATCTCCTTTACATAAGGAGTGGTGAATTCTCTATGGGCTATTCAAACACCTTCGATCATTTTGACTTATACCCAATCAACTCGGAGTTACACCTCCTATGGGGATGGCTGCGAAGAAGTCAAAGTATAAGGCATCATGACCAAGATGACTTGAATACCTCAAGTCTAAAGAATCTCACACTCGAGCTATAATGAGATCTTCAATGACATTAAAAACCATATGAAGTCTCATAGAAGGGCACTCCAATGAACTTGTTACCTTAACTAGCATATGTTTACTCTCAACATCCCTATGCTTCTATTTAGTGAGTACCAAATGCTTGGATGCACCAAGGAGCATAACATGTGCTAGTCTCACAGAATTGGTGATGCCCAGTCTCATCAATTCATTGACTAGGGATAGTTTCAATATTTACATGATTACACATGATAAGATACCCACTAATTGTGATCTAATCACAATTTCTTTCATGCTATGTATCATATTGTGAACTTCAGTAGATGTGTTTAAGATCCAATCAAATACGTAACCAATGTATACTCAAATAGTGAATTTTATTAATAATTCCTAAGGCTATTACCTTAGGACACCTCTCAATTACATCACATCGAAAATAAAACAAAGCATAGACAAGATAGAAATACACAACACAATCATGATAAAATGATTTTACATGGTTCATTACCCTAGTTCCTATTCCACGGTCAAACTCTAATGTCCACACCACTAAAACTTGTCTCATTCTCGGAATACAATCTGAAGGTGGAAAACCTCATACAATATGAATGTTTACAATAATAAATAAGGTAAACAACCAAATACAAAAAAAAAAACAATAGCAAATGAAAGAGCAAGTGAAAATAATTTACAAGATTAAACTTTTGATTGCTTGATCATTTGGTTGATTTGAGCATCTTTGAAGGTGTGGAAAGCAACATCGTTTCCCTTCAAAAAGCTTCAAGAACCGGCTTGCTTCAACCCTCTATCGCAACTTCCTTTAAATCCTATATTGGGTTGATTTGGCGCCTGGAAGTCGATTGCCAAAAGGCCCCAGTCGAGTACTCGCTTATCTGTTGCCTCACAACGGACTAATCCACATTGGATTCTGCCCAATGTATACCTGAGTAGTCTTCTTCCATCATCATCAGTTGATCGCCAAGCTAGTAGTTGATTGCCCAATCGACTACAACACATTATGTGCTCGTGTCCACTATCACTAGTTGACTACCTATCATTGGCAATTGACTGTCATGGACCAGTCGACTGGTGATGTCTACTAGTCAACTACTAGTGCACTTAGTTGGCAGTCGAGCCTCAGTCGACCACATGCCCAATCGACTACTGAGCTCTCGAGTGTTGAACACTCATTCAGTCGACTAACCAATACCACCAATCGACTGGTAAATTTAAAAAGTGAGGTTTAACCCAAGTATGATCCCCTCATACTTGATCGATCACCCTTTGCCTATACCTAAGCCTTCTAGACACCTCCATCGGCCTCACACCCTCAGGATTCATCCGAGTCCTCCAGGACTCCTTCACCATTCGCGTTAGCCTTCAGGTGCTTCCATCTGCTATGTTATGCTAATCATGTCTCCATTGCTAAGGTTCATTTGGACTTATGCCGCCAAGACTACATGCTTAGATTTTATGCTACCAAAACCTCACCCTTGGACTTCCTTGCCAAGTATCCATACTTGGAATTTCGCCGCCAAGACTATACACTTGGACTTACGTGGCTAAGACTATACCCATGGACTTTCCATTTGCCAAGTATCTAAACTTAGACTTTCACCGCAAAGACTATGTTGAGGATCGGACGTCGCGCTAGAGGGGGTGAATAACGATTTTACATTTCGATGCTTAATCGTGTTGTGCTCGTCTATAAAAAACATTAATGTGCAACGAAATATACAAATAAAATGCACAAACAAAAACACATGGCAAGCATGTAAACACAGCGATATAACGTGGTTCAGAACCTAGGATTCCTACTTCATGGGTGAGCTCTAGTGATGCACACTACCATATCAAACTTCTCCTTCTCGATGATACACAGGAGGTGGAGAAACCTCTTATAAGTCTCTTACAATAATAAGAACAAAATACAACAAGTAAATACAATAATTACAAAAGCAAATGAAAAACAAGTGAACATACTTTACAAGTTAGGGCTTTTGAATGCTTACATGTTGGTTGCTTTGGGAGAACTTAAAGGACCCTGAAATACACTAGCACTTCGCTTTAAATTGCCCCTAGAACTGCTTTTAAAATCCTCCCCGTCGAGCTCCTTTTATGCCTCAGTGCGACCTAGATTTCCTTCTAGAAGTTGACTGTAAAAAAACACCAGTCAACTGCCTACAATGTCGTTGTCTCACAACATGCTTAATCCACATTGACATTCTAGCCAAAGGATATCTTGGTAGTCGACTGCCGCCCAGTAGCCGACTGGTTAGTCGACTACCATAGCTTCTGTGCTCGTAGTAATTCAAGACCAGTCGACTGCTCATACTAGCAGTCGATTGCAAGCCCTTAGTCGATTGCCAATGTAAGATACGGCGAAAAAAAAATCCAATCGGCATTTTGAAATCCAACCCGTTTTTCTACCCGACCCATTTTCGAGCCGTTTCTGTCGTCTTTCTCTGCACGAGCGTTTCTAGGCATGATCCTTCTTTCTTTATTGCTTTTCCCCATCGCGACGCCTCCCATTTCAGGTTCTCTTCGTCTCCGAAGCAACCGGTAGCCGAAGCATTTCCCTCTCCTCCTCGCTATTTTCTTCTCGCGAGCTCCTTGTTCCTCTCGTGGCCCCTCCGAAGTCTGCCGTCCCTTTTCTCTACCAGCAACAACCGACCACAGCTACCTCTTCGCTGTAAACAACGGCGATCGGCCTTGACGGTGCCCACGGATGAGCCACAACAGCGAGTTTGGATCGGTGACATCTGCGGCGTGTTTTGGTCGAAGGCAGGACTTCAATCTCGCTGTTTTCATTGGGTCACAACAAGCATTCAGAAGTGGTGAGTTCTACCGGAGCAAGTGCTATGAGCCGGTGGACAAGGGATCAAGGGGGATGGTCTCTAGTGAAGTTGAATTCAGGTATACCTCTTGGCTGCCCGTTCCTTATTTTCCCTCGATCTTCGAAGGGATCCACTTGTGAATGTGTTCCGTTTATGATGGGCAGTAGGTTGAGCACTATTTTTCCGACGGACTGAGCGATTGGGGAGGAGAGCTGCCGAGGGGAGGTTCTATTGCTGGTATATATCTTGATTCCCTTTGTATTTTTGCATTCCATTTCGGTTCTGTGTTGGTTGTGTGGTTGCTGTGATTTGGAGGGTTACTCGGCTGTGGTTTAGTGAGAAGGATTGATATGGAGTGGGGTGTTCCAATTAGGGTGTTAGATCCGTAATTAGGTGTTATGGGAGAGCTGTGAGACTGTGAACAAGGTTGTGTCGACTGTGAGAGAGTTGTGCGACTGTGAACAAGGTTGTGTCGGCTGTGAATGATGGTGTTATTGGCCACGAAGGGGCTGAGATGGCTGTGAAGTGAGATTGATGTTTTAGAGGATAGAGTTGTGGTCGGCAGTAAACAGGGGCACTGTCGACTATAAATTGGGGGTTGTGAATGGCTGTGATGCTCTGTTTATGTCTTGTATTAGAGCTGTGACATTACAAGAGGTGTGTGCTCGAGTTCCTAACTTGTAGACGAGGAAAGGATGTAAACATAGGAACGACGTAGTAATTAAGTTATGTATTTGTTGGATACTTGTACTTAATCATAGTTTGCTATTATGTGCATGTTTGGGATACGAAGCTAGTCCATGGCCGTGAGGATTAGTTCGAGCTTCGTATCAGGTGGGTAATTCCTACTCTGGTCAAGTAGTTTTAATGCATACAGATTTAGATGCATGATCATCTTATATGATCATGTTACCTTGACCCTGCTCTTATTATCTTATGCTTGAACTTATCGTTGGATGTATTTATGCTCAATTGTTGATATCACATATTCCCTATCATGATTTAGGAGTTATAAATGTGATGTAAATTGGCCTAGATGTTTAGTAGGGTGTAAATGTTAGTACGGGTGATGACCCAATTTATAAATTGACAAAAAGGTCATCCGTGGGTAGGTAATGTTAGTTATAGCCCTAGAACCAATCATGTGATGGTTGAATAGGGAACATTTTGTATCATATTCTATAAAGGCAAAGGATTGGTTATTATATTTACGTCTTGCTTGTGCAAGCTAAATTAAATATAATAATGCCCTAGAAAAGTAGGTTCTTATCTACAACACATCAATTGATAGAATTGATTATGAGAGGCTGTAGAGAACACTTTTCTAAATGTTCCTAGTCAAGTATTAATATGCAAGGGCAATATTAATATATAAAGGCTAGCATGTAGGTCAATTGATGACTTGATCTCATAAGTCATGGATATATGATATCAAGTTGACACATGGGTATATATTAGAGAATATATACTGAACTGGCCCGCCATGAGAAAGTTTCATGGATCGTCATATGAGTGTCATAAACTTTCTCATGTGACTATTGATATGAATAGTCCTCAAACCTGAAGTCACTACGGTTCCCCACATAAGGAGTTATGTACTTTGGTATCGTCAAACGTCACCCGTAACAGGGTGGACCATAAAGGCGATTACTGGGTATATAACAAATTATGCGGAGGGATGTGAGTGATGTAGATGGGATCTATCCCTCCCATATGACGGGAGTGATATCTGTGGGCCCCTTGATTGAGTAGAACTACTAAAATGCATGACCATGCTCGAATGAGTCAATATGAGATATTGAGCTCATTTGTTTGAGTTAGTTTACTCAGGGATCAAGAAACACATAGATTGATCGAGGATGACACGGTCTATGCCTCATTGGTCAATCTGATATCAAGGATAGAAGGACACGGTCATACATTATAGTAGTCACGGAAAGGTTAGTCGGATCTTGACTTATTTCGTAACTTGGGTAGCAATGATGTATTGCTAGATGCCGCTCATTGCTTGTGTATCTAAAAGAGTTTAGATCCAATGCCAACGTTATGAGAGCCTATAGCGTCACACACAAAGAGCATGATGATTAGAAGAATTAGTGCATTCTAGTTTGACTAGAATAATTTGGGAATAAGCTTAAGTACAAAATGGTTTTTGGACTTTAAGCTTAAAGAGAATTTTAGCTTATTGATTTAATGAGATTAATTCCATATGCTAAGCTTATTAATTTAATAAGATTAAATAAATATGTTATCATGATATCCTAAGCTAAATTGATTTAATAAGATTAATTCAATATGTTACCTTATTTAATGAGATTAATTCAATAAGATAACATAAGCTTATTGAATTAATAAGATTAATTCAACATGCAAGCATGCCACATAAGCATGCCACATAAATATGCCACCTAAGCTTGATGAGGTGGAAGGAGACAAAGGGTTTTGACCTTTGGATTTCCTCCACATGTGGCCGGCCAAACCAGGAGTGATTGTTTTTCAATGCAATTGATTGCATTGAATGTGATAGGAGGTGAAAGGTTTTTCCAATCCTATAAAACACTCCATGGGGTGGCCGGCCAAGTGGTTGGAAGCTTGAGACTTGGAGAGAGCTTGGTGGTGAGAGGCTTTGGTTGTGTAGCTTTTGTGAGTGTAGCAAGAAGAGTGGTCTTCTTCTTCCTTTCTCTTTTTCCCTACCTTCCTCTCCTTTAGGGACTTCTCTAGCAAGAAGTAAAAGGAGAGCTCTTCTAGTTTCTTTTGTGAGACAAGAGCTTGCTCGTGTGGATACATATAGAGGCACGGACATTTGAACGTGCTAAAAGATCCAACAAACCCAAGGAGAAGCGGGATTTAAAAGGGCACGCAACAAAGGTAATATTCTCCTATAAGATAGGTTTTGAGAAATTTATTTTTTGTACGAGGTTTTCTTTCGCAAGGATCACTTGGAAGGGATCCTATTTTTCCATTGCGCATATGCTATTTTGCATAAAAATCCCTACAGTGGTATTAGAGCCACTTGCGAAAGATCGTATAAAAAATAGGTTTTCTCTATTTTATATATGATATAGAAGTAGGATAAATTTTATTATGAGTTGATAATTGCAACTTCGTTCAGTTACGTATTGCTAGATTAATTACATAGAACTTTCAAAGTGTCAACCTTTGAGTCGAGAAAATCTAGTCCCAAAAAGTTTGTGAATGTGTGTATTGTAATTCTTAATACGACCTGCGTGTCGTGCCTTTCTCCTAAAATTCTTGTTGTAAAATTAGTTTTAGACTCGAATGTAACTCGAGTATTTCTCCTTTTGTAATATACACAACAAAGATGGAGGGTCCATTAGAAGATGATGTTACAAGGAGGAAGTCAACAACACAAGACAACCAAAAGGAAGCACTTGGGAGAAGATGCTATCCCTAGGTTGATCAATCTTTTCATTGGCTTGAGAAGATTGTAGAATAATGGCCATAACCATGACATGCTTAGTTTAATATGTTGGGATTTTCCGAGCCGCAAAAACCGCTTTTTGCGTTGCGGAAACCTCGGAAGCCCCCGGCCACGGATCCGTGCGAAGAAGTATTAAAACAAAAACATGTATGTGCTTGTATAAAATACCCTAGATCTACCTTAGATCTAAGAGATAAGAACGTTACCCTCGATGCGATGCCCTTCGCAAATCCCGCTCGTCCAAAAGTCCGCCGGAACTCGAGAGTGTCAAGTGCACACTCCTCTATGGTATCCACACAAGCAATAGGTGGAAGAAAAACACACTTGAGTGTGCTAGCACTCCTAGGGTGTCTCGGCAAGATGAGGAAGGAGAGGGAGAGAGCTTGAGAGGAAAAGTTCCAAGGTTGAAGATGAAGTCAATTAGCCACCAAAAATCAATACTCCATCTAATGGAGTGGCCGGCCACTTCATGGAGGGGGGTTACATGCATGCATGTAACTCCCATGACCCTTGATCTCCCTCATGATGTGGCATCAATTGACAAAGTCAATGAAGATGTGGAGCATCATCATTGGCCGCCCATGCCAAGTCATCACCATGACATGGCATTTGGTCAAGTCAAACTTGACCTTTCATCTTCCCTCTCAAGTCAAGTCAAACTTGACCTCTAATCTCCCATGGTTGATCAAATCTAACCACTTGACTCAAGTCAATTTAATTTAATGAATCTTTATTCATTAATTTAAATTGATTTGATGAATCAAATCTCAATTAGACTCATTCAACACTTGAATCAACTTGAGTCTAACTCAATTAGTCTAATTTGGATTACTCTTAATCCAATTTGGTTCATCCCATGAACCTAATCCTCATGGTTCATCATATGAACCTAATCTCTATCTAATTGCTCTTATGTGTGTGACCCTATAGGTTCTTGTAACGTTGGCAATGTCCCTAAACCGATTTAGGAACATAAGCAATGAGCGGTATCTAGCAACACATCATTGCTACCCAAGTTACAAGAATGTTGAGCTCCAACATCACCTTTGTGACTACTAATTGTGACTCTCACAATATGTGACAATGTCCCTCTATCCTTGACATCTAGATTGACCAATCGAGGCATAGACCGTGTCATCCTCAGTGCAATCTAAATCTTGAACTCCAAGTAGACTCACTCTAATCAAATGAGCTCAATATCTCATATTGACTCATTTGGGCATGGCCATGCACTTCGTGGTCTCACTCTATCAAGAATATCGATGTCACCCCCGTCATATAGGAGGGATAGATCCCATCTACATCACTCACATCCCTCCGCATAAATCGTTACATACCCAGTAATCGCCTTTATAGTCCACCCATTTACGGGTGACGTTTGACGAAGCCAAAGTATGCAATTCATTATGTAGGGAACCATGGTGACTTCAGGTCTAAGGACTAATAGTCATACTAATAGCCACATGAGAAAGTATATGACACTCATATAACGATCCATGATACTTTCTCATGGCGGGTCATTCAGTATACATTCTCCAATGCATACCCATGTGTCAACTTGATATCTCATATCCATGACTTGTGAGATCAAGTCATCTTGTTGACCTACATGCTAGTCTCTACGCATTAACATTGTCCCTGAATGTTAATACTCGACTAGGAATGATTAAGAGTAGTGTTCTCTATATCATCTCATTATCGATTCAACCAATCGATTGATATAGATAAGAACCTACTACTCAAGGACATTATTATATTTAGTTATTTGGCACCAATACAAGTAAATATAATAACCATGCCTTAATAAATAGGAATATGATACAATAAAGTCCATACAACAATCATCATATGATTGGCTCTAGGGCTTTCACTAACAAAATATATATGTGATGCATGTTAATTTAGCTTATATGTGATGTATGCTAATATGTATGTGATGCATGTTTAAGTTTATTTCTTAATAAGTCAAAAACGATATTCCTACCAAAGTTTGGTACTCACTACTTCCTCGATCATTTGTTGTTGGGTCTGCCAAAGCAAAGCAATGCATTTTATCTTGGAAGAGTGCGAGTGGACAATCGTGATGTCCCGCTATCAAACTTGGTTAAGACTTAATTAAGTTTTTCTTAATTAATTAAGAAAGTAGAGGCATATGTTAGCTTTGAACATAAGTTTTAAAAATTAGTTTTGTGTGATTTCCGAACATTAGTTTTGTCTTAGAAGTGGTCGTTGCTCCGATATCAAAGAAGGCCTCTGTGCCTCGCCATGGCCTGGAAGCTGGTTTAGGAATAAGCACTAAACTAATCTAAACTTAACCAAAGCTATTAAAGAGTTACATCAGATGTAATTGGCAAAAGATTGCCTACCTAATCATACTACGTCTTGGGCGATTAGCCAAAGCTAACTCAAGACGAAGTATGATGTGGATCTTTATCCCATATAAATATATAGCTAAATAGAAGCTAATGATGTAAGCAAAATGTGTTTGCCTACATCAATGATTAGCTCATATCAAAGCTATGAGAATTTAGTGGGAGCCTCATTTAATTAAAGGCCTAATTAAATGACTTAGGTATGATACTTAATTTTGCATTTTAATGTTGTAGATCACCATGTCATCTAACACGACACACCCCCTCAACTTGCGATCTGTCCTTGAGAAAGACATGCTCAATGGAGCTAACTTTCTAGACTGGTATAGGAACTTGAGGATTATCCTCAAGCAAAAACGTAAACTGTATGTCCTAGAGTAGTCTATCCCTGAAACACCCGCCCCTGCGACCACTCGTGCTGAAAAGGATGCTTATAAGAAGCATCAAGATGACGCATTAGATGTGTCATGTCTTATGCTTGCCACCATGAACTCTGAGCTTCAGAAGCAACATGAGAACATGGATGCCTATGATATGGTTGAGCATTTGAAACAACTATATCAAGGACAAGCTAGGCACGAGAGTTTTGAAGTGTCTAAGGCTCTTTTTGCATGCAAGATGCAAGAAGGAACACCTGTAGGAACTCACGTACTTAAAATGATAGGGTACGTTGAGAACCTTGAAAGACTAGGTTTTCCACTGAGCCAAGAATTGGCAACCGATGTTATCCTACAATCGTTGCTGGAAGCATATAATCAATTCGTCATGAATTATAACATGAATGAAATTGATAAACCTTTTCCTGAGATTCTCAGCATGTTGAGAATTGCTGAACCGAATCTCAAGAAGAAAGTTAGTAACGTACTAATGGTCAAGAAGGGAAAAGGTAAGTGCAAAGGCAAGGGTAAGACCCAAGCCAAAGGCAAGGCCAATTCATCCACTTCAAAGGGTAAAGGTAAAGTACCTAAGGAAGGGGACTGTTTCCATTGCGGTGAGACTGGACACTGGAAGCGGAACTGCAAAGTCTACCTTGAGGAAGTAAAGAAGAAAAGAAGTGGGACTTCTGCCTCAGGTATACATGTTATAGAAGTAAATCTATCTATTTCTTCTACATGGGTATTAGATACCGGATGTGCATCTCACATTTGTACTAATGTGCAGGGACTGAGAAATAGTAGACTAATGGCAAAGGGCGAAGTGGACCTACGAGTAGGCAATGGCGCAAAAGTTGCTGCTGTAGCTGTAGGAACATATTCTTTGTCTTTGCCCACTGGACTTATCTTAGAACTAGAGGAGTGCTTTTATGTACCTGCATTAACGAAGAACATAATTTCTGTATCTTGTTTAGACAAGAAAAACTTTTCTTTTATAATAAAGGACAAATGTTGTTCCATTTATTTGAATGAAATGTTCTATTGTAATGCACCACTTATGAATGGTCTCTATGTTCTAGATTTAGAAAACCCAATTTATAACGTAAATACCACAGATGAACTATAGATGAACCTTCTTGCATCTCAGAGGTGAAGAGGAGCTTGGAGACTTCGAACCTTTCGAATCTCACTTGCTCATCAAACAACTCATAAAGATGAAGGACTACGATATGAGCATCCATATGCTCATGTTGATTTCGTAGATTTGGATTCCATCGCGGCTAGCATGATGCAACTTGTCAGTTCAGAATCAGTCACATGTTTCTGATAGACCAACAGTTGGTCCGGAGTTGCATCGTCACTAGGATGGGCGGGAAGAGGCGCTTCGAGGACATACACAAGCTTTTCACCTTGAGAACAATTCTCAAGTTTCTAAGCCAGTCCAAGAAGTTTGGCCCAGTCAATTTATTCGAATCCAAAATGGAACGCAAATTCAAAGACATCATGATCAATCTTTAGAAATACAAAACGAGCATATATGAGAAAATAATTTTAAAATGCATCAATATACATTTATAAATCCCATTCATTTTTCGAATTTCAAAAACCCCAAAATCACTTCGGGAGATCGTAGGTCCATCTCCGAATGGGCTGATATCCATCATAGATATGAACAACCTTGGAGAGAGTCCAACAAGCCATTCATAACTACGACGGTAGGTATCAACTATACCGATTGCATATCACGTATATGCAACTATCACAATGTGCTATCAACTAATTGAATGTTCACACATACATCGGGTTGTTAACACATTAACAAGTATGCATCATATGCATAGCACCCAACTTCACCTCCCTTTACATCGACCTTGGAGAGAGTCCAACAAGTTGATGCTCCAGGTTAAAGCCAACCCATTAATCGAGAAATAGTTTTAATATGGTTAGAGCGCATTCAACCAATTAGCCCGGCTTGGAGAGAGTCCAACAACCAAAGCTAACGATTGACCTCTGACTCTTACCATATTAGTATTAAACTATTCCATGGTTTGAACATGTTCGGGTTCGAGCCGGGCTTGGAGAGAGTCCAACAACCCAAACAAGAAACGGAACTCTGGTTCTAACCATATTAATGGAAGGTGTAGGCTTTAATATTGAGTTAGGGTTTTTATGTCTCATCCTCTTTGCATGCAAATAACTATTATCTACATGACATGACATACATGACATACATCTACATGTCACGACACGCATGGCATAATGATATGCATCTAATGCAATTACATGGCATATAATTATGTCATGTACATAATTTCCTTATTTGTCATAACTATTTATGGAAATAAACTATGTTTAAGATTTGATTCTCCAAATCAAATAATGATTAAATTAGGAAACAAATTTCCAAATCTAATCACATATTTTATTTATGGAAATAGTTGATTAAGGAAAATCAATTTAGAAAACCAATTTCCTAAATCATCAAAACTACTTATGGAAATAAAATATTTTAAGATTTGATTTCCCAAATCAAATCATGATTAAATTAGGAAACAAATTTTCAGAATCTAATCAAATATTTTATTTATGAAAATATCAATTTCCATAAATACTTCAAACTTTCTAAAAGTGGAAGATTTCCATAAATACTTCTAGACTTTCCAAAATTGAAAAATTTCCATAAATACTTCTAAATTTCCAAAATTAGAAAATTTCCAGAAATAACATTATGACTATCGCAAAACCATTTTATGATTATGTCGAAACACAACCTGGGCTCTGATACCACTGTTGGGTTTCCGGCACCGCGGCGAGTGTGTGTTCGAACATGTGCACAGCGGAAGAAATAAAAATAATAAATCTATATTTATTACAACACACACATCACACACATGCATAGTATAACAAGTGTAGACATAACCGTAAATTTAAATTTACAATAAAAGGAAATTTAACTACGTCATACCTTTCGTATTACGTGTAGCGGGAACGGCATCAACCGGAACGATCCTCGCTAGAATCGTCTCTATCCGTATCCACGCCGAGTATCCTTAGGATGACTTCGCTAAGCCACGAGCTTCGTCTTTGTACGGGTTACTAGCCTCGTGTTGAAGACGACGTGATCGAGAGATGATCACGATCCGAATCCAAATTCGGATCCAAAACGAGTCCTCAAAACTCGCTTCTCCGGAGAGGTATTTGTCAACCGATTGACGAATCCTTCATCCTCCACCTCAGAAGATTACCGGAGATCGAATCCTCGGTAAGTTAGCCACTGTCTGAGCTCTAACCGTCGTCCAAACGATGCTCCGATGAGAGGAGAACAAGCTGTCCAGAAAACTGGACAGCTTTGGTGGAGGAGATAGGCGCCGGCCAACCAAGGGAAGATAAAGCTCACCTTGATGCCAACCTAAAGGAGATCACCGGAGGGTCGCCGGAGGAACACCGGCTGAAGCTTGGACGTCGGCAACAAGTTGGACGGTGACACAAGGGGCTGGGCGGCAATGGAGTTGGCGCCGAATTCTCCAAGGAGAGGAGGTGGGCGGCAACTAGGTTTAGGGCTTTTGGATTAGGGCTTAATTATCCCTTAAGCCCTCTTTTATAGAGAACTAATTCTCTTAACGGTTATTGGATCATAACCATTAGGCCCGTTAACCCGCTCCATTAAGATAAGTTAAAAAAAACCAAACCATGATGGTTTATTTTAAGTTAAAACGAACCGAACCAACTTTTGGTTCATTCGTTTAAAATAAACCAAACCCTTTGGTTTATTCTCCTCCATTGGATTAGAACCAAACCATTTTGGTTCATCCATTATGTCTTCATAAGACACGGCCCATCCACGCTTTCATTGCGACTGAAACGATTTCATGCTCGCTTCATGTTTGGTCCAACCAAACCTAGTTTCTCTCAGTCTGAGAATCCCATTCTCAAGCTCGTTTTAAATCCTTTGGATTACGCTCGTTGTGCGTGTGACCAAATAGGTTCTCGGTTTATGTTGGCCATCTATAATTAACCATTAATTATAGAACGATCATGAGTGACACCTAGTAGTACATCATGATCCTCAATTAACCAAAAAGATCAACGGTTGATCCAGAACTACTTCTGAAACCCTTCAGTAGCTCGAATGAATCGTGCCCCATTCCCTTCACTCATCTTATACTCACTTGGTTCAAGACATAGTCTATAGTGTCAGTCCCCACTAGGCTGACTACGTCACACCTAGCCCAAGTATCATTTCCTCGTCCTACGGATTCTAGTTACTGCACATGTATCGAAGAGTACCTTACTCTAAACATGTAATGCTTTGGCCAAAGACTTTAGTAACAATCCGACGAGAGGCCATGGGTATACATCTCCTCGCAAGGAGTGGTGAATCCTTTATAGGCTATTCAAACACCTTCGATCACTTCGACTTATACCTAATCATCCCGGGTCCACATCTCCTTAGAGATGCTTGCTTAAGATGTCAAAGCATAAGTCTCCATGATCAAGATAACTTGAATACCGCAAGTCAAAGGAACATCTCACTTAAGCTACAGTAAGAACTTCATTGACATATCTATATATGCAGAGAACCATATGAAGTCTTACGGCTGGTCACTTCAATGAACTAGTTACCATAACTAGCATCCATGATCAACTCCGAACATCACAATGTCTCCAGCCAGTGAGAATCAGCTGCTTGGATACACCAAGGATTATACCTCGTGCTAGTCTCAACAGAATTGATGGTGTCCAAATCCATCAATTCATCGACTAGGGATAATTCCGATACATCACAATTACACATGTAGAGATACTCACTAGTTGTGATCCAATCACAAATTCTCTCATGCTGTGTATCGTATCGTGGACATTCAGTAAATGAGTTTAAGATCCAATCAAATACATAAAACATGTATACTCAAATAGTGAATCTTCATTTATCATATAAATGATTCATACATAAGGTGATTACCTTAGGACATCTCTCATATATTACTAACAGTAGGTCAATTGATGACTTGATCTCACAAGTCATGGATATATGATATCAAGTTGACACATGGGTATATATTAGAGAATATATACTGAACTGACCCACCATGAGAAAGTTTCATGGATCGTCATATGTGTGTCATAAACTTTCTCATGTGACTATTGATATGAATAGTCCTCAAACCTGAAGACACTACGATTCCCTACATAAGGAGTTATGTACTTTGGTATCGTCAAACGTCACCCGTAACAGGGTGGACCATAAAGGCAATTACTGGGTATATAACAAATTATGCGGAGGGATGTGAGTGATGTAGATGGGATCTATCCCTCCCATATGATGGGAGTGATATCTGTGGGCCCCTTGATTGAGTAGAACTACTAAAATGCATGGCCATGCTCGAATGAATCAATATGAGATATTGAGCTCATTTGTTTGAGTTAGTTTACTCAGGGATCAAGAAACACATAGATTGATCGAGGATGACACGGTCTATGCCTCATTGGTCAATCTGATATCAAGGATAGAAGGACACGGTCATACATTATAGTAGTCATGGAAAGGTTAGTCGGATCTTGACTTATTTCATAACTTGGGTAGCAATGATGTATTGCTAGACGCCGCTCATTGCTTATGTATCTAAAAGAGTTTAGATCCACTGCCAACGTTATGAGAGCCTATAGGGTCACACACAAAGAGCATGATGATTAGAAGAATTAGTGCATTCTAGTTTGACTAGAATAATTTGGGAATAAGCTTAAGTACAAAATGGTTTTTTGACTTTAAGCTTAAAGAGAATTTTAGCTTATTGATTTAATGAGATTAATTCCATATGCTAAGCTTATTAATTTAATAAGATTAAATAAATATGTTATCATGATATCCTAAGCTAAATTGATTTAATAAGATTAATTCAATATGTTACCTTATTTAATGAGATTAATTCAATATGATAACATAAGCTTATTGAATTAATAAGATTAATTCAACATGCATGAATGCCACATAAGCATGCCACATAAGCTTGATGAGGTGGAAGGAGACAAAGGGTTTTGACCTTTGGATTTCCTCCACATGTGGCCGGTGTTTGATTGTTTTTCAATGCAATTGATTGCATTGAATGTGATAGGAGGTGAAAGGTTTTTCCAATCCTATAAAACACTCCATGGGGTGGCCGGCCAAGTGGTTGGAAGCTTGAGGCTTGGAGAGAGCTTGGTGGTGAGAGGCTTTGGTTGTGTGGCTTTTGTGAGTGTAGCAAGAAGAGTGGTCTTCTTCTTCCTTTCTCTTTTTCCCTACCTTCCTCTCCTTTAGGGACTTCTCTAGCAAGAAGTAAAAGAAGAGCTCTTCTAGTTTCTTTTGTGAGACAAGAGCTTGCTCATGTGGATACATATAGAGGCACGGACATTTGAACGTGCTAAAAGATCCAACAAACCCAAGGAGAAGCGGGATTTAAAAGGGCACGCAACAAAGGTAATATTCTCCTATAAGATAGGTTTTGAGAAATTTATTTTTTGTACGAGGTTTTCTTTCGCAAGGATCACTTGGAAGGGATCCTATTTTTCCGTTGCGCATGTGCTATTTTGCATAAAAATTCCTACAGTGGTATCAGAGCCACTTGCGAAAGATCGTATAAAAAATAGGTTTTCTCTATTTTATATATGATATAGAAGTAGGATAAATTTTATTATGAGTTGATAATTGCATTATCAATTTTTCAAACATAATAAAATATCCGATGTCTTTTAAAAGTTAAAATTGACATGGTGCATGGTTATGGCCTAGTCCCAAAAAATTTGTGAATGTGTGTGTTGTAATTCTTAATGCGGCCTGCGTGTCGTGCCTTTCTCCTAAAATTCTTGTTGTAAAATTAGTTTTAGACTCGAATGTAACTCGAGTATTTCTCCTTTTGTAATATACACAACAAAGATGGAGGGTCCATTGGAAGATGATGTTATAAGGAGGAAGTCAACAACACAAGACAACCAAAAGGAAGCACTTGGGAGAAGATGCTATCCCTAGGTTGACCAATCAATCTTTTCATTGGCTTGAGAAGATTGTAGAATAAGGGCCATAACCATGACACGCTTAGTTTAATATGTATGTGATGCATGTTAATTTAGCTTATATGTGATGTATGCTAATATGTATGTGATGCATGTTTAAGTTTATTTCTTAATAAGTCAAAAACGATATGCCTACCAAAGTTTGGTACTCACTACTTCCTCGATCATTTGTTGTTGGGTTTGCCAAAGCAAAGCAATGCATTTTATCTTGGAAGAGTGCGAGTGGACAATCGTGATGTCCCGCTATCAAACTTGGTTAAGACTTAATTAAGTTTTTCTTAATTAATTAAGAAAGTAGAGGCATATGTTAGCTTTGAACATAAGTTTTAAAAATTAGTTTTGTGTGATTTCCGAACATCAGCTTTGTCTTAGAAGTGGTCGTTGCTCCGATATCAAAGAAGGCCTCTGTGCCTCGCCACGGCCTGGAAGCTGGTTTAGGAATAAGCACTAAACTAATCTAAACTTAACCAAAGCTATTAAAGAGTTACATCAGATGTAATTGGCAAAAGATTGCCTACCTAATCATACTATGTCTTGGGCGATTAGCCAAAGCTAACTCAAGACGAAGTATGATGTGGATCTTTATCCCATATAAATATATAGCTAAATAGAAGCTAATGATGTAAGCAAAATGTGTTTTCCTACATCAATGATTAGCTCATATCAAAGCTATGAGAATTTAGTGGGAGCCTCATTTAATTAAAGGCCTAATTAAATGACTTAGGTATGATACTTAATTTTGCATTTTAATGTTGTAGATCACCATGTCATCTAACACGACACACCCCCTCAACTTGCGATCTTTCCTTGAGAAAGACAAGCTCAATGGAGCTAACTTTCTAGACTGGTATAGGAACTTGAGGATTATCCTCAAGCAAAAACGTAAACTGTATGTCCTAGAGCAGTCTATCCCTGAAACACCCGCCCCTGCGGCTACTCATGCTGAAAAGGATGCTTATAAGAAGCATCAAGATGACGCATTAGATGTGTCATGTCTTATGCTTGCCACCATGAACTCTGAGCTTCAGAAGCAACATGAGAACATGGATGCCTATGATATGGTTGAGCATTTGAAACAACTATATCAAGGACAAGCTAGGCACGAGCGTTTTGAAGTGTCTAAGGCTCTTTTTGCATGCAAGATGCAAGAAGGAACACCTGTAGGAACTCACGTACTTAAAATGATAGGGTACGTTGAGAACCTTGAAAGACTAGGTTTTCCATTGAGCCAAGAATTGGCAACCGATGTTATCCTACAATCGTTGCCGGAAGCATATAATCAATTCGTCATGAATTATAACATGAATGAAATTGATAAACCTTTGCCTGAGATTCTCAGCATGTTGAGAACTGCTGAACCGAATCTCAAGAAGAAAGTTAGTAACGTACTAATGGTCAAGAAGGGCAAAGGTAAGCGCAAAGGCAAGGGTAATCCCCAAGCCAAAGGCAAGGCCAATTCATCCACTTCAAAGGGTAAATGTAAAGTACCTAAGGAAGGGGACTGTTTCCATTGCAGTGAGACTGGACACTGGAAGCGGAACTGCAAAGTCTACCTTGAGGAAGTAAAGAAGAAAAGAAGTGGGACTTCTGCCTCAGGTATACACGTTATAGAAGTTAATCTATCTATTTCTTCTACATGGGTATTAGATACCGGATGTGCATCTCACATTTGTACTAATGTGCAGGGACTGAGAAATAGTAGACTAATGGCAAAGGGCGAAGTGGACCTACGAGTAGGCAATGACGCAAAAGTTGCTGCTGTAGCTGTAGGAACATATTCTTTGTCTTTGCCCACTGGGCTTATCTTAGAACTAGAGGAGTGATTTTATGTACCTGCATTAACGAAGAACATAATTTCTGTATCTTGTTTAGACAAGAAAAACTTTTCTTTTATAATAAAGGACAAATGTTGTTCCATTTATTTGAATGAAATGTTCTATTGTAATGCACCACTTATGAATGGTCTCTATGTTCTAGATTTAAAAAACCCAATTTATAACGTAAATACCAAACGGTTTAAATCGAATAATTTGAACCAAACATATCTCTGGCACTATCGCCTAGGTCACATAAATGAAAAACGCATATCCCAACTCCATAAAGATGGATTGTTGGACTCATTTAAATTTGAATCATATGAGGTATGCGAATCTTGTCTTTTAGGAAAGATGACTAAAACTCCATTTAGTGGACATAGCGAGAGAGCGACGGACTTGTTAGGACTCATACATACTGATGTATGTGGCCCTTTCAATATCGAAGCCAGAGGAGGCTATAAGTACTTTATTACTTTCACTGATGATATGAGTAGATTTGGCTACTTATATTTGATGATACAAAAGTCAGAATCCTTTGAAAAGTTCAAAGAATTCAAGAATGAAGTACAAAACCAACTTGGTAAGCATATTAAGCTACTTCGATTAGATCGAGGTGGTGAATACCTTAGTCAAGAGTTTCGTGATCACCTGGCTGAGTGTGGGATAATATCCCAACTCACTCCACCTGGAACACCACAATGGAATGGTGTATCTGAGAGGAGAAATCGTACTCTATTAGATATTGTACGATCAATGATGAGCCAGACTGATCTACCTACTTCCTTTTGGGGTTTAGTCTAGAGACAACCGCTTTCACACTTAATCACGTCCCATCAAAAGCCGTAGAAAAGACACCATATACGTTATGGACTGGGAAGAGTCCCAAAATGTCTTTTATAAAGATTTGGGGTTGTGAAGCTTATGTTAGACGTCAAGTCTCAGATAAACTAGAACCCAAATCAGATAAGTGTTATTTCATAGGATATCCCAAGGAAACTAAGGGATATTACTTTTACAATCCCACACTTGGCAAGGTGTTTGTTGCCAGAAATGCTGTCTTTCTAGAAAGAGAATTTATTTCTAGAAAAACTAGTGGGAGTAAAATTCATCTTAAAGAAATTCAAGATGAAGATAACACTAAGGCTTCGATGGAAAATGAACAGGCACCACAAAGTGTTGTGGATGAGGAAATTGTTGCCCAAAGAGTTGTGGAGCAAACACCTATTCAAGTAGACCAACCTCTTCGTAGATCTGATAGGATCCATCGTCAACCCGAGAGATATTCTTTTCTCTTGACTGACAACGGTGAGGTATTGCTTGTCGATCTTGACGAGCCTACATCCTATCAAGAAGCTATGATGAGCCCAGATTCCGAGAAATGGCTAGAGGCCATGAGATCCGAAATGGAATCCATGTACACTAACCAAGTATGGACTTTGGTTGATCCACCTGAAGGGGTAAAACCCATTGGGTGTAAGTGGGTCTTTAAAGTAAAGACTGACATGGATGGTAATAAGAATAGCTATAAAGGTAGATTGGTGGCTAAAGGATTCAAACAAATTCATGGTATTGACTATGATGAAACCTTTTCACCAGTTGCGATGCTTAAATCCGTTTGGATCATACTTGCTATTGCAGCCTACCACGATTATGAGATCTGGCAGATGGATGTCAAAACCACTTTTCTGAATGGAAAGCTACTCGAGGATGTGTACATGACACAGCCTGAGGGTTTTGAAGATCCAAAGCATTTTGGAAAGGTATGCAAACTGCAAAGGTCCATTTATGGACTAAAGCAAGCCTCTCGGAGCTGGAATCTTCGATTCGATGATGCAATCAAGGAGTTTGGTTTCATCAAGAATGAAGATGAACCTTGTATCTACAAGAGAAATAGTGGGAGCACAGTTGTATTTCTTGTCTTGTATGTAGATGACATACTTCTCATCGAAAATGATATTCCCTCACTCCAGTCTGTGAAGATGTGGTTAGGGAATTGTTTCTCGATGAAAGACTTAGGTGAAGCTGCCTATATTCTAGGCATCAAGATCTATAGAGATAGATCTAAAAGATTACTTGGCCTAAGTCAGAGTACATACATTGATAAAGTGCTAGATCGTTTTGCTATGCAAAATTCCAAGAAAGGATTTCTGCCTTTATCACATGGTGTGAGTCTTTCGAAGACTCAATGCCCCTCTTCTAAGGAGGAAAGAGATCGCATGGATAAGATCCCTTATGCATCTGCAATAGGGTCTATCATGTACGCCATGCTTTGTACTCGTCCTGACGTCTCGTATGCTTTGAGCATGACGAGTAGATACCAGTCGGATCCAGGTGAAAGTCACTGGATAGCAGTCAAAAATATTCTTAAATACTTACGAAGAACGAAAGAATATTTCCTGATATTTGGAGGCAATGAGGAGCTAACTGTAAAGGGTTACAGTGATGCAAGCTTCCAAACAGACAAGGATGACTATAGATCACATCAATGCGTGTTTTGCACGAATGGTGGAGTTGTGGTGGAAGAGTTGACGAGGACCACGATTCTTGATTCTACAATGAAGCCGAGTATATTCTTTGCGTCTGATGCAGCAAAGGAGGTTGTTTGGCTCCGCAAGTTCATCAGTGAACTTGGGGTAGTTCCTAGCATTGCAGATCCAATAGACCTCTATTGTGACAACAATGGGGCTATTGCACAGGCTAAGGAACCTCGATCACATCAGCGGACCAAACACATACTGCGGCGCTTCCATCTCATTCGAGAGATCATCGATAGAGGAGATGTGAGGATATGCAGAGTACCGACAAAAGCTAACATCGCAGATCCATTGACCAAGGCTTTGGCACAGAGGAAGCATGATGGTCACACTAGGTCACTAGGTATCAGATATTATAGTGATTGGTACTAGTGCTAGTGGGAGATTGTTAGTTATAGCCCTAGAACCAATCATGTGATGGTTGAATAGGAAACATTTTGTATCATATTCTATAAAGGCAAAGGATTGGTTATTATATTTACGTCTTGCTTGTGCCAGCTATATTAAATATAATAATACCCTAGAAAAGTAGGTTCTTATCTACAGCACATCAATTGGCAGAATTGATTATGAGAGGCTGTAGAGAACACTTTTCTAAATATTCCTAGTCAAGTATTAATATGCAAGGGAAATATTAATACATAAAGGCTAGCATGTAGGTCAATTGATGACTTGATCTCACAAGTCATGGATATATGATATCAAGTTGACACACGGGTATATATTAGAGAATATATACTGAACTGACCCGCCATGAGAAAGTTTCATGGATCGTCATATGAGTGTCATAAAATTTCTCATGTGACTATTGATATGAATAGTCCTCAAACCTGAAGTCACTACGGTTCCCTACATAAGGAGTTATGTACTTTGGTATCGTCAAACGTCACATGTGGGGTGAACCATAAAGGCGACATCGGGTATATAACAAATTATGCGGAGGATGTGAGTGATGTAGATGGGATCTATCCTCCCATATGGCCAGGAGTGATATCTGTGGGCCCCTTGATTGAGTAGAACTACTAAAACGCATGGCCATGCTCGAATGAGTCAATATGAGATATTGAGCTCATTTGTTTGAGTTAGTTTACTCAGGGATCAAGAAACACATAGATTGATCGAGGATGACACGGTCTATGCCTCATTGGTCAATCTGATATCAAGGATAGAAGGACACGGTCATACATTATAGTAGTCACGGAAAGGTTAGTCGGATCTTGACTTATTTCATAACTTGGGTAGCAATGATGTATTGCTAGATGCCGCTCATTGCTTGTGTATCTAAAAGAGTTTAGATCCAATGCCAACGTTATGAGAGCCTATAGGGTCACACACAAAGAGCATGATGATTAGAAGAATTAGTGCATTCTAGTTTGACTAGAATAATTTGGGAATAAGCTTAAGTACAAAATGGTTTTTGGACTTTAAGCTTAAAGAGAATTTTAGCTTATTGATTTAATGAGATTAATTCAATATGCTAAGATTATTAATTTAATAAGATTAAATAAATATGTTATCATGATATCCTAAGCTAAATTGATTTAATAAGATTAATTCAATATGTTACCTTATTTAATGAGATTAATTCAATATGATAACATAATCTTATTGAATTAATAAGATTAATTCAACATGCATGAATGCCACATAAGCATGCCACATAAGCATGCCACCTAAGCTTGATGAGGTGGAAGGAGACAAAGGGTTTTGACCTTTGGATTTCCTCCACATGTGGCCGGTGTTTGATTGTTTTTCAATGCAATTGATTGCATTGAATGTGATAGGAGGTGAAAGGTTTTTCCAATCCTATAAAACACTCCATGGGGTGGCCGGCCAAGTGGTTGGAAGCTTGAGGCTTGGAGAGAGCTTGGTGGTGAGAGGCTTTGGTTGTGTGGCTTTTGTGAGTGTAGCAAGAAGAGTGGTCTTCTTCTTCCTTTCTCTTTTTCCCTACCTTCCTCTCCTTTAGGGACTTCTCTAGCAAGAAGTAAAAGGAGAGCTCTTCTAGTTTCTTTTGTGAGACAAGAGCTTGCTCGTGTGGATACATATAGAGGCACGAACATTTGAACGTGCTAAAAGATCCAACAAACCGTAGGAGAAGCGGGATTTAAAAGGGCACGCAACAAAGGTAATATTCTCCTATAATATAGGTTTTGAGAAATTTATTTTTTGTACGAGGTTTTCTTTCGCAAGGATCACTTGGAAGGGATCCTATTTTTCCGTTACGCATATGCTATTTTGCATAAAAATTCCTACAGTGGTATCAGAGCCACTTGCGAAAGATCGTATAAAAAATAGGTTTTCTCTATTTTATATATGATATAGAAGTAGGATAAATTTTATTATGAGTTGATAATTGCATTATCAATTTTTCAAACATAATAAAATATCCGATGTCTTTTAAAAGTTAAAATTGACATGGTGCATGGTTATGGCCTAGTCCCAAAAAGTCGTCAATCATCTTGCCTCCCAGGTTACTCCCCGAGGAGTAACTAGTGTGAGGGCAGAGCATCTATTGTGCCGCACTCTACCACTATAGATGGTGGTAGTTGGAGTTGCGTGCAGTTATCCTGGGTGCGTGGCACTCGACCGCTCATTGGTAATGTCAGTCGGAGTGGCCAGCATCAGGGACCCCCGTTGTGTAGCAAGCTCTTTATGCTCATATGCTACTCGATCATACTGCCCACTCGAGCACTCTATAGCAGTGGTTGGTGTTGAGTTGGGACAGTTATCATGTCGTGCCACTTAGGCCACACTGGGGTCATGGTAGCGAGTAGGGGTGCGCAGGCATGACCATGCATGCTACATTGCCGTATCTGATGGCGCTTTGCATATATATATATATATATATATATATATATATATATATATATATAGATGGTTGAAATTAATATATATATATATATATATATATATATATATATGCTTATTGTGATGTTGCATTTGATTGTATTATACTTAATACATTTGATTGTACATCATATTCATGCATGCTTCTTGCATCTGTTTACGGTTGTGTCGTATATTTGTATATTTGTTGGACAGACCATTAGACACCTTGACCTGTAGTATGAGTATATTGTGAGTTGGTATTACTCTTTCTGTTATATATATGTTGGATATATTCTCAGGTTGGATCATAGTAGCATAGCAGACTTTCAGGTATGTCTGCATTTTACGTTGTTCATTTGGTTAGACGGTATATGCGTGTATTTATATACTATGTTGATATACCTGTTGTACCTCTAGATTATGAAATTGAATTACATGTGATATTTGATATATACATGTTTTTCTATTACCTGCTGAGTTTTACTCACTACCACGGACCCTGGGTTTTTCTGTCGCCCAGGTAACAGGTAGAAGTCTTCGTGACGGCTTGGACCACCGCTGGATGACATCTCATCTCACCTTCGAGGCTCCCGTGTTTGTTTTGAGATTTTTGTACATTGTGTTATGTATTTGGAGTTTTCCTGATGTACAGTGTTGTGGACTTGTGGATTTGGATTTTGTCGCTATTCCATTATGTTATGATGTGTTAGTCATACCGGTATGCACTGTGTAGTTGTGATGTTGTTGTGTTTTATGTTTCCACTGTGTAGTTGTTGTAGTTAGTTTGATATGTTGTTGTGGTTGTTTACATATTTATATGTTGTTGTTGTTGTGGCCTACGGGCCTTGTATTAACCCGAAATGTTGCCACGTACAGGGGAGATGTTGTCCGTTTGCTTTTCAGCACAACATACTCTCGGGGCATGACAACTTTAGTGGTATCAGAGCCCTAGGTTCTGCGATGCCATATAATGTTGTTTTTGTGTCGAGTCTTGGATTCTCGGGAGTCGATTTATTCGGTTTTGGTTTTTGAGATGAGATGGACAGCGACCTGAGCTCCAAGCAACACGAGGTAAGAATTCCTGATAACTTATGGTTTAGTAGATATTTATCTAAACTTTATCAGTAGGTGTATATAATAGAGTTATGACACCTGTGCAGACTTGTAGTAAGGGTCGTCCACCGAGGCGACCAACCGGAGTGGCCTTTAGGGTTTATACTCCCGATTTTAGTTGACTATGCTTTTAATGTTAATAACAGGGAATAACCTGTAGTATACTGATTATTATTCGTAATTGTGGTATTAGTTGACCATGGAAATGACCTGTTAAGTTTGTGAGTCTTGAACCTGTGTCGAAAAGGTGATTTACCTTTGTTCAGTTACACGTATTGCTTGAATCATCAATTTCCAGTAGGAATACTTCCAAAATTTCAAAAGTGGAAGATTTGCCATATAGAGCGTATGTGGAAGGCTGGGTTCCAAAAAGTAAAATGGATAAGACAAATAGACTATTGTTGATGCAGATAGCGGAAGGCTAGGTTACGGTGTTTCATAGGGATTTTATTCCTGAGTTATTCGTACTGAGTTGTATAACTTTGAGAGTACTTTTGAGTACTTAACTCATGTTATATCGAGAAAGAAAAGTTGTTTACATACCATTATCGGGATCAAGTCGGTATTTGGTGATAAATGCAGAAAATAATCTTCGAGAAATAATATCACTTGATCATGGTTTAGTGATGTTGAAAGAGAGTATTTCCCCGTGTCACTTTTAGTGTCACATTGTAAGGAGTTCTTGAGCTTCAAAAACAAGGGGTGATCGGTTAGTAATAGTGTACTGTGCAGAGTCGTGAGACTTACAGAGGTTATGGCCACCTAATAGCTCAAGAAGATGAATGGATGATTTAAGCCACCCAGAGTTATTGGCTTATAGTTGGATTAGGATGCCGGGATCTTCTACCAGATCCTGCCAGAAGATGTTGGATTGAGACAGGAGTTTAGAAATGACTCCATACAAGGGTTTAAGAGTTGGAGACCGGTAAGCAAATATTGCAAGTCAACTTAATAGAGTCAGAAGTCTCTGACTGTTGGATAAAGGAGCAAGATTGGAGTCATAGGCTTTGAGCTATTTTTTGATTATAGAAGACCAACCGCAGATCATCAGGATGTTCTCATGGATATCAGCAAAATCAGAACAAAGACTTTGAAGGGATTGTGTGCGTGCAGTGCAGATCATGAATACACGTGAAGTCAGATTATCCGTGGGATTAGTTCATCTGTTGCTATTGTGAGCAACCAGTATAGTGGAAGAGGTGTACTTTGAAGACTCAATTGAAGACTATCAATGGTATTCCGGGAGAAAGATGCATCATCTTGACAACAGAGATCAGCACAGAAGCAGCATCAGCAGAAGACATCGTAGAAGACTCATGCAGATAACAATAGTTACCTCCAGATACGATTGGTTTTGTACAGAGGAGAGAGTATACGATGATGGTCGTATCTATTCGGTATCCTACAGTTGTAGCTAGTAGGGTTAAGTGATAGGATGGGATGATCTAGGAAAAATCCTCGGATCATTCATCGCAGAAATGCGACCGCTTTGGCGCGGACTATTGGATATGATCTTTTACTCTTTAGAGAAAGGGTCGAGACTTGTGAGGAACCTTTTGGATCGGATCGACAGATATTTGATCGTTCAGGGTATTACTCTAGTTTACCCTCTAAGTTAATATATTGAGAGATACTTGTAGTTTACAGGTATCTTTGTCTAGGACATTCTTAGTTCAGATTAGAAGGGTCCTTTACATCGACTTGTAGGTCGGTGGTATCTCTACCGTCAGGTGAGAAGTGGACCAACAATTAAGAAGTCAAGGGAGGCCCTTAGACTTTGATAGACATACTTTTACTGTAGACATATCCTTACAGATGGTCAAATTGTTGGAAGTATAGTACGATATGCTCTCGGATGTGCGTATAATCTGAGAGTATTCGAATGTAGTTTTGGATGAACTCCTAGGCTTGCCGCTGCATAGGCAAGTGGAGTAGGTGATTGGAGTGATTTCGAGGATAGTATCGATATTGAATACTTCATATGAGTGATAATTTTGTTGGTATCAGTGTTGTTAAACACTATAGAAATTGGAAGACTGTGAGTTGCGATTATAGGAGAAGTTGGAGGGGATATTTATCTATCCCAGTATTCCTCCTTGAGAAGATTCGGAACTTTTTATTGAAAGAGAGATGGACCTTTGAGATCATGCATCGATTATCGATGATGGAATGCGATAGTTGTTGAAAGTAAATATCCTTCGTTGAGGATGAATGATCTATTTAGATCAGCCAATGACACCTGTGTATACTCTAGGGTTGATTTACGAATAGAGTGTTGATATTGTAGTGACATGGTGTCATACAATTATCGTTGTCGTTGTGATGATTAATATATCATCAGTGAAGAGTAAAGAGGATGTAGGTGTATAAAGGATGACATTTCATACTTAGTATGAATTTATGAGCTGTTGTTAATGATATTAGACGTATTTAATGATTTAGTCGTCCATGAATTTGAGAATCGTGTATCCTGGACACGATTGGATCAATTTGTGGTTGTTGGAGTTGCGTAACCTGGCCATTGTTGATTGTGGTAGTTGGAGTTGCGCACTTGACCACCATAGATGGTGGTTTGCCTTGTATGGTTTAGTTAGTACTGTAGATGTGGATAGAATGTCTTAGCATTACTATACCACAAACTTGTTTGACAAAGGTGATGTTGGAAATCATTTAGTCGGAAGCTGGTGAAACCAGTTTACAAGACCTAGATAGCAGTTAACTTTTACGCAAGTATTAGTTAATCCTTTCGGAGTGGATAAAAAGGAGGTTGTACGCGGATGCATCGTTTCAGGGATCGGAGCGATTCCGATATAGTTGAATGAGGCGTACCTTATGCTTACGACAGTTGAGAAACTACGAGATAGGCTGTCATATACATGACGTGATTTTAGTAGTTATTATTTGGATTTGTAGTGATATGGAGCAGAAGTGCTCATGGAGTTTTGACTAGCTACTAGGTAGCTACTATAGAGTTGCTAGTACACAACAGTTGTAACAAGTGAGATTGATCGCTATAGTCTTCCATGCACTTACAAAGTGTATGGTAGAGTGAATTTTGAATGGTTGATGGACTCCTCTTTTGAGAAAATAATTCTCCGTCTCTGATAAGGATAGTGGGTTCCGGAGTTGTAGTGTTTAAGGAAGAGTTGCTACAGAAAGCACATCATTCGAGATGGGCTATATACCTTGGTGGTACAGATGTAGCGAGAGTTGAAACATTTATACTGGTGGAATGGTATAAAGAGAGTTATAGCATATTTTGCTGCTCGATGTTTAGTATGCCAGTAGGTGAAGGCTGAACATCAGAAACTCGCTGGATTGCTCTAGAAAATTCCGATTCCAGAATGGAAGTGGGAGCATATCACGATTGATTGCGTTATGGGATTGCCTAGAACCCGTAAAGGACGTGATGCGATTTGGGTGATCATGGATCGACTAACCAAATCAGCTCACTCTCTACCTATGCGTGGAATAGACTTGTTGGATCATCCGATAGAGTTGTATTGCGGAAAGATTATCAGACTGCATGGGGTACTTTTAAGTACCATTCGGATGGAGATCCGCGATTTACCTGGCAATTTTGATAGAGTCTGCATCAGACTATGGGCACAAAGCTTCGGCTTAGTGCAACATTTCATCTGCAGACTGATGAACTGTCTGAGCATATCATACAGACGTTGGAGGATCTATTCAGATCTTGTGACATGAATTTTAGAGGCAGTTGAGGGGACCACGTTCATTCAGTGAAATATGACACTTTATTGGCCCCTTTGAGATATTAGCATGGATTGGAAATGTAGCGTATTGATTAGCTTTACCTCCTACACTAGCGGATGTTCACAACGTATTTCCTGTTTCTATGCTGAGGAAATACGTGTCGTGTTCTGATCATGTTCTGAAGGAGGTATTAATCTCACTTAAGTCTAATGCGACTTATGAGAAGATTCCAGGGTGGAGCCTGGGTCGCAAGGAGCGATAGTAGTGGGACAAAAAACCATCCGACTCGTAAAAGTTGGATGATAGCATCATACCGATGAGGAGGCTATGGGGGAGTTGGAAGATACTACCCGAGCTCGATAACCTCATCTGTTCACTTGAGGAATGTATGTGGTCCTTTCGGAAACTTGCTTGAAGTAATTTTTGCATGTTAGTACGAAATTTGGGGGACCAAATTTTTTATAAGTGGGGGAGAATGTAAGATACGGTGAAAAAAAAAAATCCGATCGACATTTTCAAATCCAACCCGTATTTCTACCCGACCCGTTTCCGAGCCATTTATGTCGTCTTTCTCTGCACGAGCATTTCCAGCCGCGATCCTTCATCCTTTATTGCTTTTCCCCTTCGCGATGCCTCCCATTTTAGGTTCTCTTCGTCTCCGAAGCAACCGACGGCTGAAGCATTTCCTTCTCCTCCTTGCTATTTTATTCTCGCGAGCTCCTTGTTCCTCTCGCGGCCCCTCCGAAGTCTGCCATCCCTTTTCTCTGCCAGCGACGACCGACCACAGCTGCCCCTTCGCTGCAAACGACGACGACCAACCTTGATGGTGCCCATGGATGAGCCACAGCAGCGAGCTTGGATCGATGACATCTGCGGCGTATTTTGGTCGAAGGTAGGACTTCGATCTCACTGTTTTCATTGGGTCGCGGCAAGCGTTCAGGAGTGGTGAGTTCTGCCGGAGCAAGTGCTGTGAGCCGGTGGACAAGGGATCAAGGGGGAGGGTCGCTAGTGAAGTCGAATTCAGGTATACCTTTTGGCTGCCCGTTCCTTATTTTCCCTCGATCTTTGAAGGATCCACTTGTGAATGCATTCCGTTTGTGATGGGCAATAGGTTGAGCACGATTTTTTCGACGAACTGAGCGATTGGGGAGGAGAGCTGCCGAGGGGAGGTTCTATTGCTGGCATATATCTTGATTCCCTTTGTATTTTTGCAGTCCATTTCGGTTATGTGTTGGTTGTGTGGTTGCTGTGATTTGGAGGGTTACTCGACTGTGGTTTAGTGAGAAGGATTGATATGGACTGGGGTGTTCCAATTAGAGTGTTAGATCCCTAATTGGGCGTTACGGGAGAGCTGTGCGACTGTGAACAAGGTTGTGTCGACTGTGAGAGAGTTGTGCGACTGTGAACAAGGTTGTGCCGGCTGTGAATGATGGTGTTATTGGCCATGAAGGGGATGAGATGGCTGTGAAGTGAGATAGATGTTTTAGAGGATAGAGTTGTGGTTGGCAGTAAACAGGGGCACTGTCAACTGTAAATTGGGGGTTGCGAATGGCTGTGATGCTCTGTTTATATCTTGTATTAGAGCTGTGAGGTTACGAGAGGTGTGTGCTTGAGTTCCTAACTCACAGATGAGGAAAGGATGTGAACATAGGAACGACGTAGTAATTAAGTTGTGTATTTGTTGGATACTTGTACTTAATCATAGTTTGCTATTATGTGCAGGTTTGGGATACGAAGACAGTCCACGCCCGTGAGGATTAGTTCGAGCTTCATATTAGGTGGGTAATTCCTACCCTGGTCAGGTAGTTTTAATGCATACAGATTTAGATGCATGATCATCTTATATGATCATGTTACCTTGACCCTGCTCTTATTATCTTATGCTTGAACTTATCGTTGGATGTATTTATGCTCAATTATTGATATCACATATTCCATATCATGATTTAGGAGTTATAGATGTGATTTAAATTGGCCTAGATGTTTAGTAGGGTGTAAATGTTAGTATGGGTGATGACCCAATTTATAAATTGGCAAAAAGGTCATCCGTGGGTAGGTAATGCCCTAAATATAGGATTTATTTCCAATACCCGTATGTTGCATACTTGTTACCAACCATGTGTTGTGTAATGGTTAAGTGAAGGGTGATTTGTGTGTCGCTACGAACTGGTGGTCCCAGCTTGATATGATTAGTCGAGTATGACTTTTTATAGGATAGAGAGTGCGTCGATCAGTTGAGTATGACTCTCTATTGGATAGAGAGTTATGATCAGTCGAGTACGACTCTCTACAGGATAGAGATTGTGTCGATCAGTTGAGTACGACTCTCTATTGGATAGAGAGTTATGATCAGTCGAGTACAACTCTCTACAGAATAGAGAGTACGTCGATCAGTTGAGTACGACTCTTTATTGGATAGAGAGTTATGATCAGTTGAGTACGACTCTCTGCTTCGTTCAGTTGCGTATTGCTCGATAAATGGTCAGGATTGAAAAATGAGTTTTCCTTAATGCTTATTGGACTCTATATTTTTAAAAATCGATTGTTTTTTTATTTTTACATAAGGAAAGCTTAAAGTTCAAAAGGGTTTGAACATTCTAATGACATAGTCTCCCTTGGGGTTGAGAGAGTCGTCAGTCATCTTTCCTCCCAGGTTACTCCCCGAGGAGTAACTAGTGTGAGGGAAGAGCATCTGTTGTGCCGCACTCTACCACTATAGACGGTGATAGTTGGAGTTGCGTGCAGTTATCCTGGGTGCGTGGCACTTAACCGCTCATTAGTAGTGTCAGTAGGAGTGGCCAGCAGCAGGGACCCCCATTGTGTAGCGAGCTCTTTACGCTCATATGCTACTTGATCATACTACCCACTCGGCCACTCTATAGCAGTGGTTGGTGTTGAGTTGGGACAGTTATCATGTCGTGCCACCTAGGCCACACTGGGGTCATGGTAGTGAGTAGGGGTGCGCAGGCATGACCATTCATGCTGCATTACCGTATCTGATGGCGCTTTGCATATTACCATATATATATATATATACATATATGCATGTATATATATATATATATGAATGGTTGAGATTAATATATATATATAGATGTAGTCTATATATATATAGATGCTTATTGTGATGTTGCATTTGATTGTATTATGCTTGTTGTATTTGATTGTACATCATATTCATGCATGCTTCTTGCATCTGTTTATGGTTGTGTCATATACTTGTATATTTGTTGGACAGACCATTAGACACCTTGACCTGTAGCATGAGTATATTGTGAGTTGATATTACTCTTCCTGTTATATATATGTTGGATATATTCTCAGGTTGGATCAGAGTAGCATAGCAGACTTTCAGGTATGTTTGTATTTTGCATTGTTCATTTGGTTAGACGGTATATGCGTGTATTTATATACTATGCTGATATACCTGTTGTACCTCTAGATTACGAAATTGAATTACATGTGATATTTGATATATACATGTTTTTCTATTACCTGCTGAGTTTTACTCACTACCACGAACCCTGGGTTTTTCTGTCGCCCAGGTAACAGGTAGAAGTCTTCGTGACGGCTTGGACCACCGCTGGCTGACATCTCATCTCACCTTCGAGGCTCCTGTGTTTGTTTTAGGCTTTCCATACATTGTGTTATGTATTTGGAGTTTTCCTGATGTACTGTGTTGTGGACTTGTGGATTCGGATTTTGTCGCTATTCCGTTATGTTGTGATGTGTTAGTCATACTGGTATGCACTGTGTAGTTGTGATGTTGTTGTGATTTATGTTTCCGCTGTATAGTTGTTGTAGTTAGTTTGATATGCTGTTGTGGTTGTTTACATATTTATATGTTGTTGTTGTTGTGGCCTACAGGCCTTGTATTAACCCGAAATGTTGCCACGTACAGGGTAGATGTTGTCCGTTTGCTTTTCGGCACGACATACTCTCAGGGCATGACAACATTGACTATTGAGGGTTTTATGCCTTGGCCACTTCGTCCAGTCGACTACCCTACCAAGCAATCGATTGACATAGTCAAGTCAACTACCCATACATGACAGTCGACTACCAGAGTACAACTCGAGTAGTCAAGCCTAAGTTGACTACATGACCAATCGACTGGTCATAATTCTATTCGACTGCTCTGAGTCAACTTGACTTCTGAGTGTCAAAAATTCAGCCAGTCAACTGTCCAATACCTCAGTCGACTGATAAACCTCAACAATGAGGTTTAACCTCAAGTATGATTCCCTCATACTTGATATGTTAGTAATATATGAGAGATGTCCTAAGGCAATCGCCTTATGTATGAACCATTTATATGATAAATGAAGATTCACTATTTGAGTATACATGTTTTATGTATTTGATTGGATCTTAAACTCATTTACTGAATGTCCACGATACGATTCACAGCATGAGAGAATTTGTGATTGGATCACAACTAGTGAGTATCTCTACATGTGTAATTGTGATGTATTGGAATTATCCCTAGTCGATGAATTGATGGATTTGGACACCACCAATTCTGTCGAGACTAGCACGAGGTATACTCCTTGGTGTATCCAAGCAGCTGATTCTCACTGGCTGGAGACATTGTGATGTCCGGAGTTAATCGTGGATGCTAGTTATGGTAACTAGTTCATTGGAGTGACCAGTAAGACTTCATATGGTTCTCTGCATATATAGATATGTCAATGAAGTTCTTCTTGTGGCTTAAGTGCGATGTTCCTTTGACTTGCGGTATTCAAGTCATCTTGATCATGGAGACTTATGCTTTGACATCTTAAGCAAACATCTCAGGAGATGTGGACCCGGATGATTGGGTATAAGTCAAGTGATCGAAGGTGTTTGAATAGCCTATAAAGGATTCACCACTCCTTGCGAGGAGATGTATACCCATGGCCTCTCGTCGGATTGTTACTAAAGTCTTTGGCCAAAGCATTACATGTTTAGAGTAAGGTACTCTTCGATACATGTGGAGTAACTAGAATCCGTAGGACAAGGAAATGATACTTGGGCTAGGTGTGACGTAGTCAGCCTAGTGGGGACTGACACTATAGACCATGTCCTGAACCAAGTGGGTATAAGATGAGTGAAGGGAATGGGGCACGATTCATTCGAGCTGCTGAAGGGTTTCGTAAATAGTTCTCGATCAACCGCTGATCTTTTCGGTTAATTGGGGATCATGATGTACTACTAGGTGCCACTCATGATCGTTCTATAATTAATGGTTAATTATAGACGGCCAACATAAACCGAGAACCTATTTGGTCACACGCACAACGAGTGTAATCCAAAGAATTTAAAACGAGCTTGAGAATTGGATTCTCAGACCGAGAGAAACTAGGTTTGGTTGGACCAAACATAAAGCGAGCATGAAATCGTTTCAGTCGCAATGGAAGCGTGGATGGGCTGCATCTTATGAAGACGTAATGGATGGACCAAAATGGTTTGGTTCTAATCCAATGGATAAGAATAAACCAAAGGGTTTGGTTTATTTTAAACGAATGAACCAAAAGCTGGTTCGGTTCGTTTTAACTTAAAATAAACCATCATGGTTTGGTTTATTTTAACTTATCTTAATGGAGCGGGTTAACGGGCTTTATGGATATGATCCATTAACCATTAAGAGAATTAGTTCTCTATAAAAGTGGGCTTAAGGGATTGTTAAACCCTAACTAATCCAAACCCTAGCCCCCCTTGAGTTGCCGCCCACTCCTTGGAGGAGTTAATCGGCGCCAACCCTAAAGCTGCCGCCGCCTAGCTTTGTGCCGCCGTCCAACTTGTTGCCGGCGACCAAGCTTCAGCCGGTGAACCTCCGGCGACCCTCCGGTGATCTCCTATAGGTTTGGCATCAAGGTGAGGCTTTTCTCTCCTTGTTTTGGCCGGCGCCTACTCCTCCACCAAGCTGTCCAGTTTTCTGGACAGCTTCTCCTCCTCTCGTCGGAGCGTCGTTTGGACGACGGTTAGTGCTCCGACAGCGGCTAACTTACCGGGGATTTGATCTCCGGTAATCCTCTGAGGTGGAGGACGAAGGATTCGTCAAACGGTTGGCGAATACCTCTCCGGAGAAGCGAGTTTTGAGAACTCGTTTTGGATCCGAATTTGGATTCGGATCGTGATCATCTCTCGATCACGTCGTCTTCAACACGAGGCTAGTAACCCGTACGAAGACGAAGCTCGTGACTTAGCGAAGTCATCCCGAGGAGCTCGGCGTGGATACGGATAGAGACGATTCTTACGAGGATCGTTCCGGTTGATGCCGTTCCCGCTACACGTCATACGGAAGGTATAACGTAGTTTAATTTCCTTTTATTGCAAATTTTAATTTACGGTTATGTCTACACTTGTTGTAATATCATGCGTGTGTTGTGTGTGTTGTAATAAATATAGATTTATTAATTTTAATTGCTTCCGCTGTGCTCATGTTTACGAAACATGATCGAACACACACACGCCGCGGTGCCGGAAACCCAACAGTGGTATCACAGCCCAGGTTGTGTTTCGACATAATCGTAAAAATCGTTTTGCGATAGTCATAATGTATTTCTGGAAGTTTTCTAAATTTTGGAAATTTAGAAGTATTTATGGAAATTTTTCAATTTTGGAAAGTCTAGAAGTATTTATGGAAATCTTCCACTTTTGGAAAGTTGGAAGTATTTATGGAAATTTATATTTTCCATAAATAAAATATTTGATTAGATTCTGGAAATTTGTTTCCTAATTTAATCATGATTTGATTTGGGAAATCAAATCTTAAAATATTTAATTTCCATAAGTAGTTTTAAAGATTTAGGAAATTGGTTTCCTAAATAGATTTTCCTTAATCAAATAATTCCATGAATAAAATATGTGATTAGATTTGGAAATTTGTTTCCTAATTTAATTATGATTTGATTTGGAGAATCAAATCTTAAACATATTTTATTTCCATAAATAGTTATGACATATAAGTAAATTATATACATGACATAATTGTATGCCATGTAATTGCATTAGATGCATAACATTATGCCATACGTGTCGTGACATGTAGATGTATGCCATGTATGCCATGCCATGTAGATAATAGTTATTTGCATGCAAAGAGGATGAGACATAAAACCCTTAATCAATATTAAAGCCTACACCTTCCATTAATATGGTTAGAACCAGAGTTCATTTCTTGTTTGGGTTGTTGGACTCTCTCAAGCCCGGCTCGAACTGAATATGTTCAAACCATGGAATAGTTTAATACTAATATGGTAAGAGTCAGAGGTCAATCGTTAGCTTTGGTTGTTGGACTCTCTCCAAGCTGGGCTAATTGGTTGAATGCGCTCTAACCATATTAAAACTATGTCCTGATTAATGGGTTGGCTTTAACCTGGAGCATCGGTTTGTTGGACTCTCTCCAAGGTCGATGTAAAGGGAGGTGAAGTTGGGTGCTATGCATATGATGCATACTTGTTAATGTGTTAACAACCCGATGTATGTGTGAACATTCAATTAGTTGATAGCACATTGTGATAGTTGCATATACGTGATATGCAATCGGTATAGCTGATACCTACCGTCGTAGTTATGAATGGCTTGTTGGACTCTCTCCAAGGTTGTTCATAACTATGATGGATATCAGCCCATTCGGAGATGGACCTACAATCTCCCGAAGTGATTTTGGGGTTTTTGAAATTCGAAAAATGAATGGGATTTATAAATGTATATTGATGCATTTTAAAATCATTTTCTCATATATGCTCGTTTTGTATTTCTAGGTCAATAAATTGATCATGACGTCTTTGAATTTGCGCACTATTTTGGATTCAAACAAATCGGGCCTAACTTCCGGATCGCTTAGAAACACGAGAATTGTTCTCAAGGCGGAAAAGCTTGCATATGTCTTTGAAGAGCCTCTTCACGGGTCCTAAGGACGATGCAACTCGGACCAAATGTTGGTCTATCGTAAGCATGTGGCGGTCTCGAAATGGCGAGTTGCATCATGCTAGCGGCGATGGTACCGAGCGAAGCGGCATGAGCATATGGATGCTAACACTATGGTCTTCCATCTTCATGAGTTGTTCGATGAGCAAGCGAGATCCGAAGGTTCGAGGTCTCTAGGCTCCTCTTCACCACGAAGATGCAAGAAGGTTCGTCTGTAGTGCAGTTTGTGCTAAAGATGAACGGGTACATCGAGCGGCTAGCTACCCTCGGTTTTGTGATGGATCATGAGTTAAGTATTGACTTAATTCTGCATTGTTTGCCCAAGAGTTTCTCGCAATTTGTGATGAACTATCGGATGAACAAATTGGAATCCACCATTCGAGCTCCTCAATATCTTTGAAAGACTGTGGAGCCTTCGTGAAGCATGAGGAGAAGGTGGTTCTGATTAGTTGATTCCTCAAAGAAAGGTTCTAAGAGGAAGGCAAAAGAACGAGAAAGAAAGGAAAGAAAAAGGCAAAGAAGGCGGAACCGGTAAAAAGGGCACTTGCCATCACTGTGGCAAGGAAGGCCACTGGCGAAGAAACTGCAAGATTTATCTTGAGTCCATGAAGAAGAAGAAGGCATCCGATGCCCCATCCTCTTCAGGTATCTTCGTTATTGATTGTCATTCTATTTCCTTAGACACTTGGATATTGGATACTGGGTGTAGCTCACATATATGTAATGACATACAGGGGCTAAGGAATAGAAGAAGACTTGTCAGAGGGGAGTCAAATTTGCGAGTTGGCAATGGAGCAAAGGTTGCTGCGGTCGTCATCGGAACTTATTTGCTGAAGCTCCCTAGTGGACTAGTCTTGGAACTGGACAATTGCTATTATGTTCCCTCTCTAATAAAGAACATTGTTTCTATTTCCTGCTTAAATAGAAATGGTTTCCATTTAACGTTTAGTAACAATTGTTGTTATATAACTTTGAATGGCGTACTTTATGGAACTGGAACTTTGAGTAATGGCATTTATACGTTGGACGTATCCAGTGACATTTTCAATATTGAAGCGAGCAACACGCGTGCTCGAAAGGATAATCACATAGACTCCTATATGTGGCATTGTCGTCTTGGCCATATAAGCAAGAAACGCATGTCCGAATTACACCGATGTGGAATTCTGGAATCGTTTGAATTAGATTCATACGATACATGCGAATCATGCTTAAAAGGCAAGATGACTAAGTTACCTTTTACTGGAAAAGGTGAACGAGTGGGAGAGTTACTAGGTTTAGTACATACTGATGTATGTGGACCTATGTAAACTCAAGCATTAGGAGGCTATAGCTACTTCATTACCTTCACCGATGATCACTCACGGTTTGGGTATGTGTTCTTGATGAAACACAAGTCTGAAGCCTTTGAAAGGTTCAAAGAATTCAGAAATGAAGTAGAGAAACAACATGACAAGAGTATTAAAATACTTCGATCGGATCGAGGTGGTGAATACTTAAGTCAAGAGTTTCTTGATTATCTAAGAGACAATGGCATATTGTCTCAATGGACTCCGCCCTATACACCACAGTATAATGGTGTATCTGAGAGGCATAACCGGACCTTGTTGGACATGGTCAGGTCAATGATGAATCATGCAACTCTTCCCAAGTCCTTTTGGGGTTATGCAGTACGGTGTTTACTTGTTAAGTAATGCCTACCAAGGTAGTCTCAACTACTCCATATGAGATATGGAATAGTAAGAAACCTCATGTATCTTACTTGAAGATATGGGGTTGTCCTGCTTATGTGTGCTTGATCAGACGTATAAAGCTGGATGCTAAGTCTGATAAATGTCTATTTATTGGATACCCTAAGGAAACAAGGGGTTACCAATTCTATCATCCTGTGGAACAAAAGGTGTTTGTTTCAAGGCATGCTGTGTTTCTAGAGAAAGAGTTTCTCTTACAAGAAAACAGTGGGAGTGTCGTCGAGCTTGAGGAGGCTCGAGAGACTCAAATAGACATTAATGAGATACCTGGTGAAGCACAACAGCCGACAACTCATAGTGATGAGCAATCGGCTGGACCTATTGTAACACCACATCTTCGTAGATCTGGTAGAACACGCAATATTCCTGAGAGATATGGATTTCTCGTAAGCAAATCGAACGACGTGTTACTCATTGATGATGAGGAGCCTACCAGTTATGAAGAAGTGCTGACAAGTTCAGAAAGGGATAAGTGGCTTGGTGCCATGAAGTCGGAAATGGATTCCATGTACGAAAACCAAGTTTGGAACTTGGTTGACCCACCTGAAGGCATAAAGCCTATAGGGTGCAAGTGGGTTTTCAAGAAGAAAACCGACATGGATGGTAATGTGATTACCTATAAGGCTAGATTGGTGGCGAAAGGATATCGTCAAAAGCAAGGTGTTGATTATGACGAAACCTATTCGCCTGTAGCTATGCTTAAATCCATTCGGATGCTCCTGGCCATAGCGGCTCATTATGATTATGAGATATGGCAGATGGATGTGAAAACAGCTTTCCTTAATGGAAACTTGCTCGAGGACGTGTATATGATACAGCCTGAGGGTTTCACATCGGTTGATAAAACCAAGGTATGCAAGTTGCGACGATCCATTTATGGATTGAAGTAAGCATCCAGGAGCTGGAATATCCGTTTTGATGAGACGATCAAAAAGTTTGATTTCTCACAAAATCCAGACGAACCTTGTGTGTACAAGAAGGTTAGTGGGAGTGCAGTCGTGTTCCTAGTATTGTATGTCGATGACATATTACTTATAGGAAACGATGTATCAATCTTCTGATCGATTAAGGTTTGGTTATCCAAGACATTCTCCATGAAAGACCTGGGAGAAGCAACCTACATCCTTGGGATTAAGATCTATAGAGATAGATCGAAACGGTTGCTTGGTCTTTCGCAGTCTACATATATAGACCGAGTGCTAAAGAGGTTTAGCATGTCGGAATCCAAGAAAGGTTATCTGCCCATCAGGCATGGGGTACACCTTTCGAAGTCTATGTGGCATGAGTAAGATTCCCTATGCATCCGCAATAGGATCTATCATGTATGCTATGTTATGTACGAGGCCCGATGTATCGTATGCTCTGAGTGTCACGAGCAGATACCAGTCTGATCCAGGAATGGATCATTGGGCGGCTGTTAAGACGATCCTTAAGTACTTGAGAAGAACTAAGGATGTGTTCCTAATATATGGAGAAGGGGACATGGTGATACGCGGGTATCTGATGCGGCTTCCGCAGACAAGGATGATTCCATGTCTCAGTCTAGATACGTGTTCACCTTGAATGTGGGCGCAGTGAGTTGGAAAAGTTCCAAACAAGAGATCAGAGCGGATTCTACCATCGAGGCGTAATATATTGCAGCCGGCAAAGGAAGCGGTTTGGATCAAGAAGTTCGTTCATGAACTTGGTGTGATTCCGGCCATTGTTGAAGCAATACCGGTCTACTGCGACAACAATGGAGCAATTGCACAGGCGAAAGAGCCAAGGTCTCATCAACGATCCAAACATGTGCTTCGCCGCTATCATCTTATCAGAGAGATCATCAGTAGGAACGAAATACAAATCGAGAAAATTCCCACTGAAAGGAACTTAGCGGATCCTTTGACTAAAGCATTACCTCAAAGTAAGTTTGAGGGTCATGTTGGTGCTTATGGTATTGGATACCGTAGCGATTGGCATTAGGCCAAGTGGGAGTCTGTTAGTAATATATGAGAGATGTCCTAAGGCAATCGCCTTATGTACGAACCATTTATATGATAAATGAAGATTCACTATTTGAGTATACATGTTTTATGTATTTGATTGGATCTTAAACTCATTTACTGAATGTCCACGATACGATTCACAGCATGAGAGAATTTGTGATTGGATCACAACTAGTGAGTATCTCTACATGTGTAATTGTGATGTATCGGAATTATCCCTAGTCGATGAATTGATGGATTTGGACACCACCAATTCTGTCGAGACTAGCACGAGGTATACTCCTTGGTGTATCCAAGCAGCTGATTCTCACTAGCTGGAGACATTGTGATGTCCGGAGTTAATCGTGGATGCTAGTTATGGTAACTAGTTCATTGGAGTGACCAGCCGTAAGACTTCATATGGTTCTCTGCATATATAGATATGTCAATGTAGTTCTTACTGTGGCTTAAGTGCGATGTTCCTTTGACTTGCGGTATTCAAGTCATCTTGATCATGGAGACTTATGCTTTGACATCTTAAGCAAACATCTCCGAGGAGATGTGGACCCGGGATAATTAGGTATAAGTCGAAGTGATCGAAGGTGTTTGAATAGTCTATAAAGGATTCACCACTCCTTGCGAGGAGATGTATACCCATGGCCTCTCGTCGGATTGTTACTAAAGTCTTTGGCCAAAGCATTACATGTTTAGAGTAAAGTACTCTTCGATACATGTGGAGTAACTAGAATCCGTAGGACGAGGAAATGATACTTGGGCTAGGTGTGACGTAGTTAGCCTAGTGGGGACTGACACTATAGACCATGTCCTGAACCAAGTGGGTATAAGATGAGTGAAGGGAATGGGGCACGATTCATTCGAGCTGCTGAAGGGTTTCAGAAATAGTTCTGGATCAACCGTTGATCTTTTCGGTTAATTGGGGATCATGATGTACTACTAGGTGCCACTCATGATCGTTCTATAATTAATGGTTAATTATAGACGGCCAACATAAACCGAGAACCTATTTGGTCACACGCACAACGAGTGTAATCCAAAGGATTTAAAACGAGCTTGAGAATTGGATTCTCAGACCGAGAGAAACTAGGTTTGGTTGGACCAAACATAAAGCGAGCATGAAATCGTTTCAGTCGCAATGGAAGCGTGGATGGGCTGCATCTTATGAAGACGTAATGGATGGACCAAAATGGTTTGGTTCTAATCCAATGGATAAGAATAAACCAAAGGGTTTGGTTTATTTTAAACGAATGAACCAAAAGTTGGTTCGGTTCGTTTTAACTTAAAATAAACCATCATGGTTTGGTTTATTTTAACTTATCTTAATGGAGCGGGTTAACGGGCTTTATGGATATGATCCATTAACCATTAAGAGAATTAGTTCTCTATAAAAGTGGGCTTAAGGGATTGTTAAACCCTAACTAATCCAAACCCTAGCCCCCCTTGAGTTGCCGCCCACTCCTTGGAGGAGTTAATCGGCGCCAACCCTAAAGCTGCCGCCGCCTAGCTTTGTGCCGCCGTCCAACTTGTTGCCGGCGACCAAGCTTCAGCCGGTGAACCTCCGGCGACCCTCCGGTGATCTCCTATAGGTTTGGCATCAAGGTGAGGCTTTTCTCTCCTTGTTTTGGCCGGCGCCTACTCCTCCACCAAGCTGTCCAGTTTTCTGGACAGCTTCTCCTCCTTTCGTCGGAGCATCGTTTGGATGACGGTTAGTGCTCCGACAGCGGCTAACTTACCGGGGATTTGATCTCCGGTAATCCTCTGAGGTGGAGGACGAAGGATTCGTCAAACGGTTGACGAATACCTCTCCGGAGAAGCGAGTTTTGAGAACTCGTTTTAGGATCCGAATTTGGATTCGGATCGTGATCATCTCTCGATCACGTCGTCTTCAACACGAGGCTAGTAACCCGTACGAAGACGAAGCTCGTGACTTAGCGAAGTCATCCCGAGGAGCTTGGCGTGGATACGGATAGAGACGATTCTTACGAGGATCGTTCCGGTTGATGCCGTTCCCGCTACACGTCATACGGAAGGTATAACGTAGTTTAATTTCCTTTTATTGCAAATTTTAATTTACGGTTATGTCTACACTTGTTGTAATAGCATGCGTGTGTTGTGTGTGTTGTAATAAATATAGATTTATTAATTTTAATTGCTTCCGCTGTGCTCATGTTTACGAAACATGATCGAACACACACACGCCGCGGTGCCGGAAACCCAACATGATAAACACCCTTAGCCTAGACCTAAGCCTTCAACCCACTTCCATCAGCCTCATGCCTCTCGGATCCCTCGAGTTCGTGACTCTTCATCCTTGCACTAGACTTCAAGTGCCTCTATCGGCTATGTCATGCTAACCGGGTTCCTTGCAAAGATACATTTGGACTTATACTGCCAAGACTCTAAGATTGGACTTTACGCTGCTAAACATTGAACTTATGCTGCCAAGACTTTACCTTTGGACTTTCCTTGCCAAGTACCCACGACTTGGACTTTCCATTGCCAGGTACCCATAAGTTGGACTTTCCTTACCAAGTACCCATGACTTGGACTTTCATATGCTAAGTACCATGACTTGGACTTTACCATTGCCAAGACCCATGCTTGTACTTTTCATGCTAAGTACCCAAGACTTGGACTTTCCATGCCAAAACACATGCTTGGGCTTCTCTCGAGTCCTACCCGAGCTAGGTCAACCTTGACCTGATGCGATTGCTTCAACAATCTCCCCATAAAGTTATTTCCTCATATAGTCAAACCCATGTTAGCTTGCCATATGATCAACCCATTTTTAAATAATTATCAAATCTATTGTCAAACATCAAAACACTACTCGAATCCCATTTGAGTCTAGTCAATCATGACCTAAGCCGATTGCACCAACAATCTCTCCCTTTTTGATATTTGACAACACCTTTAAGTTAGGTTAACCAATAAGCCCAAACTTAACTCTTCTAATTTTGAAGCATAGTGAAGGTTTACCTAACTTAAATTTTACTTTTCCCCCTTTGGCATACATCAAAAAGACTACCAAGGGTATCCATGTCTCATATCTCAATGAGATCTTACATTCTCCCCCTTGGTCCAAAAATGTCTAGGATGCCTTCACTCTTCATATTGATAAGTCTCATATCACTAAATGAGAGGCAATCCTCACTTCTCTAAATTTTCCCCTTTGGTGAGCACAATGAGGGTTTCCAAACCCATCATGTCTTCCCTTTGAGGAATACTCATCCATCATCCCTTGATGAATAACCTCTCCTTAAAGGCTTACTCTCCCTTAACCATTACACCAACAATGTCCTTGGAGTGTTCCTAGGCCTATAGGAAACTTAAACCATTGAAAATAAGGGTAAAAGTTCAAACTTGAACTTTAACCTCCCTTAGATTTCAACACTCCACCCTAAACACCTCTCCTAATCATTTTCAATGATATTTCATCCTTCCCATGCTTTTCAAAATATATCCTAGGGTTAGGAGATGTTAAGGTAGCCTAACATTGCTGATAAATGGCTAAACAATCCTTGTTCAGCCCATATCAGACACCACATTCGACTGAAATTAGAAATCAGTCGACTGCACTACCACCAATCAACTACCCATAGTGGCAGTCGATTGATTTCTGCAAGTTCTAAATTCAGTTGAATTTCAGTGAAATTCAGTTGAATTTTAGTGAAATTCAGAAATGCATGAGTAATTCTAGAAATTTCAAAAAATCATGAAACTTCATGAGCAAATTACTTATGCTAAATACAATGGGTGAAAAATAGTTTTATGATAAAATACCTATTAAATTGTGAGATTGATATAAATTTCAAAACCATTGATAACTTCAATGTTTTAAGCCTACTTTGTATCAACTTCATCAATGGTGATAACTATCAAAAGATAGACTTCACTAAAGTTTTTCAAAATGATTTTGAAATATTTTTCAAACATTATTTTGAACCATGGTCTACGGTCTAGATGTATATGCCTTGTACATTATCTTTCCTCATGATTCATTAATGGTATACTATGAGTTTGAGTTCATCTAGATGCAACAACTATGCACTTGAACTTAACTCATTTTTATAACATCTCACATGCATCTAGGGTGTATCAATACACATACATGTCAATTTAATGTCTTTGTGAGATGTGGGGTTTGTTCTTTCTAAACTAAGGTCTATGCATTTTATCTAGGCAACTCTATTTGATTCCCTTACAATGGAACTTCAAATCATGTCATTGTCTTTAATTCAATTTTATTAACCTAAATGCATGAATGATGATCATGGCATAAGAATGTACATAATTTAAAGCATAGCAAATAATCATGATATCATAGCATAAAAATAAACCTAAACACAAGCATGACATAATTGACCTAAGCATTTTCATGACATTTTATATGATTAAATGAAATATGATGTCATAATATGAAACATGACAAATAAAGCATGACAAACAAAATATAAATGTATAAGAATACCTAAATTTTAATATTAATTATTATTTGTTAGGATTAAACCTCAATTTTCCATAATGACCAAATTTTCAAGTGTGCCAAAAATCCAAAATGGCACACCATTGACTCTAAACCTAATTGTGCCAACTTTGATTGATTTTTCACACTTCTTAAATTCTATTAGCACATCCTAAATTCCTTTAGAATTAAAATATCAATCTCATTTCCAAGGTATCACATAACCTTAAAAATGACCTAAGGTGTCAACTTTGCTATGGTTAGGTTAACTACCTTACCAATTCAAATTGACACACCCTAACCCATCTAGCATGAGGGAATCACGCTCCTAGTAACCCAAAACCTATTAGAGCTCATTAGGGTAACTAGGTATTCACTTCGGATGACCTTCCTAGATACCCTCCTAATGCCCCTTCTAAGCTTTGAAGCCTTGGTCATTTGGGTCTTATATAGATTAACCTTAGAGATAACTCCCCTTGTAACATTGTTAGTGGCTTTCCTAGGTCTCTTTGAAACTTTAGCCACTAGACATCTACCATGGTCAACTCTAGGGATGGCCTCCCTTGTGACCTTAGTTTTCCTAGACCTAGACTGAGTTCAATAGTCAAATGGAACATTGTGGTAGGTAGGCATGACTACCTTGGACTTAGGCTTGTGACCCAAGCCTTTCCTATCCTTGGATAGTTCTTGCTTCCTAACTCCTAAGGTTTTCCCATTAGACCCTTTAATCATATTTTCCATATTCCAAAGGGTCTTTTCCATTTTCTCAAGCTTTGACCTCAAGGCTTGATTTTCTAATTCTAATTTCTCAATTTTCGAATTTTCATTCTTTCTTGAGGCATTCCCTTTTCTTCTAGGCATATGCTTACCCTTCTTAGGCTTAATGCCTTGATTGTTGTTTTCTACCTTCCTATCCTTAGGTAAGGTTGATCTAGCATTGTCCTTATATAAATTGACATGCTTGGTGCCTAAGCAATAAAATCTATTTCTAGCATGCTTTTTTTCATGATGAATAGCAAGAAAATTATGACATGGTACATTTCTAGCATGCTTCCTATCATTAGTTAAAGAAAGAGCATTATTTAAATATACCTTAGGGTTTACCTTAGCTCCCCTACACTTAAGCTCCCTCCTTTGCCCTTCTTAGGTTGTCTTCCCTTAGGGCATTGACTCCTATAGTGGCCCCTTTGATTGCATTTGAAGCAAATAATATACTCCTTGTTCTTTTTGACTTTGGGCATCAACTTTCTTTGGCTTCTCATTGACTTTTGGTGTCGGTTGAGCTTTTTTGACTTTTTTTTGTGCATTTGCTCTTATAATGCCCTACTTCCCTACACTTAAGGTATACACTATGAATTTTTTTCTTAATGACTATGCTTGAGTTACCTTCCATGGTAGGAAAATTTTGAACTTTCTCTTTATCTCTCCTAGAGGTAGAGGGTTCTTCTTCCCCCTCAATTCTTGAAGTGGAGGCTTCCATTGCTTCCACCTCGTCTTCTCCGGATGTTAATTCCCTCCCAACCTCCGAATCCTCAGGCTCTCGAGAGGATAAGCATTCCTCTTCTTCGGGCTCTTTCTCTACTTGAGCCGATGATTGATCTCTATGATATTTTGTCAATTTTCTCCATATCTCTTTGACATTCTTATGATCACCTAATCTACAAAAATATCATTAGGGATCGCATCAACTAAAATTTTTGTTACCCTTCCATTTATCTCAAAGGCTTGGGCTTGCTCTTTGGTCCATCTCTTCATCTTGAGATATCCTTCCTTCAGACCCTTTAGAAATTCAAATCCATCCATCAAGATGAACCATTGTTTGATGTCCATCATGAGAAAGTTCTCCATTCCTGCCTTCTATTAGTCGAAGCCCCCAAATCCGTAAAGTCCATATGGCGGTGGAGTGTAGATGTCATATCCAAGTCCAAGGTTTGGCAATGCCATCCTCCTCTTCAACCTCTAATGCTTTTGCTCCCTCGGCGATGAGTCGAGTGAAGAGCGACCCACTCTGATACCACTTGTTGAGGATCGGATGTCACGCTAGATGAGGGAGTGAATAGCGATTTTCCATTTCAATGCTCGATTGTGTTGTGCTCGTTTACCAAAACATTAATGTGCAGCGGAATATACAAATAAAATGCACAAACGAAAACACAAGACAAGCATACAAACACAACGATATAATGTGGTTCAGAACCTAGGGTTCCTACTCCATGAGTGAGCTCTAGTGATGGATACCACCACTATCAAACTTCTCCTTCTCGGTGACACATATGTAGGTTTTCTACGTACCCAATCATCTTGAGTACATATGTACCTACGGGAGTCCCTTCTTGCATTTTGGACCCAAATAATGCCTTAGAGACTTCATATCTCTCATGCCTAGCTTGTCCTTGATATAGTTGACGAAGATGTCCAACCATATCATAAGCATTCATGAACTCGTGTTGCTTCTGAAGCTCAGAGTTCATGGTCGCGAGCATTAGACATGACACATCTAATGCATCATCTTGATGCTTCTTGTAAGCATCTTTGTCAGCTCGCGAGGCATTGGCAGGAGGTGCCTCCGGAATGGGCTGCTCCAGGACGTACAACTTCCTTTCTTGGGTGAGAACAATTCTCAAGTTCCTGTACCAGTCCAGGAAATTTGCTCCATTGAGCTTGTCCTTCTCAAGGACGGATCACAGAGAGAGAGTGTTCGTGTTTGTTGACATAGTAATCTACAACATACAATGCAGAGGATTAATATCATATTCCTTTTATCATTTAATTAGGCCTTTAAACAAATGATGCTCCCACTAAATTATAGGAATTTTGTAGAATCGAGTTATGGATGTGGTCAAACCACTTTTAGTAGATTCATACAAACTAGCTATAATTCTTGCGGGACAAGATCCACATCATACTAAGCCTTGAGTTAGCTTTGGCTAAATCGCCCAAGACTTAGTACGATCGGTGGGTAACACATTACCGATTACATCTCTATGCAACTCTTGTTTATAGGATTAAGACCCACATTTACAAAAGACCTTGAGTTAGCTTTGGTTAAATCGCCCAAGATTTAGTGTAAATGCGATCTTAACCTATCTTTCCAACGATTGGAATATGCCTATAGTTCTACTCGATCCAATTGAGTTAACTAGTTTTGCTCAATCTAATTGAGCTTACTCTAACCCGAGTCGTGATAGGCGGGACCAAGATTGTCCCTCCGCACCCTACCAAGATAATATGCGTTGCTCTGCTTTGGCAGATTCAACAACAACAACTGATCGAGGTAGTGATGGGTATCAAGGCTCGGTAGGCATTTTCGAGTTGATTCGATTATGATCTAATCTAATCGTAATGTGTATCTTATATGCATTTAGGCCTTTATTATCCTATATTAGCATGCATCATATACATAAATTAATTATTCTAGCATGCATCATATACATACAAGAAAATTAACCTAGCATGCATCATATACATACAAACATGTTTCTACTAGCATGCATCACATACATACAAGAAAAATCAATTAAATATACATATATATATATATCAACATATATATATATCATTAAATGTGATATAGTCATGGCCCTACTACGATCTTCTCAAGCCAATGAGAAGATCGGACGGTCAACCTAAGGCTAGCGGCTTCTCCAAGCGCTTCCTTTGACCGCCATGTGTCGTCGTCACCCTTCTCGTAAGCTCGTCTTCAAGTGGACTTTCCACCGCTCCATTTTTGTACATTACAAATCGAAACTCGAGTTACATTCGAGTCTAAAACTATTATAACTAGAATATTAAAGAATAGGCGCGGCCTTGCAGTCGCAAAACACTTTACAACACGCCTGACCACAAAGCGGCATGAGCCGTATTATGAATTACAACACACTTAATCCAATCCAATTGGGTTATTGGGCCATGACAATCACAGAATTATACATAATTCTAAATTATGTATTTTTACAGAAATTTCTATAATTTTTCCTAATTTATTTCGAATTTATGAGTCAACTCTCCGTAACGGTCCGCTAAAGCGGTTTCAGCGATCGCGGGACATGGCCCCTTTCGGGGATAGGGGCAGCGCCCCTACTCGCAAAATAAACTTTGCGAGTGTCCCTACAATGATCTTACAGCGACTTAAGTCGCTGTCCCAAAAACCTAAAGCGAGAACTCGCCGATTCGGAGAGTTTTTCTCGACGGTTGAAGCCTACGAGTGTCCCAACACTCGTTGCTTCGACTCTACGAGAAAAATACCCAAAAATTCTATAAAATAAGAAAATTTACAGAAACATATAAATCTGTAATTTTTATATCTAATATAAAAACTACAAAAACGAAACACATACATGCTTCGCACGTGGCTCTGATACCACTGTTGGGTTTTTCCGAGCCGCAAAAACCGCTTTTTGCGTTGCGAAAACCTCGGAAGCCCCGGCCACGGATCCGTGCGAAGTATAAAAATTATAATTACATGTATGTGCTTACAAAAATCCTAGATCTACCTTAGATCTAAGAGGTTAGAATGTTACCCTCGTAGCGACGCCCTTCGCTTATCCCGCTCGTCCAAAATTCTGTCGGAACTCGAGAGTGTCAAGTGCACACTCCTCTATGGTATCCACACAAGCAATAGGTGGAGAAAAAGACACTTGAGTGTGCTAGCACTCCTCTATGGTGTCTCGGCAAGATGAGGTTGGAGAGGGAGAGCTTGAGAGAAAAATTCCCAAGGAAGAAGATGAAGTTAAGAGTGTGTAACTCACCAAAATGAATTCTCCACCCATAACCCCAAAGTGGCCGGCCACTTCATGGAGGGGGGGTTACATGCATGCATGTAACTCCCATGACCCTTGGTCTCCCTCATGATGTGGCACCAATTGACCAAGTCAATGATGATGTGGAGCACCATCATTGGCCGGCCATGTCTAGTCATCATCATGACATGGCATTTGGTCAAGTCAAACTTGACCTTTCATCTTCCCTCTCAAGTCAAGTCAAACTTGACCTCTAATCTCCCATGGTTGATCAAATCTAACCACTTGACTCAAGTCAATTTAATATAATGAATCTCTATTCATTAATTTAAATTGATTTGATGAATCAAATCTCAATTAGACTCATTCAACACTTGAATCAACTTGAGTCTAACTCAATTAGTCTAATTTGGATTACTCTTAATCCAATTTGGTTCATCCCATGAACCTAATCCTCATGGTTCATCATATGAACCTAATCTCCATCTAATTGCTCTTATGTGTGTGACCCTATAGGTTCTTGTAGCGTTGGCAATGTCCCTAAACCGATTTAGGAACATAAGCAATGAGCGGTATCTAGCAACACATCATTGCTACCCAAGTTACAAGAATGTTGAGCTCCAACATCACCTTTGTGACTACTAATTGTGACTCTCACAATATGTGACAATGTTCCTCTATCCTTGACATCTAGATTGACCAATCGAGGCATAGACCGTGTCATCCTCGGTACAATCTAAATCTTGAACTCCAAGTAGACTCACTCTAATCAAATGAGCTCAATATCTCATATTGACTCATTTGGGCATGGCCATGCACTTGTGGTCTCACTCTATCAAGAATATCGATGTCACCCCGTCATATAGGAGGATAGATCCCATCTACATCACTCACATCTCCTCGCATAATTAGTTACATACCCGATGTCGCCTTTATAGTCCACCCATTTACGGGTGACGTTTGTGAAGCAAAGTATGCAACTCCTTATGTAGGGAACCATGGTGACTTCAGGTCTAAGGACTAATAGTCATACTAATAGCCACATGAGAAAGTATATGACACTCATATAACGATCCATGATACTTTCTCATGGCGGGTCATTCAGTATACATTCTCCAATGCATACCCATGTGTCAACTTGATATCTCATATCCATGACTTGTGAGATCAAGTCATCTTGTTGACCTACATGCTAGTCTCTATGCATTAACATTGTCCCTGAATGTTAATACTCGACTAGGAATGATTAAGAGTAGTGTTCTCTATATCATCTCATTATCGATTCAACCAATCGATTGATATAGATAAGAACCTACTACTCAAGGACATTATTATATTTAGTTATTTGGCACCAATACAAGTAAATATAATAACCATGCCTTTATAAATAGGAATATGATACAATAAAGTCCATACAACAATCATCACATGATTGGCTCTAGGGCTTTCACTAACAATCTCCCACTAGCACTAGTGCCAATCACCGTAGTATCTAATACCCAATGACCTAGTGTGACCATCATGCTTTTTCTGTGCCAAAGCCTTGGTCAAGGGATCTGCGATGTTAGCCACTGTGGGTACTCTGCAAATCTTCACATCTCCTCTATCGATAATCTCTCGAATGAGATGGAAGCACCGATATATATTCGACCTCTGTTGTAGAATCAGCAACTGTGTCCTGCTTGGAACTCTTCCAGCTCACAGCGCCACCAAAACACGAACCCTGACTGCGATCTATAATCATCCTGGTCAGTTTGGAAGTTGGCATTGCTGTAACCCTTTACAGCTAGCTCCTCATCGCCTCCAAATATCAAGAAATATTCTTTAGTCCTTCTCAAGTACTTAAGAATATTGTTGACTGCTATCCAGTGACGGTCACCTGGATCTGACTGGTATCTACTCGTCATGCTCAAAGCATACGAGACATCAGGACGAGTACACAGTATGGCATACATGATAGATCCTATAGCAGATGCGTAAGGGATCTTATCCATGCGGTCTCTCTCCTCTCTAGAAGGGGGACTTTGAGTCTTCGAAAGACTCATACCATGTGACATCGGCAGAAGTCCTTTCTTGGAATTCGGCATGGCAAACCGAAGTAATACCGTGTCAATGTATGTACTCTGACTTAGGACAAGCAATCTCTTAGATCTATCTCTATAGATCTTGATGCCTAGAATACAGGCTGCTTCACCTAAGTCCTTCATTGAGAAGCACGTCCCCAGCCAAGTCTTCACAGACTGTAGCGAAGGGATGTCATTCCCAATGAGTAGTATGTCATCCACATACAATACAAGGAACACAACTGTGTTCCCATTAACCCTCTTGTAGACACAGGGTTCATCTTCATTCTTGATGAAACCAAACTGTTTGATCGCATCATCGAATCGAAGATTCCAGCTCCGAGAAGCTTGCTTTAGCCCATAAATGGACCTTTGCAGCTTGCATACCTTCCCAGTATGCTGTGGATCTACAAAACCCTCAGGTTGTGTCATGTACACATCCTCGAGTAAGTTTCCATTCAAATGCGTTTTTGACATCCATCTGCCAGATCTCATAATCGTGGTATTCTTCAATAGCAAGCAAGATCCGAATGGACTTAAACATCGCCACTGGAGAAAAGGTTTCATCATAGTCAATACCATGAATTTGCTTGAAACCTTTAGCCACCAATCGGCCCTTATAGGTATGCGTAAGTCCATCCATGTCAGTCTTTCTCCTAAAGACCCACTTACACCCAATGGGTTTGACCCCTTTAGGTGGATCAACCAAAGTCCATACTTGGTTAGTGTACATGGATTCCATCTCGGATCTCATGGCGTCTAGCCATTTCTCAGAATCTGGGCTCATCACAGCTTCCTGATAGGAGGTAGGCTCATTCTCAATGAGCATAACGTCATCATGGTCGAGACAAGAGAAATGAGTATCTCTCGGTGGGCGTACTGCTCGGACTGCGAAGAGGTAGGTCTACTTGAACAGGTGGTTGTTCCACAACTCTTTATGCAACAACCTCATCACCCACAACACTTTGTGGTTCCTGTTCAACCTCCATCAAGGCCTCAGTGCTATGGTCCTTATCTTGAATTTCTTCAAGATCGAAGGTACTCCCACTAGTTTTTCTAGAAACAAAATCCTTTCTAGAAAAACTCCAGTCTTTCCACAAACACTTTGTCTTGGCCGATCGAATGTAGAAGTAATATCCCTTTGTAGACTTGGGATATCCAACAAAATAGCACCTATCGGATTTGGGTCCCAGTTTGTCTGAGACTTGACGTCGAACGTAAGCCTCACAACCCCAAATCCTTATAAAAGACATCTTGGGATTTTTCCCTGTCCATATCGTATATGGTGTCTTTACCATGACCTTGGATGGTACACGGTTAAGGGTAAAGGCTGCGTGTCAGAGCATATCCCCAAAAGGATATAGGAAGATCTGTGTGACTCATCATAGATCGTACCATATCCAATAAGTACGATTCCTCCTTTCGGATACACCATTCCCTTTGTGGTGTTCGGGAGGAGTGAGTTGGGATAGAATCCCACACTCAGCTAGATTATCACGAAACTCATGCCTAAGGTATTCACCACCTTGATCTGATTAAAGTATCTTAATACTCTTGCCAAGTTGGTTTTGTACTTTATTCTTGAATTCTTTGAACTTTTCAAAGGATTCTGACTTATGTGTCATCAGATACACATAACTATATCTACTGAAGTCATCAGTAAATGTAATGAAGTACACAGAACCACCTCTAGCAACATTGAAAGGACCACATACATCACTATGTATAAGTCCTAACAAATCTGTTGCTCTTTCGCTGTGTCCACTAAAGGGAGTCTTGGTTATCTTGCCTAAAAGGCAAGACTCGCATGTCTCATATGATTCAAAATCAAATGAGTCTAGCAGCCCATCCTTATGGAGCTGAGATAAGCGACTCTCATTTATGTGACCTAAGCGACAATGCCAGAGATAGGTTTGGTTCAACTCATTTGACTTGAACCTCTTGGTACTTATGTTATAGATAGGGCTCTCTAAGTCTAGAAAGTAGAGTCCGTTCATTAGAGGTGCACTACAATAGAACATATCATTTAAATAAACTGAACAACATTTGTTCTTTATTATAAATGAAAACCCTTTCTTGTCCAAACAAGAAACTGAAATGATGTTCTTAGTTAAAGCGGGTACATAACAACATTCTTCTAATTCTAGTACAAGCCCGGAGGCGAGATAGATCATAAGTTCCTACAAATGACAAAGCGCCCTTGCTCCATTGCCTACTCGTAGGTCCACCTCGCCCTTTGTCAATGCCTTGCTATTTCACATTGGTACAAATGTGAGATGCACATCCGGTATGTAATACCCATGATGAAGAAATAGATAGATTGACTTGTATAACATTTATACCTGAAGTAGAAGTCTCACTTCTCTTCTTCTTAAGATCTTCCAGGTATGCTTTGTAGTTTCGCTTCCAGTGTCCTGCTTCCTTGCAATGGAATCAAGCCCCTTGCTTGGACACCCCTCCTTTGGGTTTAAGTTCTTTGCCTTTGCCCTTGGCTTGGGACTTTCCCTTACCTTTAGGCTTGCCCTTGCCTTTGTTTTTACGCACCATCAAAATGGTGTCGATTTACCCTTCTTAAGGTTAAGCTCTGCGATTCTCAACATCTTTGAGCATTTCGAACAATGGCTTATCAATTTCATTCATGTTATAATTCATGACAAATTGATCGAAGGCTCTTGGGAAAGATTGCAAGATTAGGTCGTTGGGACTCTTGGCCAAGTGGGAATCCCGGCCTTTGTAGGTTTTCTACGCAGATCATCTTGAGTACATATGTACCTACTGAGTCCCTTCTTGCATTTTGGACCCAAATAATGCCTTAGAGACTTCATATCTCTCATGCCTAGCTTGTCCTTGATATAGTTGACGAAGATGTCCAACCATATCATAAGCATTCATGAACTCGTGTTGCTTCTGAAGCTTAGAGTTTATGGTCGCGAGCATTAGACATGACACATCTAATGCATCATCTTGATGCTTCTTGTAAGCATCTTTGTCAGCTCGCGAGGCATTGGCAGGAGGTGCCTCCGGAATGGGCTGCTCGGGGTGTACAACTTCCTTTCTTGGGTGAGAACAATTCTCAAGTTCCTGTACCAGTCCAGGAAATTTTCTCCATTGAGCTTGTCCTTCTCAAGGACGGATCGCAGAGAGAGAGTGTTCGTGTTTGTTGACATAGTAATCTACAACATACAATGCAGAGGATTAATATCATATTCCTTTTATCATTTAATTAGGCCTTTAATCAAATGATGCTCCCACTAAATTATAGGAATTTTGTAGAATCGAGTTATGGATGTGGTCAAACCACTTTTAGTAGATTCATACAAACTAGCTATAATTCTTGCGGGACAAGATCCACATCATACTAAGCCTTGAGTTAGCTTTGGCTAAATCGCCCAAGACTTAGTACGATCGGTGGGTAACACATTACCGATTACATCTCTATGCAACTCTTGTTTATAGGATTAAGACCCACATTTACAAAAGACCTTGAGTTAGCTTTGGCTAAATCGCCCAAGATTTAGTGTAAATGCGATCTTAACCTATCTTTCCAACGATTGGAATATGCCTATAGTTCTACTCGATCCAATTGAGTTAACTAGTTTTGCTCAATCTAATTGAGCTTACTCTAACCCGAGTCGTGATAGGCGGGACCAAGATTGTCCCTCCGCACCCTACCAAGATAATGTTAGGACCTTTGTAACGCTAGAGGGGGGGTGATTAGCGTCAATGGAATTCAATCGCGGTTGTGTCTACAAATTCGTTAGCGCAGCGGAATATAGATAATACAATAACAATAATGAAAACACAACACGCTAACATGAGTATATAACGTGGTTCGGAACCGCACGGTTCCTACTCCACGGATCGGGCTCAAATGAGCCCTAGCGATGCCAATCACACACCACTATCAAATAACTCCTTCTCGGAACAATCCGGAGGTGGAGAAACCTCGTACAATATGATTACAACAATAATCAAATGAATACAAGCAATATAGTGAAATACAAAGCAATACAAGTAAAGGAAACACTTTACAAATGCTCTTTGAATGCTTGATCACTTGGTTGATCGAGTAGCACTTGGAGACCCTGAATTGCAGCAGCAACTCGCCCCAAATCGCCTCAAAGAACCATACCTTTTTTCTTCCACCACGAGCTCCATATATAGCTTCAACTGTCTTTGGAAAAAGTCGATCGGTCGGTGATCGAGACCATCGATCGAGATGCCCTTTGTTGTCGTGAGACAACGGCTAGTTCCACGTTGGATAAGTCCAACGGAACTACCATCAATCGGCGATTGTGACCATCGATCGTGATGGAGTCCTCACTCGACCGATCGAGTCTCGACTCCGATACGTGGCGAGATTCTCGAGCACCCGGTCGGTGATCGGACGATCGATCGCTCGAGCCATCGATCGCCAACCTATGGCGGTCACGCTAGGCCATAACCCAGTCAAACCCTAGTTGACTTGGTCCTCATTGCCACATGGCACGGTCGTGGCACACCTCAAACATGAGGTTTTAACTCAAGTATGGTTCCCCATACTTGCTAGACCACCCTTAGCCTAGACCTAAGCCTTCTAGTCACCTCCATCGACCTCACGCCTCTCGGATCCCTCCAAGTCATCCATGACTTGTTCATCCATCGCGCTAGCCTTGGTGCTTTCCGTCGGCTATGTCATGCTAACGGTGTCTACACCGCCAAGGCACATTGGACTTACGCCGCCAAGACTCGCTTGGACTTTACGCCAACCATTGGACTTATCTTGCCAAGACTACCGCTTGGACTTTCGCCCGCCAATATCAATCCCCTTGGACTTCAAATGCCAACCCATGTTGGACTTTCCATGCCAAGACCATGCTTGGACTTCTCAAATGCCAAGACCATGCTTGGACTTTCCCTTGCCAACCCATGTTGGACTTTACATTGCCAAGACCCATGCTTGGACTTTTCCCAATGCCAAGTGTCCCACTTGGACTTTCCATGCCAAGTACTCAAGACTTGGACTTTACCAAATGACAATTACATTGTCATATGTTTTTGTCGAAACATCAAAACACATCAAAACATCACTCGAGCCAAACTCGAGTCCTGGTCAATCGTGACCTGGGCCGATTGCACCAACAATCTCCCCCTTTTTGATGTTTGACAAAAACCAAACAAATAATTGAGTTAGAATACTAACTCAAATCCTTTACCAATTATCAAATGTTCTCCCCCAAACATTCTCCCCCTTTTTGACTAACATCAAAAAGGTTTTCTCTCCAAGGAGGTCAATGTCTCATGTCCCAATGAGATCTTACAATCTCCCCCTTGGTTCAAAAATACCTAGGATGCCTATCATCTTCCTAGTGATAAGTCCCATATCACTCAAGAGAGGCAATCCTAATCACTCTCCCAATTTCCAAATTGGGTTTCTAAAAATCCATCAATTTCCCAAATTGATAACATTCCCATAACTTCTCCTTTTCAAGGAGAAAAACACATCCATCATCCCAAGATGGATACCTCCCCCTAAAGGCTTGCTCCCCCTTGACCATCATCCCAAGATGGATACCTCCCCCTAAAGCATTGCTCTGCTTTGGCAGATTCAACAACAACAAATGATCGAGGTATTGATGGGTATCAAGGCTCGGTAGGCATTTTCGAGTTGATTCGATTATGATCTAATCAAATCGTAATGTGTATCTTATACGCATTTAGGCCTTTATTATCCTATATTAGCATGCATCATATACATACATTAATTATTCTAGCATGCATCATATACATACAAGAAAATTAACCTAGCATGCATCATATACATACAAACATGTTTCTACTAGCATGCATCACATACATACAAGCAAAATCAATTAAATATACATATATATATATCAACATATATATATATCATTAAATGTGATATAGTCATGGCCCTACTACGATCTTCTCAAGCCAATGAGAAGATCGGACGGTCAACCTAAGGCTAGCGGCTTCTCCAAGCGCTTCCTTTGACCGCCATGTGTCGTCGTCACCCTTCTCGTAAGCTCGTCTTCAAGTGGACTTTCCACGGCTCCATTTTTGTACATTACAAATACGAAACTCGAGTTACATTCGAGTCTAAAACTATTTACAACTAGAATATTAAAAGAATAGGCGCGACGCGCAGGTCGCAAACACTTTACAACACGCCTGACCACAAAACGCACGCTAGTATTATGAATTACAACACACTTAATCCAATCCAATTGGGTTATTGGGCCATGACAATCACAGAATTATACATAATTCTAAATTATGTATTTTTACAGAAATTTCTATAATTTTTCCTAATTTATTTCGAATTTATGAGTCAACTCTCAGGTCCGCTAAGCGGTTTCCGGGCGCGATCGCGGGACATGGCCCCTTTCGGGGATAGGGACAGCGCCCCTACTCGCAAAATAAACTTTGTGAGTGTCCCTACAATGATCTTACAGTGACTTAAGTCGCTGTCCCAAAAACCTAAAGCGAGAACTCGCCGATTCGGAGAGTTTTTCTCGACGGTTGAAGCCTACGAGTGTCCCAACACTCGTTGCTTCGACTCTACGAGAAAAATACCCAAAAATTCTATAAAATAAGAAAATTTACAGAAACATATAAATCTGTAATTTTTATATCTAATATAAAAACTACAAAAACGAAACACATACATGCTTCGCACGTGGCTCTGATACCACTGTTGGGTTTTTCCGAGCCGCAAAAACCGCTTTTTGCGTTGCGGAAACCTCGGAAGCCCCGGCCACGGATCCGTGCAAAGTATAAAAATTATAATTACATGTATGTGCTTACAAAAATCCTAGATCTACCTTAGATCTAAGAGGTTAGAACGGTACCCTCGTAGCGACGCCCTTCGCTTATCCCGCTCGTCCAAAAGTCCGTCGGAACTCGAGAGTGTCAAGTGCACACTCCTCTATGGTATCCACACAAGCAATAGGTGGAGAAAAAGACACTTGAGTGTGCTAGCACTCCTCTATGGTGTCTCGGCAAGATGAGGTTGGAGAGGGAGAGCTTGAGAGAAAAATTCCCAAGGAAGAAGATGAAGTTAAGAGTGTGTAACTCACCAAAATGAATTCTCCACCCATAACCCCAAAGTGGCCGGCCACTTCATGGAGGGGGGGTTACATGCATGCATGTAACTCCCATGACCCTTGGTCTCCCTCATGATGTGGCACCAATTGACCAAGTCAATGATGATGTGGAGCACCATCATTGGCCGACCATGTCTAGTCATCATCATGACATGGCATTTGGTCAAGTCAAACTTGACCTTTCATCTTCCCTCTCAAGTCAAGTCAAACTTGACCTCTAATCTCCCATGGTTGATCAAATCTAACCACTTGACTCAAGTCAATTTAATATAATGAATCTCTATTCATTAATTTAAATTGATTTGATGAATCAAATCTCAATTAGACTCATTCAACACTTGAATCAACTTGAGTCTAACTCAATTAGTCTAATTTGGATTACTCTTAATCCAATTTGGTTCATCCCATGAACCTAATCCTCATGGTTCATCATATGAACCTAATCTCCATCTAATTGCTCTTATGTGTGTGACCCTATAGGTTCTTGTAACGTTGGCAATGTCCCTAAACCGATTAGGAACATAAGCAATGAGCGGTATCTAGCAACACATCATTGCTACCCAAGTTACAAGAATGTTGAGCTCCAACATTACCTTTGTGACTACTAATTGTGACTCTCACAATATGTGACAATGTCCCTCTATCCTTGACATCTAGATTGACCAATCAAGGCATAGACCGTGTCATCCTCGGTACAATCTAAATCTTGAACTCCAAGTAGACTCACTCTAATCAAATGAGCTCAATATCTCATATTGACTCATTTGGGCATGGCCATGCACTTCGTGGTCTCACTCTATCAAGAATATCGATGTCACCCCCGTCATATAGGAGGGATAGATCCCATCTACATCACTCACATCCCTCCGCATAATTCGTTACATACCCAGTAATCGCCTTTATAGTCCACCCATTTACGGGTGACGTTTGACGAAGCCAAAGTATGCAACTCCTTATGTAGGGAACCATGGTGACTTCAGGTCTAAGGACTAATAGTCATACTAATAGCCACATGAGAAAGTATATGACACTCATATAACGATCCATGATACTTTCTCATGGCGGGTCATTCAGTATACATTCTCCAATGCATACCCATGTGTCAACTTGATATCTCATATCCATGACTTGTGAGATCAAGTCATCTTGTTGACCTACATGCTAGTCTCTATGCATTAACATTGTCCCTGAATGTTAATACTCGACTAGGAATGATTAAGAGTAGTGTTCTCTATATCATCTCATTATCGATTCAACCAATCGATTGATATAGATAAGAACCTACTACTCAAGGACATTATTATATTTAGTTATTTGGCACCAATACAAGTAAATATAATAACCATGCCTTTATAAATAGGAATATGATACAATAAAGTCCATACAACAATCATCACATGATTGGCTCTAGGGCTTTCACTAACAGTATCTGCTCATGTCACTCAGAGCATACAATACATCGGGCCTCGTACATAACATAGCATACATGATAGATCCTATTGCGGATGCATAGGGAATCTTACTCATGCAAATCCTCTCGTCTTCTGTGTGTGGACACATAGACTTCGAAAGGTGTACCCCATGCTTGATGGGTAGGTAACCTTTCTTGGATTCTGACATGCTAAACCTCTTTAGCACTCGGTCTATATATGTAGACTGCGAAAGACCAAACAACCGTTTCGATCTATCTCTATAGATCTTAATCCCAAGGATGTAGGTTGCTTCTCCTAGGTCTTTCATGGAGAATGTCTTGGATAATCAAACCTTAACTGACTGTAAGATTTGAAATATCGTTTCCTATAAGTAATATGTCATCAACATATAATACTAGGAACACGACTGCACTCCTACTAACCTTCTTGTACACACAAGGTTCATCTGGATTTTGTGAGAAATCAAACTTTTTGATTGTCTCATCAAAACGGATATTCCATCTCCTAGATGCTTGCTTCAATCCATAAATGGCCCGTCGCAATTTGCATACCTTGGTTTTATCAACCGATGTGAAACCCTCAGGCTGTATCATATACACATCCTCGAGCAGGTTTCCATTAAGGAAAGCTATTTTCACATCCATTTGCCATATCTCATAATCATAATGAGCCGTTATGGCCAGGAGCATCCGAATGGATTTAAGAATAGCTACAGGCGAATAGGTTTCGTCATAATCAACACCTTGCTTTTGACGATATCCTTTCGCCACCAATCTAGCCTTATAGGTAATCACATTACCATCCATGTCGGTTTTCTTCTTGAAAACCCACTTGCACCCTATAGGCTTTATGCCTTCAGGTGGGTCAACCAAGTTCCAAACTTGGTTTTCATACATGGAATCCATTTCTGACTTCATGGCTTCAAGCCACTTATCCCTTTCTGAACTTGTCAGCACTTCTTCATAATTGGTAGACTCCTCATCATCAATGAGTAACACGTCGTTCGATTCACTTACGAGAAATCCATATCTCTCAGGAATATTGCGTGTTCTACCAGATCTATGAAGATGTGGTGTTACAATAGGTCCAGCCGATTGCTCATCACTATGAGTTGTTGGCTGTTGTGCTTCACCAGGTATCTCATCAATGTCTATTTGAGTCTCTCGAGCCTCCTCAAGCTCGATGACACTCCCACTGTTTTCTTGCAAGAGAAACTCTTTCTCTAGAAACACAGCATGCCTTGAAACAAACATCTTTTGTTCCACAGGATGATAGAATTGGTAACCCCTTGTTTCCTTAGGGTATCCAATAAATAGACATTTATCAGACTTAGCATCTAATTTGTCTGATGCAGTCCGCTTCACATAAGCAGGACAGCCCCATATCTTCAAGTAAGATACATGAGGTTTCTTACTATTCCATATCTCATATAGAGTAGTAGAGACTACCTTGGTTGGCATTCTGTTTAACAAGTAAATAGCTGTCTGAAGTGCATAGCCTCAAAAGGACTTGGGAAGATTCACATGATTCATCATTGACCTGACAATGTCCAACAAGGTCCGGTTACGCCTCTCAGATATACCATTATGCTGTGGTGTATATGGCGGAGTCCATTGAGACAATATGTCATTGTCTCTTAGATAATCAAGAAACTCCTGACTCAAGTATTCACCACCTCAATCCGATCGAAGTATTTTAATACTCTTGTCATGTTGTTTTTCTACTTCATTTATGAATTCTTTGAACCTTTCAAAGGCTTCAGACTTGTGTTTCATCAAGAACACATACCCAAACCATGAGTGATCATCGGTGAAGGTAATGAAGTAGATATAGCCTCCTAAAGCTTGAGTTGACATAGGTCCACATACATCAGTATGTATTAGACCTAGTAACTCTCCCACTCGTTCACCTTTTCCAGTAAAAGGTAACTTAGTCATCTTGCCTTTTAAGCATGATTCACATGTATCGTATGAATCCAATTCAAACGATTCCAGAATTCCACATCGGTGTAATTCGGACATGCATTTCTTGCTTACATGGCTAAGACGACAATGCCACATATAGGAGTCTAATTGATTACCCTTTCGAGCACGCGTGTTTCTCGCTTCGATATTGAAAATGTCACTAGATACGTCCAACGTATAAATGCTATTACTCAAAGTTCTAGTTCCATAAAGTACGCCATTCAAAGTTATATAACAATAATTGTTACTAAATGTCAAATGGAAACCATTTTTATTTAAACAGGAAATAGAAACAATGTTCTTTATTAGAGAAGGAACATAATAGCAATTGTCCAGTTCCAAGACTAGTCCACTAGGGAGCTTCAGCAAATAAGTTCCGATGACAACCGCAACAACCTTTGCTCCATTGCCAACTCGCAAATTTGACTCCCCTCTGATGAGTCTTCTTCTATTCCTTAGCCCCTGTATGTCATTACATATATGTGAGCCACACCCAGTATCCAATACTCAAGTGTCTAAGGAAATAGAATGACAATCAATAACGAAGATACCTGAAGAGGATGGGGCATCAGATGCCTTCTTCTTCTTCATGGACTCAAGATAAATCTTGCAGTTTCTTCGCCAGTGGCCTTCCTTGCCACAATGATGGCAAGTGCCCTTTTGTGCTGGTTCTGCCTTCTTTGTCTTCTTGTTCTTCCCTTTCTTCTGTTCTTTTGCCTTCCTCTTAGAACCTTTCTTTGAGGAATCAACTAACAGAACCGCCTTCTCCTCATGCTTCACAGAAGGCTCCACAGTCTTCAGCATATTGAGGAGCTCAGGAATAGTGGATTCTAATTTGTTCATCCGATAGTTCATCACAAATTGTGAGAAACTCTTGGGCAAACAATGCAGAATTAAGTCAATACTTAATTCGTGATCCATCACAAACCCGAGGGTGGCTAGCCGCTCGATGTACCCGTTCATCTTTAGCACAAACTATACTACAGACGAACCTTCTTGCATCTTCGTGGTGAAGAGGAGCCTGGAGACCTCGAACCTTTCGGATCTTGCTTGCTCATCGAACAACTCATGAAGATGGAAGACCATAGTATTAGCATCCATATGCTCATGCTGCTTTTGTAGCTCAGGTACCATCGCCGCTAGCATGATGCAACTCGCCAGATCAGAATCTGCCACATGCTTCTGATAGACCAACATTTGGTCTGGAGTTGCATCGTCCTTAAGACGGTTGGGAAGAGGCTCTTCAAGGACATATGCAAGCTTTTCTGTCTTGAGAATAATTCTCAGGTTTCTAAGTCAGTCCAGGAAGTTAGGCCCAGTCAGTTTGTTTGAATCCAAAATAGTGCGCAAATTCAAAGACGTCACGATCAATCGATTGACCTAGAAATACAAAACGAGCATATATGAGAAAATGATTTTTAAAATGCATCAATATACATTTATAAATCCCATTCATTTTTCGAATTTCAAAAACCCCAAAATCACTTCGGGAGATCGTAGGTCCATCTCTGAATGGGCTGATATCCATCATAGATATGAACAACCTTGGAGAGAGTCCAACAAGCCATTTATAACTACGACGGTAGGTATCAACTATACCGATTGCATATCACGTATATGCAACTATCACAATGTGCTATCAACTTATTGAATGTTCACATATACATCGGGTTGTTAACACATTAACAAGTATACATCATATGCATAGCACCCAACTTCACCTCCCTTTACATCGACCTTGGAGAGAGTCCAACAAGCCGATGCTCCAGGTTAAAGCCAACCCATTAATCGAGAAATAGTTTTAATATGGTTAGAGCGCATTCAACCAATTAGCCCGTCTTGAAGAGAGTCCAACAACTAAAGCTAACGATTGACCTTTGACACTTACCATATTAGTATTAAACTATTCCATGGTTTGAACATGTTCGGGTTTGAGCCGGGCTTAGAGAGAGTCCAACAACCCAAACAAGAAACGAAACTCTGGTTCTAACCATATTAATGGAAGGTGTAGGCTTTAATATTGAGTAAGGGTTTTTATGTCTCATCCTCTTTGCATGCAAATAACTATTATCTACATGGCATGTCATATATGACATACATCTACATGTCACGACACGCATGGCATAATGATATGCATCTAATGCAATTACATGGCATACAATTATGTCATGTACATAATTTCCTTATATGTCATAACTATTTATGAAAATAAAATATATTTAAGATTTGATTCTCCAAATCAAATCATGATTAAATTAGGAAACAAATTTCCAAATCCAATCACATATTTTATTTGTGGAAATAGTTGATTAAGGAAAGTCAATTTAGGAAATCAATTTCCTAAATCATCAAAGCTACTTATGGAAATAAAATATTTTAAGATTTGATTTCCCAAATCAAATCAAGATTAAATTAGGAAACAAATTTCTAAAATCTAATCAAATATTTTATTTATGGAAAATATCAATTTCCATAAATACTTCCAACTTTCCAAAAGTGGAAGATTTCCATAAATACTTCTAGACTTTCCAAAATTGAAAAATTTTCATAAATACTTCTAACTTTCCAAAAGTAGAAAATTTCTAGAAATATCATTATGACTATCGCAAAACCATTTTACGATTATGTCAAAACACAACCTGGGCTCTGGTACCACTGTTGGGTTTCCGGCACCGCGGCGAGTGTGTGTTCGAACATGTTTCGTAAACATGTGCACAGCGGAAGAAATAAAAATAATAAATCTACATTTATTACAACACACACATCACACACATGCATAGTACAACATGTGTATACATAACCATAAATTTAAATTTTGCAATAAAAGGAAATTTTAACTACGTATACCTTTCGTATCACGTGTAGCGGGAACGACATCAACCGGAACGATCCTCGCTAGAATCGTCTCTATCCGTATCCACGCCGAGTATCTTCGGGATGAATTCACAAAGTCACGAGCTTCATCTTCGTACGGGTTACTAGCCTCGTGTTGAAGACGACGTGATCGAGAGAGGATCACGATCCGAATCCAAAGATGAGTCCTCAAAACTCGCTTCTCCGGAGAGGTATTCGTCAACCGTTTGACGAATCCTTCGTCCTCCACCTCTGAGGATTACCGGAGATTGAATCCCCGGTAAGTAAGGCACTGTCGGAGCTCCAAACGTCGTCCAAACGACGCTCCGACGAGAAGAAAACAAGCTGTCCAGAAAATTGGACAGCTTTGGTGGAGGAGTAGGCGTCGGCCAAAAAGAGTAAGATGAAGCTCACCTTGATGCCGAACCCAAAGGATCACCGGAGAGTTGCCAGAGGATCACCGGCTGAAGCTTGGACGCCGGCAACAAGTTGGACGGCGGCACAAGGGGTTGGGCGGCGGCACAATAGTGTTGGCACCGAATCACCAAGGAGAGGAGGGAGAGGTGGGCGGCCAAAACTAGGTTAGAGTTTTGGATTAGGGCTTAACAACACCTTAAGCCCTAATTTATAGAGAACTAATTCTCTTAATGATTATTGGATCATAACCATAAGGCCCGTTAATCCGCTCCATTAATATAAGTTAAAATAAACCAAACCATGATGGTTTATTTTAAGTTAAAATGAACCGAACCAACTTTTGGTTCATTCGTTTAAAATAAACCAAACCCTTTGGTTTATTCTCCTCCATTGGATTAGAACCAAACCATTTTGGTTCATCCATTATGTCTTCATAAGACACGGCCCATCCACGCTTCCATTGCGACTGAAACGATTTCATGCTCGCTTCATGTTTCGTCCAACCAAACCTAGTTTCTCTCGATCTGAGAATCTCATTCTCAAGCTCGTTTTAAATCCTTCGGATTACGCTCGTTGTGCGTGTGACCAAATAGGTTCTCGATTTATGTTGGCCGTCTATAATTAACCATTAATTATAGAACGATCATGAGTGGCACCTAGTAGTACATCATGATCCCCAATTAACCAAAGGATCAACAGCTGATCCGTAACTATTTCAAAACCCTTTAGCAGCTCGAATGAATCGTGCCCCATTCCCTTCACTCATCTTATACCCACTTGGTTCAGGACATGGTCTATAGTGTCAGTCCCCACTAGGCTGACTACGTCACACCTAGCCCAACTATCATTTCCTCGTCCTACGGATTCTAGTTACTGCACATGTATCGAAGAGTACCTTACTCTAAACATGTAATGCTTTGGCCAAAGACTTTAGTAACAATCCGACGAGAGGCCATGGGTATACATCTCCTCGCAAGGAGTGGTGAATTTTTTATAGGCTATTCAAACACCTTCGATCACTTCGACTTATACCCAATCATCCCGGGTCCACATCTCCTTAGAGATGTTTGCTTAAGATGTCAAAGCATAAGTCTCCATGATCAAGATGACTTGAATACCGCAAGTCGAAGGAACATCGCACTTAAGCTACAGTAAGAACTTCATTGACATATCTATATATGCAGAGAACCATATGAAGTCTTACGGCTGGTCACTCCAATGAACTAGTTACCATAACTAGCATCCACGATCAACTCTGGACATCACAATGTCTCCAGCTAGTGAGAATCAGCTGCTTGGATACACCAAGGAGTACACCTCGTGCTAGTCTCTACAGAATCAATGGTGTCTATATCCATCAATTCATCGACTAGGCATAATTCCGATACATCACAATTACACATGTAGAGATACTCACAAGTTGTGATCCAATCACAAATTCTCTCATGCTGTGAATCGTATCGTGGACATTCAGTAAATGAGTTTAAGATCCAATCAAATACATGAAGACATGTATACTCAAATAGTGAATCTTCATTTATCATATAAATGGTTCATACATAAGGCGATTGCCTTAGGACATCTCTCATATATTACTAACAGTTAATATGCGCAGGACGAATGCAAATATGAAATACAAAAATAAACACAAACACACAATCACAATAGGAAACTGAAATACGTGGTTCAGAACCTTAGGGTTTGTACTCCATGGGGTGAGCTCAACGAGCTCGAGTTATTCGCACGACACTAACTTAACTCCTTCTCGACAACAAGTCAAAGGTGGAGAAACCTCGTACAAGCAATTACAATAGGTAATACAAAAGTACAAGTAAAATACAAAGACAATATGAAATACAAGTAAAGAATAACTTTACAACACTTGGCTTTGATCACTTGCTTGTTGCTTGCTTTGGTTTACTCTTGAAGGTCTGAAATGCAGCAACAATTCCCTTCTAAAATCTCCCCAAAAATGGTTGTGGAAATCCTCCACAAGCTCCTCCTTTTATGCTTGTCTTGGGTTGATTCTGCGCCTGGCAGTCGACTGCCAAAAGTCCCAGTCGAACTACCCCTGTAGCCGTTGTCTCACAACGGCTCGATCCATGTTGGAAAAACCCAATAGCGCCATCGGGCTGATCAGAATGCTCAGAGCCGATCGCCTACCACCATCGAGCGTTCTGTGCTCTAACACCAACCAACATTCAACTTCCATGCCATCAGTCGACTACTCCAATAAGCAGTCGACTACCGGTCGGGCAATCTCAGTCGCACACTAGTCGAACCCTATCAACTTGGATCAGTCAAACCGACACCTATACCAATCGACTGATGTCGGGTAAAACCTCAAACAAACACTTTGTTTGAGCATCCGACCGTCGGGTAAGACCTCAAACATCATGTTTGAGCATTCGACACTTCGTCTTAGCCACTTGGCCAAGTCCACCTCATCCTCTCATAGAGTTCTCCACCGAAGCTCTCTTCCCTCGGCCTACGTCCCTCGGATGCACCAAGCACACGGCTTCGTAATGTCATCCTTCGTGTCTTGCCCTCGAAGTCTGCTTCCCTTTGGCCTCACTCTATTCACTCCCCGTCTGGTGGTCCCTCGGATGCATCAAGCGTTCGACTTCCGCAATGCTATCCTTCACCGACTCAAGGACCCTGAGCCTATGAGACTAGTGACCTTGCCAAGTCCTCAAGAGTTCTCATTACCAAGGCTACACACTTGGACTTACCAACACCAAGCCCATGCTTGGATTTTCCATGCCAAGGCTATACACTTGGACTTTACCAACACCAAGCCCTATGCTTGGATTTTTCCAACACTAAGCCCCATGCTTGGACTTTTCATGCCAAGGCTATACACTTGGTCTTCCCATGCAAACTCCATGTTGGTCTTCCAATGCCAAGCCCCATGCTTGGACTTCACATGACACTCACATGTCATACGTTTTGACTAACATCAAAATACTGTTCGAGTCAAACTTGAGTCCGATCAATCCTGACCTGGGTCGATTGCACCAACAACATTAAATAAAATTGAGTTAAGGACAATGACATGATTTGAAGTCCCATGTATAAGGGAATCAAATAGCATTGCCTAGCATATGCATGAGACCCTAAATGAACAAAACCCACATCTCACTAGAGCACTTGACTTGTATGTGTTTCATACACTTAGATACAAGTGAGATGTTAGGAAAAGGAATTTAAGGTTTTAAAAACATTTCAAAATCATTTTGAAAAACCTTTGTGAAGTCTATCTTTTGATAGCAATCACCATTGAATGAAATGATACAAAGTAGAACCAAACATTGAGACGGCAATGAAGGTTGTGATTAGTATATATATAGATGCAGTCTATATTTATGCTTATTGTGATGTTGCATTTGTTTGTGCTATGCTTGCTGCATTTGATTGTACATCATCTTGCATTCCACTTGCATATTCTTGTATGGTTGTGTGTGGATTACTCGAGTTGAGTTGGTTAGATTGTCGTATACCTTTGGCCAGTACCTTGAGGTGATATGGGATGGACCAGTTCATGGTTGTATTAGCCATAGAATGTTAGTATGACAGTTTTGATTATTATAGAATCAGTATTTACTCTACCATGATGTAGGTGTTGTATTATGGTACTTATACTCAGGTTGCATGAGTTATATCGTTGTCGATTATGTCAGTACCTTATTGTGTTATTATTGATTAGTTTTGTTATACAGTTGTTATATTATGTTGTTGTATACTTGTTATACCGTTAGACAACATATTGTTGACTCACATGTGTTATATATAAATTATTCATGCACTTTTATTCTTATTACCACTGAGTTTTGTACTCACCACCACAGACCCTGGGTTTTCTTGTCGCCCAAGTAACAGGTAGCTGACTTCGTGATGGGCTTGGAGCAATGCTGGCTAGCAACCTCTCATCTCACTTTCGAGGGTCTCGGCTTGGTTTTATGTCTCTGTTATTTTCAGATGTTTCTTATATTGATTCGGATTTACATGATGGATGTGTGTTTGACATTGTTGATGTACGCACATGTTGGTGCAGGTTTTAACGATGTTTTCTTTATGTTTTGGTGTTAGTCATACCGGTATGCACTGTGTGTAGTTGTTATTTCATTTTGAATGTTTCCGCTGTGTTTTGTTGTATTTACTTTATATATGTTGTTGTGATTGTGGCCGAAGGGCCTTGTATAAACATGATATGTTGCCACATACAGGGGAAATATTGTCCGTTTGCTTTTCGGCTCGGCATGCTCTCAGGGCGTGACACGAATGCTTAAACAAAGTGTTTGTTTGAGGTTTTACCCGACATCAGTTGACTGGTATAGGTGCTGGTTCGATTGATCTAAGTCGACAGGGTTCAACTAGTGTGCAACTGAGATTGCCGACGGCAATGATCGCTCATTGAGCAATGACCGTCATTGACATCGGAGCACAAATGCTCGATGAGCCGACGCCACGGCTATGGGCGCCAGAGTCGATCGATAATGTTGGCAGTCGACTGATGAGCGATCCGTTGGATTTTTCCAGCATTGATCAAATCATTGTGAGACAACGGCTACAGGGGCAGTTCGACTGACACTTTTGGCAATCGACTACCAGGCACGGAATCAACTCGAGCCAAGCATAAAAGGAGGAGCTTGGGGAGAATTTCCACAACCATTTTTGGGGAGATTTTGGAGGAAAATTGCTGTTGCATTCCAGACCTTCAAGAACAAAGCAAGCAACAAGCAAGTTATCAAAGCCAAGTGTTGTAAAGTTGTTCTTTACTTGTATTTCATATTCTCTTTATATTTTTCTTGTACTTTTGTATTACTTGTTGTAATTGCTTGTACAAGGTTTTTCCATCTCCAACTTATTGTCGAGAAGGAGTTTGGTTAGTGTCGTGTGCATAACTCGAGCTCGTTGAGCTCACCCCATGGAACCCTAAGATTCTGAACCATGTATATCAGTTGCCTATTGTGATTGTGTGTTTGTGTTTATTTTTGTATTTTGTATTTGCATTTTCGCTGCGCATATTAATGATCATTGTAGACAAAGCACGCAAGAACGAACGATTTCCATCTACGTCGAATTGGGCTATTCACTCCCCTCTAGCCAGCCACCGATCCTCCAACACCGAGTACCCATGACTTGGACTTTACCATTACCAAGACCCTTGCTTGGACTTTTCATGCTAAGTACCCAAGACTTAACTTTCCATGCCAAGAGACATGCTTGGACTTCTCTCGAGTTCTACTCGAGCTAGGTCAACCTTGACCTGAGGTTGATTGCTTCAACAATCTCCTCATAAAGCTATATCCTCATATGGTCAAGCCCATGTCAACCATATGAACAACCCATTATCAAATAATGGTCAAATCCATTTTCAAATATCAAAACGCTACTCGAGTTCCACTCGAGTCTCGTCAATCGTGACCTAGGTTGATTGCACCAACAAACTTCACACTTGGACTTATGTGGCAAAAGCTATACCCTTGGACTTTCCATTTGCTAAGTATCCAAACTTGGACTTCTCCATTGCCAAGTATGCATACTTGGACTTTCTATGCCAAGTGTCCAAACTTGGACTTCCCCTCGAGTCTCACTCGAGTCTGATCAACCTTGACCTGAAGTTTAATTGCTCCAATAGTCTCTTTCAAATAATCTCTCCCATATGACTTTGGATATCCCAATCATCCACTAGTCATATGGTCAAACCATATCCAACCGCATTGACAACCATCAAAATACTATTTGAGTCCCACTTGAGTCTTGTCAACATTGACCTGGGCCTATTGCACCAACAATTAGTTGATTGGTAAATCCTAACAGTCGATTCCTAAATATTTTATATCTTGCTATAGTAATCCTAGTTTATTGACCATCCGAATCAGTCAACTAGTACATATTCTTTGCACTGCTACAATGCACTAATCGACTGGTCATATTTGAACACTAAATTTATGGTTTTGGATTCTTTTATTTACTAATAGTCTTATACTAGTCTCGACTGTCAAATATCCTATTTAATTTTCGACTGAAAACACTGTTCATAGTCAACTATTACTGTTTACAGTCGACTGATACTATCTATAATGTTAAAATCATTATTCGTACTGAATTTTCTTAGGTCAATTGACCCCTAATTTTCTAATATTTCCTTATATGACTAGTATAAGTTATCCTTTACTTATTAATGTCTAATATTGTATCGGCATTACCATTGTAGGACTTTCCATTCTTGCCTAAAGACTTCTCGTCTCTAGGACTTCTTTGCCCAACATCCAATCACCCATAACTTGTCGAAACTTTACCACCACTAAATATTCGGTCCTCCCTAACTTGTTTGGATTTTCTTTTTTTGTATCTAACATCTGGTCAATCTTGACTTGCTGGAACTTACCAATGTCAAATATCTATTTAGACTTCCACACTCACCCAACATCTGATCCTCCTTGATCTATTAAGACTTGCCTTCTCATCTAACATCTAGTCTCCTGACCTGTTAAGACTTTCCATTCTCGCTTAACATCTGGTCCTCCACGACCTATTATGAATTCTATGTACATGTCAAGTATATGATCCTCCATAACCCAATTGGTTTCCTCATTTGCCAATGCTCTATTGGACTTCCGATCACTAAGTGTCTGGTCCTACCTAACTCACTTAGACTTCTCACTTGTCAATTCCCTATTGGACTTTTGATCACCAAGTGTCCAATCCTACCTCAACCACTTGGATTTTTCTCCACTTTTTAAGTATTCGGTCAACCTTGACCTGCTTGGATTTCTCTCCACTTGTCTCGTATTCGACCAACCTTGACCCACTCGAGTTCTTCACTTAACTTCTCTACTTATCAACTATTTGATTGATCTTGACCTACTTGACTTCTTCACTTAACTTCTCCAATTATCAAGTATCTAGTCAACCTTGACATACTTGATTGCTCCTTAAACTTCTTCCATCAAATCTTAACTATATCTTGGTTGATTTGCCACGATGATGATTAATCAAACTCCTTTATCATTCTTCATCGCACAACTTGGATGCCCCATACCATCCTTCACGTATCATTCGTATTGTCAAACATTGAATCTCAACTCGAGCTTGGTCAATCTTGACCTGAGGTTGATTGTACCAACAATGTTGGTACAAATAAAATTCACATATCTTTACAATGATATGACATTATCCACTTTAGGTCTAAGCCTTGATGGTTTTATTTTTGGGCTATACCCAAAAGGTCTCATACCAATAGAGATATCTTTTCATCTTATAAGCACATAATCTTTTCTATGGCTTACAAATGTGGGACTTTGATTGTATTCCCAATACTCTCAACAATCTCTCCCTCAAATGAAGGACCACATTGGGTCCCCTCAATCTATTCGTCCTCAAAGGACTTCCTTTTCTTGATGTTCGATCTATAATCCGCCAGGTCTTCTTGCCAACTATCTGGTCTTCTTTATTCAGTTGAACTTCCTGTCAGTTGTCTGATCCTCCTAACCCAACTGAACTTTCTACCTGGTGCCTAGTTCTCTTGATCCGGACATGGGAGCCTCACTTCCTTCGTTGAAGGTGCATGGCTTGACAAGGACCATGACTCTGATACTAATTATTAGTACCTATAAAATTCATATATCTTCATAATGGTATAATATTGTCCACTTTGGGCCTAAGCTCTCATGGTTTTATTTTTGGACTTTATCCAAAAGGTCTCATACTAATGGAGATATTTTTTCATCTTATAAGTACATGATCTTTTCCATGACTTACCAATGTGGGACTTTGATTGTATTCCCAATACTCCCAACAAACAATCTCTCTCTCTTTTATGTTTGACAATATCTTTAAATTAGGGTAACCCTTGAACCCAACTTGTCACTTCTTATATCAAAGTATAATGAAGGTTTCATAACTTAAACCCTTCATTCTCCCTCTTTGACATACATAAAAAAATCTCTACTTACTCCTGTCTCATTCTTCAGAAACTCACTCATTGAGATCCTTAAACTCTTCAATCTCTCCTTTGAAAAATCACTTATCGCACTTTGAAGGGAAACCTTCCCCTAAAGGGTTGTTCCCTCTTGACCATTGCACCAATAATATCTTGATTAAGTTCGTAAGCCCATATGAAATTTTAAAATCTAAAAATGAGGCTAAAAGTGTAACTTTAAACTTTAACCACCCTTTAATGTGTAACTCTCACCCTATTTAACTCTCCTATTCATTTTAACTAAAAATCTTTCCCTCTTAATGCTTGTCCAAGCACATTAGAGGATTAAGAGTAGTTAAACTGCCTAGGATTGTTCTTAAATGGTTAAACTAGACTTTGTTAGCCAAAAATGACTCTAACAGTGTAAAATACGAAACATTTTTTTTAATATGGATTAATCCTTTAATTAATTGGGTTTAATTAGTAGATTAAGTGGGGTTAATTAGTGGATTAAATTGGGCTCAATAAGTGGACTGATTGGGCTGTATTGAGCTTGGGCTGTATTGGGCTTGGGTTGATTGGGCTGAACCGGCTGAGCTGGACCAAATCAGATTGGGTTTGGATTGGGCTGGGTTAACCGAATCGGACAAACGACATTTAAAGGCTGCCGAATGAACAGATCACCATTGCATTCGCGATTTCGCCGATTCCTTCCACTCCGCGTCGGTTCTCTTCTGCTCCGTGCGATTTCCATCGTCGATCTCGTCGGCATCCCGGTGAGAGGAGTCGACGACACTGCCACCTTGGTCGATCTCCGGTGGAGGATTTTGGGTCTCGCCTGGGGGGATCTCGGCGGTATTTGTGGCGGATGGGCGGTGCTGTCGCCGCAATGGTGAGCTGCCATCGAAGGTAAGGATTGATCATTTTCTTCCCTTTCGAGTTGATATCAGCTACTAGCTGTGATTTTTGGATTTTAGCTCAGATCAGTGTTTGGGCAGTGATCGGAGCTCAGAATCTCATTGGGGGATAAGCTGTGCATGGAGAGCAGCTGAGATCGGGGAAGGTTGGTTGCCAGTGGAGATTAGAGCCGGTAAGATTAATCTAACCTATTCTGTTCATCTGTGATGGATTTTTCGATTGGAAGTTGTGGTGTTCGTTTGATTCGGGTCTGTGTGTGATTGCTGTGAACTTGTGGGTTGTCGATTGATGCGATGGAGTTGAGAATCGGAACTATGGTGTTCGGATTGTTAGGAATTGCAGCTATGATTTGGAAGTTAATCTGTGATTTGAGTGGTTTATATCATTTCTACTGATTTGGTGTAGATCTATATTCTGCCGATGGGTTGGTTGTGTGTATGGATTGATCGGTGGAAGATTAGCGGCTGTAATGGGTAGGGGTAAATTGTGATGGTGGTTGTAGTGGCTTTGAGGTTGTGTTGCAATGGTGAAATGTATGGTATAATCTCTGTTTTCCTTTGATTGATTTGTGTAGGAAGTCGGTGGGTTATGGTGTTGAGCTGTAATCTGTTTGGTGTTTGTAGATGATTAGAGAGTTGTGATGGTTATAGATTTGCTAATGTGATTTGGGGATAAATTGTGGATCGGAGTTGTAATTGGGTTGACTGTGCTTGAGGTAAGAATTGGTTGTGGGGTAGTTCCGATTGTTTTCCTTTGCTGTCCATGGTGTTTCGGTGGATCGATTCCATTTGGTGATAGCAGTGGATTGTGTTTGAGCTAAGGGTGGAATCTGTGTGTTCCTGTTTATGGATGTTGTGTGGTCTGTGTGGGATGTAAGTGTAATTGTAATGGTGGTTGTAGTGAGGTTGCAAGGAGCTATTGGCGGAAGATATTTAAGCTCGGGAAATTGTTAATTAGGTTTTACTGTGGTTGATCTGTGTGGTGTATCAAGTTGAGATAATCGGGGTTCCTAACTCGTAGACGAGGAAAGGAATGTGAATATAGAATTTGTTAGTAATATATGAGAGATGTCCTAAGGCAATCGCCTTATGTATGAACCATTTATATGATAAATGAAGATTCACTATTTGAGTATACATGTTTCATGTATTTGATTGGATCTTAAACTCATTTACTAAATGTCCACGATGCGATTCACAGCATGAGAGAATTTGTGATTAGATCACAACTAGTGAGTATCTCTACATGTGTAATTGTGATGTATCGAAATTATCCCTAGTCGATGAATTGATGGATTTGGACACCATCAATTCTGTCGAGACTAGCACGAGGTATACTCCTTGGTGTACCCAAGCAGCTGATTCTCACTGGCTGGAGACATTATGATGTCCGGAGTTAATCGTGGATGCTAGTTATGGTAACTAGTTCATTGGAGTGACCAGCCGTAAGAATTCATATGGTTCTCTGCATATATAGATATGTCAATGAAGTTCTTACTGTGGCTTAAGTGCGATGTTCCTTTGACTTGCGGTATTCAAGTCATCTTGATCATGGAGACTTATGCTTTGACATCTTAAGCAAACATATCTAAGGAGATGTGGACCCAGGATGATTGGGTATAAGTCGAAGTGATCGAACGTGTTTGAATAGCCTATAAAGGATTCACCACTCCTTGCGAGGAGATGTATACCCATGGCCTCTCGTCGGATTGTTACTAAAAGTCTTTGGCCAAAGCATTACATGTTTAGAGTAAAGTACTCTTCGATACATGTGCAGTAACTAGAATCCGTAGGACGAGGAAATGATACTTGGGCTAGGTGTGACGTAGTCAGCCTAGTGGGGACTGACACTATAGACCATGTCCTGAACCAAGTGGGTATAAGATGAGTGAAGGGAATGGGGCACGAATCATTCGAGCTACTGAAGGGTTTCAGAAATAGTTCTGGATCAACCGTTGATCTTTTCGATTAGTTGGGGATCATGATGTACTACTAGGTGCCACTCATGATCGTTCTATAATTAATGGTTAATTATAGACGGCCAACATAAACCGAGAACCTATTTGGTCACACGCACAACGAGCGTAATCCAAAGGATTTAAAACGAGCTTGAGAATGGGATTCTCAGACCGAGAGAAACTAGGTTTGGTTGGATCAAACATAAAGCGAGCATGAAATCGTTTCAGTCGCAATGGAAGCATGGATGGGCCGCGTCTTATGAAGACGTAATGGATGAACCAAAAATGGTTTGGTTCTAATCCAATGGATGAGAAAAAACCAAAGGGGTTTGGTTTATATTAAATGAATGAACCAAAAGTTGGTTCGGTTCATTTTAATTTAAAATAAACCATCATGGTTTGGTTTATTTTAACTTATCTTAATGGAGCGGGTTAACAGGCCTAATGGTTATGATCCAATAACCATTAAGAGAATTAGTTCTCTATAAAAGAGGGCTTAATGGATAATTAAGCCCTAATCCAAAAACCCTAGCCTTTGAGTTGCCGCCCACCCTTGGAGTTGCTCGGCGCCAACCCTAGGCTGCCGCCCAGCTTGTTGTGCCGCCGTCATCTCCTTGTCGGCGTCCAAGCTTCAGCCGGTGAACCCTCCGGCGACCCTCCGGTGATCTTCCTAGGCCTCGGTGAAAAGGTGAGCACTTGGCTTCCTTGTTTTGGCCGGCGCCTACTCCTCCACCAAGCTGTCCAGTTTTCTGGACAGCTTCTTCTCCTCTCGTCGGAGCGTCGTGTGGACGACGGTTAGAGCTCCGACAGCGGATAACTTACCGGGGATTCGATCTCCGGTAATCCTCTGAGGTGGAGGACGAAGGATTTGTCAATCGGTTGACGAATACCTCTCCGGAGAAGCGAGTTTTGAGGACTCGTTTTGGATCCGAATTTGGATTCGGATCGTGATCATCTCTCGATCACGTCGTCTTCAACACGAGGCTAGTAACCCGTACGAAGATGAAGCTCGTGGCTTAGCGAAGTCATCCCGAGGAACTCGGCGTGGATACGGATAGAGACGATTCTAGCGAGGATCGTTCCGGTTGATGCCGTTCCCGCTACACGTCATACGAAAGGTATAACGTAGATAAATTTTCCTTTTATTGCAAATTTAAATTTACGGTTATGTCTACACTTGTTGTAATATGCATGCGTGTGTTGTGTGTGTTGTAATAAATAGGATTATTTATTATTTTTATTGCTTCCGCTGTGTTCATGTTTACGAAACATGATCGAACACACACACGCCGCGGTGCCGGAAACCCAACAGTGGTATCAGAGCCCAGGTTGTGTTTCGACATAATCGTAAAATGGTTTTGCGATAGTCATAATGTATTTCTAGAAATTTTCTAATTTTTGAAATTTAGAAGTATTTATGGAATTTTTCAATTTTGGAAAGTCTAGAAGTATTTATGGAAATCTTCCACTTTTGGAAAGTTAGAAGTATTTAAGGAAATTGATATTTTCCATAAATAAAATATTTGATTAGATTCTGGAAATTTGTTTCCTAATTTAATCATGATTTGATTTGGGAAATCAAATCTTAAAATATTTTATTTCCATAAGTAGTTTTAATGATTTAGGAAATTAGTTTCCTAAATAGATTTTCCTTAATCAAATAATTCCATGAATAAAATATGTGATTAGATTTGGAAATTTGTTTCCTAATTTAATTATGATTTGATTTGGAGAATCAAATCTTAAACATATTTTATTTCCATAAATAGTTATGACATATAAGGAAATATATACATGACATAATTGTATGCCATGTAATTGCATTAGATGCATAACATTATGCCATGCGTGTCGTGACATGTAGATGTATGCCATGTATGCCATGCCATGTAGATAATAGTTATTTGCATGCAAAGAGGATGAGACATAAAACCCTTAAACAATATTAAAGCCTACACCTTCCATTAATATGGTTAGAACCAGAGTTCCGTTTCTTGTTTGGGTTGTTGGACTCTCTATGTTCAAACCATGGAATAGTTTAATACTAATATGGTAAGAGTCAGAGGTCAATCGTTAGCTTTGGTTGTTGGACTCTCTCCAAGCTGGGCTAATTGGTTGAATGCGCTCTAACCATATTAAAACTATGTCCCGATTAATGGGTTGGCTTTAACCTGGAGCATCGGCTTGTTGGACTCTCTCCAAGGTCGATGTAAAGGGAGGTGAAGTTGGGTGCTATGCATATGATGCATACTTGTTAATGTGTTAACAACCCGATGTATGTGTGAACATTCAATTAGTTGATAGCACATTGTGATAGTTGCATATACGTGATATGCAATCGGTATAGTTGATACCTACCATCGTAGTTATGAATGGCTTGTTGGACTCTCTCCAAGGTTGTTCATAACTATGATGGATATCAGCCCATTCGGAGATGGACCTACGATCTCCCGAAGTGATTTTGGGGTTTTTGAAATTCAAAAAATGAATGGGATTTATAAATGTATATTGATGCATTTTAAAATCATCTTTCTCATATATGCTCGTTTTGTATTTCTAGGTCAATAAATTGATCATGACGTCTTTGAATTTGCGCACTATTTTAGATTCAAACAAACTGACTGGGCCTAACTTTTTGGACTGGCTTAGAAACCTGAGAATTGTTCTCAAGGTGAAAAGCTTGTGTATGTCCTTGAAGCGCCTCTTCCCGCCCATCCTAGTGACGATGCAACTCCGGACCAATTGTTGGTCTATCAGAAACATGTGACTGATTCTGAACTGACAAGTTGCATCATGCTAGCTGCGATGGAACCCAAGCTACGAAAGCAGCATGAGCATATGGATGCTCATATCATAGTCCTTCATCTTTGTGAGTTGGTTGATGAGCAAGTGAGATTCGAAAGGTTCAAAGTCTCAAAGCTCCTCTTCACCTCTGAGATGCTAGAAGGTTCATCTGTGGTACTGCTCAATATGCTGAAGACTGTGGAGTCTTCTGAGAAGCATGAGCAGGGGACGGTGCTGTTAGTTGATTCCTCGAAGAAAGGTTCTAAGAGAAAGTCAAAGGAACAGCAGAAGGGAAAGAAGAGAAGGGCTAAGAAGGTAGAACTAGCACAAAAGGAAACTTGCCATTATTATGGCAAGGAGATCCATTTGCGAAGAAAGTGCAAGATTTATCTTGAGTCCGTGAAGAAGGATAAGGCATCGGATGCCCCATCTTCTTTAGAAATCTTCTTTATTGATTGTCATTCTATTTCCTCAGACACTTGGGTATTGGATACTGGGTGTGGCTCACATATATGTAATGACATACATGGACTAAGGAATAGAAGAAGACTCGTCAAGGGAGAGTCAAATTTGCGTGTTGGGAATGGAGCAAAGGTTGCTGCAGTCGCCATTGGAATGCATTTGTTGAAACTCCCTACAGGACTTGTCTTAGAACTGGACAATTGCTTTTATGTTCCTTCGTCAATAAAGAACATCATTTCTATTTCATGTTTAAATAGAAATGGGTACCATTTGACTTTTAGTAACAATTGTTGTTACATAACTTTGAATGGAGTTCTTTAAGGGACAGGAACTTTAAGCAATGATGTTTATACGTTGGACGTATCCAGTGATATTTTCAATATCAAAGCGAGCAACAAGTGTGCTTGAAAGGATAATCAAATAGACTCCTATATGTGGCATTGTCGTCTTGGCCATGTAAGCAAGAAACGCATGTCCGAATTACACCGATGTGGAATTCTGGAATCGTTTGAATTGGATTCATACGATACATGCAAATCATGCTTAAAAGGCAAGATGACTAAGTTACCTTTTACTGGAAAAGGTGAACGAGTGGGAGAGTTACTAAGTCTAATACATACTGATGTATGTGGACCTATGTCAACTCAAGCATTAGGAGGCTATAGCTACTTCATTACCTTCACCGATGATCACTCACGGTTTGGGTATGTGTTCTTGATGAAACACAAGTCTGAAGCCTTTGAAAGGTTCAAAGAATTCAGAAATGAAGTAGAGAAACAACATGACAAGAGTATTAAAATACTTCGATCGGATCGAGGTGGTGAATACTTAAGTCAAGAGTTTCTTGATTATCTAAGAGACAATGGCATATTGTCTCAATGGACTCCGCCATATACACCACAAAGATAATGGTGTATCCGAGAGGCGAATCGACCTTGTTGGACATGGTCAGTCAATGATGAATCATGCAACTCTTCCCAAGTCCTTTGGGGTTATGCACTTCGCATACCGCTTACTTGTTAAATGTAATGCCTACTAAGGTAGTCTCAACTACTCCATAGAGATATGGAATAGTAAGAAACCTCATGTATCTTACTTGAAGATATGGGGTTGTCCTCGCTTATGTGAAGGATCAGACGTACAAATTGGATGCTAAGTCTGATAAATGTCTATTTATTGGATACCCTAAGGAAACAAGGGGTTACCAATTCTATCATCCTGTGGAACAAAAGGTGTTTGTTTCAAGGCATGCTGTATTTCTAGAGAAAGAGTTTCTTGCAAGAAAACAAGGGGGAGTGTCGCCGAGCTTGAGGAGGCTCGAGAGACTCAAATAGACATTAATGAGATACTCGGTGAAGCACAACACCACAACTCATAGTGATGAGCAATCGGTCGACCTATTGTAACACCACATCTTTGTAGATCCGGTAGAACACGCAATATTCCCGAGAGATATGGATTTCGTAAGTTTAATCGAACGACGTGTTACTCATTGATGATGAGGAGCTTATGAAGAAGTGCCGATAAGTTCAGAAGGGATAAGTGGCTTGGTGCCATGAAGTCGAAATGGATTCCATGTATGAAAACCAAGTTTGAACTTGTCAACCACCAAGGGATAAAGCCTATAGGGTGCAAGTGGGTTTTCAAGAAGAAAACCGACATGGATGGTAATGTGATTACCTATAAGGCTAGATTGGTGGCGAAAGGATATCGCCAAAACAAGGTGTTGATTATGACGAAACCTATTCGCTCGTAGCTATGCTTAAATCCATTCGATGCTCCCGCCATAGCGGCTCATTATGATTATGAGATATGGCGATGGATGTGAAAATAGCTTTCCTTAATGGAAACTCGCCGAGGACGGTATATGATATGTACCGAGGGTTTCACATCGGTTGATAAAACCAAGGTATGCAAATTGCGACGATCCATTTATGGATTGAAGCAAGCATCCAGGAGCTGGAATATCTGTTTTGATGAGACAATCAAAAGGTTTGATTTCTCACAAAATCCAGACGAACCTTGTGTGTACAAGAAGGTTAGTGGGAGTGCAGTCGTATTCCTAGTATTGTATGTCGATGATATACTACTTATAGGAAACGATGTCTCAATCTTACAGTCAGTGAAGGTTTGGTTATCCAAGACATTCTCCATGAAAGACCTGGGAGAAGCAACCTACATCCTCGGGATTAAGATCTATAGAGATAGATCGAAACGGTTGCTTGGTCTTTCGCAGTCTACATATATAGATCGAGTGCTAAAGAGGTTTAGCATGTCGGAATCCAAGAAAGGTTTCTTACCCATCAGGCATGGGGTACACCTTTCGAAGTCTATGTGTCCGTGCACAGAAGACAAGAGGATTTGCATGATTAAGATTCCCTATGCATCCGCAATAGGATCTATCATGTATGCTATGTTATGTAAGAGGCCCGATGTATCGTATGCTCTGAGTGTCACGAGCAGATACCAGTCCGATCCAGGAATGGATCATTGGGCGGCTGTTAAGACGATCCTTAAGTACTTGAGAAGAACTAAGGATGTGTTCCTAATATATGGAGAAGGGTACATGGTGATACGTGGGTATACGGATGCCAACTCCAGAGAGACAAGGATGATTCCATGTCTTAGTCTGGGTATATATTCACCTAGAATAGAGGCGCAATAAGTTGGAAAGGTTCCAAGCTTGACACTATAGCGGATTCTGCCACTAAGGCAGAATACGTTGCAGCTTTGGAAGCAGCAAAGGAAGCGGTTTGGATCAAGTAGTTCATCTATGAACTTGATGTAGTCTCATCAATGATCCAAACATGTGCTTCGCCGCTATCATCTTATCAGAGAGATCATCAGTAGGAACGAAATACAAATCGAAAAAATTCCCACTGAAAGGAACTTAGCAGATCCCTTGACTAAGGCATTACCTCAAAACAAGTTTGAGGGTCATGTTCGAGCTTATGGTATTGGATATCGTAGCGATTGACATTAGGCCAAGTGGGAGTCTGTTAGTAATATATGAGAGATGTCCTAAGGCAATCGCCTTATGTATGAACCATTTATATAATAAATGAAGATTCACTATTTGAGTATACATGTTTCATGTATTTGATTGGATCTTAAACTCATTTACTGAATGTCCACGATGCGATTCACAACATGAGAGAATTTGTGATTGGATCACAACTAGTGAGTATCTCTACATGTGTAATTGTGATGTATCGGAATTATCCCTAGTCGATGAATTGATGGATTTAGACACCATCAATTCTGTCGAGACTAGCACGAGGTATACTCCTTGGTGTACCCAAGCAGCTGATTCTCACTGGCTGGAGACATTGTGATGTCCGGAGTTAATCGTGGATGCTAGTTATGGTAACTAGTTCATTGGAGTGACCATCCGTAAGACTTCATATGGTTCTCTGCATATATAGATATGTCAATGAAGTTCTTACTGTGGCTTAAGTGCGATGTTCCTTTGACTTGCGGTATTCAAGTCATCTTGATCATGGAGACTTATGCTTTGACATCTTAAGCAAACATCTCTAAGGATATGTGGACCCATGATGATTGGGTATAAGTCGAAGTGATCGAACGTGTTTGAATAGCCTATAAAGGATTCACCACTCCTTGCGAGGAGATGTATACCCATGGCCTCTCGTCGGATTGTTACTAAAAGTCTTTGGCCAAAGCATTACATATTTAGAGTAAAGTACTCTTCGATACATGTGCAGTAACTAGAATCCGTAGGACGAGGAAATGATACTTGGGCTAGGTGTGACGTAGTCAGCCTAGTGGGGACTGACACTATAGACCATGTCCTGAACCAAGTGGGTATAAGATGAGTGAAGAGAATGGGGCACGAATCATTCGAGCTACTGAAGGGTTTCAGAAATAGTTCTGGATCAACCGTTGATCTTTTCGGTTAATTGGGGATCATGATGTACTACTAGGTGCCACTCATGATCGTTCTATAATTAATGGTTAATTATAGACGGCCAACATAAACCGAGAACCTATTTGGTCACACGCACAACGAGCGTAATCCAAAGGATTTAAAACGAGCTTGAGAATGGGATTCTCAGACCGAGAGAAACTAGGTTTGGTTGGACCAAATATAAAGCGAGCATGAAATCGTTTCAGTCGCAATGGAAGCATGGATGGGCCGCGTCTTATGAAGACGTAATGGATGAACCAAAAATGGTTTGGTTTTAATCCAATGGATGAGAATAAACCAAAGGGGTTTGGTTTATATTAAACGAATGAACCAAAAGTTGGTTCGGTTCGTTTTAACTTAAAATAAACCATCATGGTTTGGTTTATTTTAACTTATCTTAATGGAGCGGGTTAACGGGCCTAATGGTTATGATCCAATAACCATTAAGAGAATTAGTTCTCTATAAAAGAGGGCTTAATGGATAATTAAGTCCTAGCCTTTGCCCACCCTTGAGTTGGCGCAACCGCCGCCCAGCTTGTTGTGCCGCCGTCATCTCCTTGTTGGCGTCCAAGCTTCAGCCGGTGAACCCTCCGGCGACCCTCCGGTGATCTTCCTAGGCCTCGGTGAAAAGGTGAGCACTTGGCTTCCTTGTTTTGGCCGGCGCCTACTCCACCAAGCAGTCCAGTTTTCTGGACAGCTTCTTCTCCTCTCGTCGGAGCATCGTTTGGATGACGGTTAGAGCTCTGACAGCGGATAACTTACCGGGGATTCGATCTCCGGTAATCCTCTGAGGTGGAGGACGAAGGATTCGTCAATCGGTTGACGAATACCTCTCCGGAGAAGCGAGTTTTGAGGACTCGTTTTGGATCCGAATTTGGATTCGGATCGTGATCATCTCTCGATCACGTCGTCTTCAACACGAGGCTAGTAACCCGTACGAAGACGAAGCTCGTGGCTTAGCGAAGTCATCCCGAGGAACTCGGCGTGGATACGGATAGAGACGATTCTAGCGAGGATCGTTCCGGTTGATGCCGTTCCCGCTACACATCATACGAAAGGTATAACGTAGATAAATTTTCCTTTTATTGCAAATTTAAATTTACGGTTATGTCTACACTTGTTGTAATATGCATGCGTGTGTTGTGTGTGTTGTAATAAATAGAAGTATTTATTATTTTTATTGCTTCCGCTGTGTTCATGTTTACGAAACATGATCGAACACACACACACCGCGGTGCCGGAAACCCAACAGAATTGATGTAGTCTTTAGTTCGTATATTGGCCGAACACTTGCACTTAATCATTGTTTGCTATTACATACAGGTTTGGGATACGAAGCAGGTCCACGACCGTGAGAATTATTCGAGCTTCGTATCAGGTGGGTAATATCTACCTGGTCCGGTAGTTTTGATCAAATTCTAGTGCTTGAATTTGGAAATATGTTTATACCTGTTTACCTTAAATCCACTCATGTTTAATCATATGCTTGTACTGTCTTTGACCTTTGAGATATATACTCTATTACTTTATTGATTATCTAGCACGGATAGGAACTATAAATCCTATTATGTGTTAGCTGATGAATGTTCAGTAAGTACAGGTGGTTAGGGTTATCTTTGTGACCTCAGATTGGGTTACTCTGTTACATCACTAGGGTTAGGTGATGGATTGGATTATGGAGTCGATTGTTATATCATATCCGTATTAGTGGTGCATCTATGGTGGATTTAGTTGTCTGTGCATAGATAAGTGTGTGGTTGTCAGTATGTGACCATGGACTAGAGGTCCTAGCGTGATGGTATATCCATTATGGATTGTGTGCCTGTGTATGGTTATATGGACGGTCAATAGTATATCGTTACTGACTAGAGGTCTTAGCATGGTTGACTTTCAGATGAGTATGACTCTTTATGCGATAGAGAGAGTCTTGTGGATTGTAGTCCTTGCATAGTTGACCTTTGGTTGACCAGGACTCCCCGTGGGAAAGGGAGTGTTGCGAGGATACTTGTATGGAGCTATGCATCATTACATTGCATGCATGCTGTTGACTGGGTCTCCCTTGTGGTTGAGACGGGTCGTCAGTCATCCTGCCTCCTCGGCCACTCGGGGTAGTGGTAGCAGGGTTGAGGGCAGAGCATTAGATGTGCCGCGCTTGGCCACTATAGACAGTGGTAGCTAGAGTGGGGTGCAGTTTATCCTGACGTGCATCACTCGACCACTCATGGGTAGTGGTAGCTAGAGTCGCTTGCAGCAGGGGCCCCTAGGGTAGCATATAGCTCTATGGCGGTTAGCTACAAGTCATACTACCCAACTCGGCCACTCGAGAGTAGTGGTAGATGGAGTCGGGATAGTTGTCATTGTCGTGCCACCCTGGCCACTCTGGGGTCGTGGTTGGACGGGTCCGCAGACAGTGACCATGTATATGCATTGCTGATATATATGTATGCATGTATTCGATATATGTTTTACATATGCCTGTGAGATGCTGCATTTGTTTGCTGCATATGTTTGTTCATCATGATACATGCCATTTGCATATTATATACTGTTGTGTGTTGAGCATGATATATGTATTGGTCCAGACTGTTGTATGCATTTGATTAGCATCATGTTATAGTGTGGTATAGAACGGGATGTTATTACATGTGATTATATACTGTTCATATGTCTGAGTGTTGGTCAGGTATGAGATTGACCTTGTATGTTATATGGGCTATGTTATTGTATATCTGTTCAGGATAATATAGCTTATGGTGTTGCAGACCGTCAGGTACGTTGGTACATTACTTCATGTTCAGTTGATCAGTTTAGTATATACATTGAGTATGACTTTACTGTGGTTACTCGATATTAGATTTGGATAGGACTGTATGTCTATTGGACTCATACTGTATACCTGTAGATCTTCACATGTATACTTGTAGATCTCTTTACCCTATATGTTCATGCACTCTCTACATATTACCCCTGAGTTTATACTCACCACCCCGGGAGCCTGGGCTTCCTGTCGCCCAGGTAACAGGCAGAGGATTCCTTGGACGTTCGGAGCTCCACCAGCTGATCCCATCTCACACCGAACGGATGGAGGTTTATTTATGATTTATTGTATTCTTGTGGATTGATGTATTCCATATTGTTGTTTTGGGTTCTAGCCTGTATTGTTTCCGTATTTGTGATATACGGACGTATTATATGTATTTGGCCATTGTTGTGGTTTCTATTATGATTCTTGTTGTATCAAGTCACTCCGAAGTGCACAGTTGGGTATTTGTATCTTGTTTTATTTGTAGTATGTTTCCGCTGTGTTTGGTATGTTAATATCTTCATATTATATTGTTGTTGTGGGCCTACGGGCCTTGTATTAACCCGATATGTTACCACGTACAGAGGAGATGCCGTCCGTTTACTTTTCGGCACGACATACTCTCGGGGCGTGACAATTTTATTGCTATCAGAGCCCTAGGTTGTGAAGTCCATTTTCGGATTTTACTTTGTTCGGATATTGAGTTTTTCTTTACTCGGTTTTGGTTTTGTGAGTTCTGGGATCTGGCTATTGCAGGACATCTCCGAGCTACAAAGTTTAAGATATGTTAACTGTTATTACATATCCTTCTGTTAGCTATGCATTTAGTTGCTTATAACATGGATGACTTGTAGGGTGTTGGTTAGTATTTGTAACTGTGGTTTGAGTTGACCACGGGAACGACATATTGAGGTTATTAGACATGTACCTGCTGTCGAAAAGGTGAATTTCCTTTGAGAGCCGACTGATACCGAGTCGGATAGCAGGGATTAGTAGTCACATCTCTTGTGGAGATCAAGGATTACGGTCCTAAAATTTTCACTTATTATGTTAGTCAGATCATTACCTATGGGGTAATGGACTAAGCGAGTATACTATTGCTAGTGCAGATAGTAGAAAATTAGTGGATTCTATTCATGGGGATTTTGATCCCCGGACTGGTCGTTCTAGGTTGTATAACATTGGGAGTACTTTTGGAGTACTTGACTCGGGTTATACGAAGATAGTAGTGCTAGTTGAATACCATTATCCGGATTTAGCCAGTACTTGGTGGAAGAGATGGAAAGTAACCTACGGGAAATAATGTATCACTTGGTCACAGTTCAGTGATGTTGTGAGATAAGTATTTCCCCACGTCATCTTCTTTGACTCATTGTCAGGGAATTCTTGGGCATCGAGTAGGGTGATCGTTTGGTAACGAAGGTACCATGCAGAGTGCTAGACTTGTGAGGGTTACGACCACCTAATAACTCGAGAATGTGATTGACATGTCTTAAGCCACCTACGGTTTATCAGTTGACATCTTGATCAAGATGTTTGGGTCTTCTATCAGATCCTATCAGAAGGCGTTAGACCGAGTCATGTGTATAGAAATGACTCCGTAGCAAGTGTTTTAAGAGTTAGAGATTTGATAAACAGATATTGCAATTCAAATTATTGGAATCAGAGGTCTCCGGATGTTTGACAAAAGGAGCAAAATTGGAGTCATGAGTCACGAGCGACTATTGGAGAGTTTTCAGATCATAGAAGACCGACTGCAGATTGTCAGCATTTTCTCATGTTTATCAGTGAAATCAGAGGAAAGACTCCGAAGGGAGAGTATGTGCGTGAAGTGCGGATCACGACGACACCAGAGTCGGATTATCCGACGGGTCATTTTATCTGTTTCTACTATAAGCAGTCGATATCTACAAGGAGAGTATGTACTTTGAAGACTCAGTTGAAGACTATGGATGAAGCTTTCGAGCAGACGATCCACAACCTCGGAAGCCGAGATCATGACAGAAGATTGGGTTATCACGTCAGCAGTGATCTACTACCTCATATATAGTTGGAGTTCTTTGATACTTCCAGCCGAGAGAAGCGAGTTACTCAACACTATCAGCAGAAGACATCTCAGAAGACTCAGACGTTCAGACAACAATTGTTACCTATCTAGAAGACAACAACTGTTACCTTCCCAGACGTGGTTACGATTTGTTCAGAGGAGAGAGAGTATACGACGATGGTCGTATCTATGTTGTATTCTTTAGAGGCAGCTATACCTTTCACAGAGTTGAAGCGTTCTATGATGTTGACAATTCTTCAGTATTTTACAGTCGAATGTGTACCCTTTGCCAATACAATAGTGTTTACCATCTCCATTGCAGACATTTTGAGTATTGCACCTTAGTATCAGCAGTTGACTTCAGTTCCTCCATGGTAGTCTTTTGCATCTACATGAGCTTAGCTGTCCAGAACAGATGTTTGGTGAGTTTACATGGTTACTCGAGAAGAGATATAGTAGACCGAAGAATTGATCATTTGGGGTATTACCTTAGTTTATCCTGTGTGGATATATTGAGGGATACTGATAGTTACAGGTAGCCAGGTCTAGAATATTCTTAGATAGGATTAGATGAGTTCCTATCGACTTGTGAGTTGGTGGTATCTCTACCGTCAGGTGAGATGATGACCAACGATCGCGAAGTCGAGAGATATCCTTAGACTTTGCTAGACATACCTTCACTATAAAACATATCCTTAAGGATAGTTAAATTGTTGAAATGAGGGTATAACATGTATCTCGAATGTGCATATAATTCGAGAGTATTAGGATATAGATTCGGATGAACTCTCGGGCTTGTCACTGCATGGGAGAGTGGAGTAAGCGATTGGAGTGGTTTCAGAAATAGTTTCGATATTGAGACCTCATACCGGGAGATAATTTTATGGGTATCAGTGTTGCTAAACACTCTGGGAGATTTATTTGTCTTAGGATTTCTCTTGAGAGTATCCAAAACTCTTTGTTAAAAGAGAGATGAACCTTTGAGATTATGCATTGATTATCGATGATTGGAATGCAGTAGTTGAGAATGAGTATCCTTCATTGTGGATAGAAGATCTGTTTAGATCAGCTAAAGGACACCTGTATATATCCTAGGGTCGATCTACGATTAGAGGGTTGATATTGTAGTGACTTAGTGTCATACAATTATCATTGATGGTGTGATGATTGAGCTATCGGTAGCTTAGAGTAAAAGGATGCAGGTGTGTAGAAGATGACATTTCATACTTGGTATGAATTTTAGGAGATGTTGATAATGTTGTTAGACTTATCGACGATTTAGTGGTTCATGGACTTGAGGAATCAAGTACTCTTGGAGTATTTGAGATCAATTGTCATCATATCTGTGGAGGATATATTTATGGATATATTCACAATCTTAAGGGAAGTTATGGTCCTTAGATTGATTTGGTATTTACCATAGATGAGGATAGGATGTTCTAGCGTTACTATACGGCCGACTTGTTGGACCAAGAAGGTGATGGAAATCACCTGGTCAGAAGTTAGTGAAGCTAGGTTTCAAGGCCTAGACGGTGGCTGACTTTTGTGTCAGTGTTAGTTAATCTGTCCGATATGGATGGAAGGGTATTGCACATAAATGCAACATTTCAGGGATTGGAGCGATTCCGATGCAGTTGTATGAGACGTGCCTTATGCCTACGTCAGTTGAGGAACTATGAGATAAGCTGTCATATATATGACGTGGAGCTTAGCAGTTATTATCTTGAGTAGTAGATGTATAGAGCAGGAGTGCTCAGGGAGTTTTGGCTAGCTACTGGGTAGCTGCTATAGGGTTGTTAGAACACGGATAGATGCAACTGGGGAGATTGGTCATTACGGTCTCCCAGTCACTTATAGTGCTGCGTGAAAGAGTGAATTTTGGACATGGTTGATTTCGTAGTTTGATATTGGGTATGCCAACAAGCAAAGGTGGAATATTATGATTGGTAGGGTTACGTACCATGATGAAGTGAGAGCCTAGTACGTTAGACTATGTTGGGAGATTATCTAAAATTTAGAAAGGACTTGATTGGATTTGGGTAGTCGATGATCGATTAGCTAGGTCCGCTCATTTTCTTCCGAGCCGTAAGATGGACTCTGTCGGATCGCTTGATGGAATTATATCCATGGAGTAACCTTGAGTATCATTTCTGATAGTGATTCATGATTCACCTTACGATTCTGGCAAAGTTTTCCATCGGTTACGGGTATAGAGCTCCACTCTGGTATAGTTATTTACCTTTTAATAGGTTGGTTGAGAGTGTATATAAGAGCTAGAATATCAAATTCGAGCTCAGTACCCCACTTAGTCACTTGAGGTGTGACTTTGCTCCGGATACTTGAGATGGTTGTTGTGACATCTCATACTCGTACATAAGTCGAAAATTTGGAGACCAAATTTTTATAAGTGGGGGAGAATATAAAATACGAAAAAAAAATTAATATGGATTAATCCTTTAATTAATTGGGTTTAATTAGTAGATTAAGTGGGATTAATTAGTGGATTATGGACTAATTGGGTCAGATTGGGCTTTGGGTTGTATTGGGCTTTGATTGGGTTTGGCTGATTGGACCAAATCAGATTGGGTTTTGATTGGGCTGGGTTAACTGAATCGGACGAACGACATTTAAAGGCTGCCGAACGAACAGATTGCCATTGCATTCGCGATTTCGCCGATTCCTTCCACTCCGCGTCGGTTCTCTTCCGCTCTACGCGATTTCCGTCGTCGATCTCGTCGGCATCCCGGTCAGAGTAGTCGATGGTACCGCCACCTTGGTCGATCTTTAGTGGAGGATTTTGGGTCTCGCCTGGGGGGATCTCGCAGTTACGTATTACTCATCTTTTCGGTGATGTTATGCGCCCATGACGGTATTGATCAAGAGTAGGATCGATCGTTTTCTTCCCTTTCGAGTTGAGATCTGCTGCTAGCTGCGGTTTTTAGATTTTAGCTCAGATCAATGTTTGGGCAGTGATCGGAGCTCAGAATCTCGTTGGGAGATAAGCTGTGCGTGGAGACCTGCTGAGATCGGGGAAGGTTGGTTGCCAGTGGAGATTAGAGTCGGTAAGATTAATCTAACCTATTATGTTCATCTGTGATGGATTTTTCGATTGGAAGTTGTGGTATTCATTTGATTCGGGTCTGTGTGTGATCGCTGTGAACTTGTTGGTTGTCGATTGATGCGATGGAGTTGAGAATTGAAACTGTGGTGTTCGGATTGTTAGGAATTGCAGCTATGATTTGGAAGTTAATCTGTGATTTGAGTGGTTTATATCATTTCTACTGATTTGGTGTAGATCTATGTTCTGTCGATGGGTTGGTTGTGTGTATGGATTGATCGGTGGAAGATTGGCGGCTGTAATGGGTAGGTGTAAATTGTGATGGTGGTTGTAGTGGCTTTGAGGTTGTGTTGCAACGGTGAAATGTATGGTATAATCTCTGTTTTCCTTTGATTGATTTGTGTAGGAAGTCGGTGGGTTATGGTGTTGAGCTGTAATCTGTTTGGTGTTTGTAGATGATTAGAGAGTTGTGATGGTTATAGATTTGCTACTGTGATTTGGGGATAAACTGTGGATCGGAGTTGTAATTGGGTTTCTTTGACTGTGCTTGAGGTAAGAATCGGTTGTGGGGTAGTTCTAATTGTTTTCCTTTGTTGTCCATGGTGTTTCGGTGGATCGATTCCATTTGGTGATAGCAGTGGATTGTGTTTGAGCTAAGGGTGGAATCTATGTGTTCCTATTTATGGATGTTGTGTGGTTTGTGTGGAATGTAAGTGTAATTGTAATGGTGGTTGCAGTGAGGTTGCGAGGAGCTATTGGCGGAAGAGATTTAAGCTCGGGAAATTGTTAATTAGGTTTTACTGTGGTTGATCTGTGTGGTGTATCAAGTTGGGATAATTGGGGTTCCTAACTCATAGACGAGGAAAGGAATGTGAATATAGAAACGATGTAGTCTTTTGTTCATATATTGGCCAAACACTTGCACCTAATCATTGTTTGCTATTACGTGCGGGTTTGGGATACGAAGCAGGTCCACGACCGTGAGAATTATTCGAGCTTCGTATCAGGTGGGTAATATCTACTTGGTCCGGTAGTTTTGATCAAATTCTAGTGCATGAATTTGGATATATGTTTATACCTATTTACCTTAAATCCACTCATGTTTAATCATATGCTTGTACTGCCTTTGACCTTTGAGATATATACTATGTTACTTCATTGATTATCTAGCATGGATAGGAACTATAAACCCTATTATGTGTTAGCTGATGGATGTTCAGTAAGTACAGGTGGTTAGGGTTATCTTTGTGACCTCAGATTGGGTTACTGTGTTACATCACAAGGGTTAGGTGATGGATTGGATTATGGAGTCAATTGTTATATCATATCCGTATTAGTGGTGCATCTTGTTGGTGCAACAATGCCCCAAGCATTTATATGTTTTGATGTTTGGATAATCATCTAAGTTAGGAAACAAATTGTGATCTAATGGTGAACATGATTAAGTGACAGGTAAAGGCAAAGTCCAAGTATGATCTTGGCAAGAGAAGTCCAAAGGCAAGTCTTGGCAGTGTAAGTCCAAGCATGTAGACTTGGCGGCGTAAAGTCCAAGCACGCTTTGGCAAAGGAAACCCAAGACATGACTAAACCAAAGAAAGCTCTTGGAAGCAAAGCGCAAAGGATGAACAAGTCGCGGACTCGGAGGGATCCTGGAGGTGCAAGGCTTAAAGAAGAGCTAGAAGGTTAAGTCTAAGTCTAAGGGGTAAAATCAAGTATGAATTACTCATACTTGATGAGTATCAGGTGACTGATACGATGTATCACCGACCGGGTCAGTGCTCGACCGAGTCAGATAAAACCACGACCATCACCGATCGCTTTGGTCATGTGATCGATGATGTTGCGATCAGTCGACTGCCAACAATGGCAGTCGATTGATCAAGTTAAATACGGGCACAGAATGGAGTCACACTCGACTGTGGCCTGTGATCACTCGACTGATCACTACATCAGTCGACTGATGGATGTATCAGTCGACTGATGAGAATGCCGTTGTACGAAACGACTCTAAATCTCGCGAATCCGACTGTTCAGAAGTCGTTAATCACGTCGACAGTCGACTGATGCTATGCATCAGTCGATTGATCGGGCTCCAACGGGAAAATCAGCCTTCTCTCTATAAAAAGAGGGTTGGTGGAGGTTTTTGGGGTTAATGCTTATTCTATGATTCTTCTCCAAAGCCTCCACGAGTTTTCAAGCTTTCTAAGTGATCTTAAATCTCCTCCTCCTCTCTCTAAGCTCAAATTTCATTCTTTGTAAAGAAGAGGAGGTTTTTGTTGTAAAGGAAAGCTTCTTAGTGGAATTGCTTGGGTTGATCCACCTTAAGGATCGCCGTGGAGTAGGAGCGTTATCTCCGAACCACGTAAAGGTTTTGTTAGCATTGTTTTTCATTTTTATTTATATTATCTTTTTTTTTTGCTTCCGCTAATCATTTTTGTATAAACGAAAAACGCTAGTCACCCCCCCTCTAGCTTCCAAACGATCTCCAACAAGTGGTATCAGAGCCCGTATCGCATCGGAAGATCTAGCAATCAACCGGAGCAAAGATGGCTTTTCAAGAGGGGTATAGCACGGCGAGACCTCCATTCTTCGACGGCAACGACTTCGGATATTGGAAAGGTAGGATGGAGTATTACTTAATGAATGATATTGAGAATTGGTTTAGTGTTGTAGATGGTTTTGAGAAGTCGGTCGACAAATTCGGAGCACCACTACCAATAAAAGATTGGACAAGAGAGATGGCCAAGAAAGCACAAGCTAATGCAAAAGCAACGACCACACTTCAATGTGGTCTATCCAAGGATCAACTTTCTAAAGTCGGGTCTTTCAACTCTGCAAAAGAGCTTTGGGAGAAGCTCATCGAATTGAATGAAGGTTCAAAGGAGACTAGAAGAGCCAAAAGAGACTTATTGATAGGTCAACTCCAAAGCTTCACCATGAAGACCAACAAAACCGTGAGTCAAATGCACGGTCGTTTCAAGGAAGTAGTCAACGGACTACATGTTATAGGTGAGAAGGTCGACAACAGAGACCTTGTAAGGTATGTGTTACAAGCTTTCCCTAGAACAACCTTATGGGCTTCAATGGTAGATGCCTATAAGGTCTCTAGGGATCTTTCATTAGTTAAGTTAGATGAGCTATTTTGTGAATTTCAATTACATGAACAAGCTAACACTTCATCCAAAGAGAAGGGTATAGCTCTTTTTGTAGGAAAGAAGGAGAAGAAGAAGAAGGAGAAGAAGGGGAAGAAGGAAGTGTCCTCCTCATCCGAATCCGAGGAAGACTCATCAAGTAGTGAAGATGAGTTATCGGCAAGCGAGGTGGCACATTGCGTCAAGAAGTTTGATGGGAAGTCAAGGAGACTCACCAAGAAAGATGTGAAGAGGATGTTCCAATCCTCAAGAGGTAAATCTTTAAATAATTCAAATTCTACCTCTAACGTGACTTGTTTTGGTTGCAACAAGAAAGGGCATATAAAGCCAAATTGCCCGGAACTCTAATGTGACTTGTTTTGGTTGCAACAAGAAAGGGCATATAAAGCCAAATTGCCCGGAACTAAAGAAGGAGGAGAAGGAAAAGAAAAAGAAGGAAAAGAAGGAGAAGAAGAAGAAGGAGGCGATGGTGGCACAAACATGGGACACTCTAAGCATGGAGGAGTCTTCCGATGATGAAGAAGTTTTCCATGCCACCCGGAATCTAGCCCTCATGGCATTGGAGGAAGAAGTCGGGAGCTCAAGCGAGGAGTCTTCTTCCTCTTTAAGCGACGAATCATCATCAAGTGATGATGATGAGGTAAACAACTCACCTAAAGTAGATTTACTTTACAAGACTATTGCATGTTTACAAAATGCTTTAAATAGATCGAAAACTAAGATTAAGGATTTAAAAATAGAGATTAAATCACTTAAAAGTGTAGAATCATCATGTGGTAAATTATCTAGTGATGATGATAAATGTACCACTAGGTATGAGAATGATGAATTAAGAAAAGAAATAGGTAACTTAAGAGCATGCTTAGAAAAATTTACCAATGGCTCAAAATACCTAGACATGATTATTAAGGATCAAAGATCTATCTACAACAAGGCCGGATTAGGATATAGACCTAAGGAAAAGGAGGTAGCATTTACATCTCTTGTTAGTAGAAAAACCATTATTAAAAGCAAGGGTAGAAAGGCTTGGGTACCTAAGAAATTTATAATTGATGCTAGTGGTCCTAAGATTTGGGTACCTAATGATTGTGTTTTTCATGTGATATAGGTAGAAGAACCAAGCTTGTGGATAGTTGATAGTGGGTGCTCAAAGCATATGACCGGGGATGAGAGAAAATTCTCCACTATCAACCACACTAGCAAAGGAAAAGTCTCATTTGGTAATAGCGGCAAACTTAAGATTCTAGGAAAGGGCACAATTGAGGTATCCCCCAATCTTGCCATTCATAAAGTGCTATTAGTTAAAAATATGAAATTTAATTTACTTAGTGTAAGCCAACTATGTGATGCAAACTTTGATGTTAAATTTGATTCCTCAAAATGTTTTATAAGACACAAAACTCAAAATGATTGCATGTTAGTAGGTTTTAGGAAATCAAATATATATTATGTTGATTTATCCTATGCTACTAATGCTTCCACTAAGTGTCTTATTGCAAAAGAGGAAGAAAGTTGGCTTTGGCATAGAAGGCTAGGACACATAAACATGAAGAATATAGCCAAAATAGCGAAATTGAAGTTAGTCAAAGGATTGCCTAAAGTCAAATTCCTCAAGGACAAGATGTGTGATGCATGCCAAGAAGGGAAACAATAAAAAACATCACACAAAGGTAAAAATTTACTTAGTACCGCTTTACCGTTAGAACTCTTACATATGGATTTATTTGATTGCCATAGTACCCCCTCTATAATTGGTAGTAAATATTACTTGGTAATAGTAGATGATTTCTCTAGGTTTACTTGGGTATTTTTCTTGAAAAATAAAGATGAAACCTTAGGAATAATCATAGGATTTAGCAAAAGAGTAGAAAATGAAAGAAAACTCAAAATCAACCGGATCCATAGTGATCATGGTGGAGAATTTGAGAATTCTAATTTTTTAACTTTTTGCTTAGAACAAGGGTATACGCATGAGTTTTCTTGTCCTATAACACCCCAACAAAATGGGGTTGTGGAAAGGAAAAATCATGCCCTACAAGAAGCCGCTAGGACAATGCTTAATGCATACTCCTTACCTAGCTACTTGTGGGCGGAAGCGGTTAATACCGCTTGCTATATCCAAAATAGGGTATTGATTCATAGGTTTTTAGGAAAAACTCCATTTGAATTGTGGAATTGTACAATTCTAACAATTCATTATTTTAAGGTCTTTGGATGTAAAGTTTATATTTTAAATACTAAAGACAACCTAAGTAAGTTTGAGTCCAAAGAGGATGAGGGAATCCTAGTTGGATACTCATCCACTAGTGTAGGGTATAGAGTTTACAATAAAAGTACTCAAAAGATTGAAGAATCTTCAAATGTTCAATTTGATGAAACTTCCAATACATACCCTAGGAAATCCCCTATTGATGATGATATTAAAAATGAAAATCAAGAAATTACCCAACAATTTCAAAATTTAACCTTAGGGGGTAATGATCAAGGGGGAGGATTGAATCAAGGGGGATTAAGGGATGATTCCGATGATGAGCATAGGATTGAGGTTTGTCATGATCAAACTCAAAGTAATACACCTCCTAGAACCATAAGAATTCATCAAAATCACCCCTTAGATCAAATTGTGGGTGAATTATCTCAAGGGGTTAGGACTAGGTCATTTCATAGGGATCCTACTAGTCATATAGCTCTAATTTCTCAAATTGAGCCCAAAGCAATCAAAGATGCATTACTTGATCCGGATTGGATCTTAGCAATGCAAGATGAATTGGCTCAATTTGAAAGGAGTCAAGTATGGGAGTTAGTTCCTAGACCAAGTGAAAACACCATTATTACTACAAGATGGGTCTTTAGGAACAAACTAGATGACCAAGGAAATATCACTAGAAATAAAGCAAGATTAGTTGCAAGGGGTTTTAATCAAGTTGAAGGACTTGACTATGATGAAACATATGCCCCAGTTGCTAGGTTAGAGTCCATTAGAATACTTTTAGGGTATGCCTCCTATATGTGTTTCAAACTCCATCAAATGGATGTAAAATCGGCATTCCTAAATGAGTTTATTAAGGAAGAGGTATATGTAGAACAACCTCCCGGGTTTGAAAATATGGACTACCCAAACCATGTATACAAGCTTAGGAAAGTTTTATATGGGTTGAAACAAGCTCCCCGGGCTTGGTATGAAAGATTATCATCTTTCTTAATTTCTAAGGATTTTAAAAGGGGTAGTATAGATCAAACTCTCTTTATAAAGTCAACATCTAAGGACATCTTTGTAGCCCAAGTATATGTTGATGACATTATCTTTGGGTCAACAAATGATGAACTCCTTCAAAACTTTATTCAAAATATGGAAAAAGAGTTTGAAATGAGTCTAGTTGGGGAATTAAATTTCTTCCTAGGATTGCAAGTCAAACAAACTAGTGAAGGTATTTATATATATCAAACCAAATATGCTAAGAAAATGATTAAAAAATTTGGTTTGGAAAATGCTAAGGTGGTTTCAACTCCAATGGCAACCAATACTAAAATAGAGAGTGATAATGAAGGAAAACAAATAGATCTTACACTTTATAGAAGCATGATTGGTAGCCTTTTGTACTTAACCGCTAGTAGACTCGACATATTATTTGCGATTGGTATGTGTGCTAGGTATCAATCATGTGCTAAAGAATCTCATTTAGTTGTCGTTAAGAGAATTTTAAGATATGTTAAAGGCACACTAAATGTAGGTCTATGGTACCCTAGGACTAGGTCTTTTGATTTGATTGGGTACACCGATTCCGATTATGCCGGTTGCAAATTGGATCGGAAGAATACTAGTGGTGGATGCCAATTCCTTGGGTCCTCCCTAGTTAGTTGGAGTAGTAGGAAGCAACCTTGTGTTGCTTTATCCACCACCGAGGCCGAATATGTGGCTATGGGTGGTTGTGTAGCTCAACTACTATGGATGAAACATACCTTAGAAGATTATGAGCTATCTTACTCCAACATGAAAGTATTTTGTGATAATGTGAGCACCATTAACTTGACCAAAAATCCGGTGCATCACTGTAGGACCAAGCACATTGAAGTGAAACATCACTTCATTAGAGATCATGTGGCAAAGGGGGACATTGAGCTTAATTACATTGAATCCAAGTCCAACCTAGCCGACATATTTATCAAGGCTCTCTCCGAGATAGAATTTTCATCACTTAGGAGAGAACTTGGAATGTGATTGGTTGAGTAAAGGTATAGGTTTGCATGATCCTATAGAAATACTAGGATTTACACCTTTACACATCTCACAAAATACTTAGAAAACCATGATTTTTGTATTGATCCACTTAGACAACATGTGAGATGTTAGGAAGATGCACTTGGTTCATCATGCTTGTTATGATGCATTACTATGGACCAAAGTGTCATCTAGAGACATTAATCCTTCATTGGACCAATCATTGGGAAGGCTTATACACAATTGATGTGCATATAGCTCCAAGAACATGATTGGAAATGTCAAATAAAACATATTTTAAACTATGTTTATCATATTTTGAAAAACAGTTTTCAAGTGAAACACAAAAGTGATACAAAGTTTGCAAAAATATTAGAACTCTTGTTAGTTTCCAAGTTTGTATCAATCTCAAAATCTAGAAAAACATATATTTTTCAAAATATTTTTCTTTGATAAAGTATGATTTCAGAAATGTGTACGCAAAATTTCGTGATTTTTCGAGGTTTCTGAAATTTTTAACGCATTTCTGAATTTGGGATGAAAAGGCTGAAATTCGGATTTCAGGCTTAGCAATCGACTGGTTCAGAAACCAGTCGACTGATACACTGTGTTTTTTGATAAACAGCTCCATTGTCTGATATTTAGTGTATCTTTGATCTCCTAAAACTTCAGCATGATAATACTGAGTGAACTGTTTAATGCGGTGTTTTAGGGGGAGTTTTCATAAAATGTATCTTTTTTCAAATTTACATTGTTGGTGCAAAGTTAGGACATTTTACTCATCATGAACTATATCTTGGATTAAGGGGGAGCTAACTTTCAATTCTATACCTTAGTTCAAGATAACAATGCTTTCAATTCTTCTATGAGATATATGATTTCTTCTCTTTTTGATGTATGTCAAAGGGGGAGAAGAAATATTTAAGTTAGAATTGGATATATGATTATGTGATATGATGATGTGTATCTTTAAAAGACCTAATTTAAATGATTGCCAAACATCAAAAAGGGCGAGATTGTTGGTGTAAAAATGCCCCAAGCATTTATATGTTTTGATGTTTGGATAATCATCTAAGTTAGGCAACAAATTGTGATCTAATGGTGAACATGATTAAGTGACAGGTAAAGGCAAAATCCAAGTATGATCTTGGCAAGAGAAGTCCAAAGGCAAGTCTTGGCAGTGTAAGTCCAAGCATGTAGAGTTGGCGGCGTAAAGTCCAAGCATGCTTTGGCAAAGGAAACCCAAGACATGACTAAACCAAAGGAAGCTCTTGGAAGCAAAGCGCAAAGGATGAACAAGTCGCGGACTCGGAGGGATCCTGGAGGCGCAAGGCTTAAAGAAGAGCTAAAAGGTTAAGTCTAGGTCTAAGGGGTAAAATCAAGTATGAATTACTCATACTTGATGAGTATCAGTCGACTGATATGATGTATCGATCGGTCGTCGGTGCTCGATTGAGTCGAGATGAAACCACGACCATCGATCCTTGAGTCACGGCGATCAAGCGATGTTGCGATCGATCGGCCGCCAACAATGACGATCGGATCAAGTTAAATGACGCGAATGGAGTCACACTCGATTGCGTGATGCATGATCACTCGGTGATCACTACATCGATGTGATGGATATCGATCGGCGATGAGAATATCGTTGGATGAAACGATTCTAAATCCCGCGAATCCGGTATTCGAGAAGCGTTAATCACGGCCGTGATCGGCGATGTTGTGCATCATCGGCGGTCAAACTCAACGGAAAATCAGTCTTCTCTCTATAAAAAGAGGGCTGGTGGAGGTTTTTGGGGTTAATGCTTATTCTCTGATTCTTCTCCAAATCCTCCACGAGTTTTCAAGCTTTCTAAGTGATCTTAAATCCTCTCTTCCTCTCTCTAAGCTCAAATTTCATTCTTTGTAAAGAAGAGGAGGTTTTTGTTGTAAAGGAAAGCTTCTTAGTTGAATTGCTTGGGTTGATCCACCTTAAGGATCGCCATGGAGTAGGAGCGTTATCTTCGAACCACGTAAAGGCTTTGTTAGCATTGTTTTTTGTTTTTATTTATATTATCTTTGTTTTTGCTTCCGCTAATCATTTTTGTAGAAACGAAAAATGCTATTCACCCCCCTCTAGCTTCCAAACGATCTCCAACACATCTATGGTGGATCTAGTTGTCTGTGCATAGATAAGTGTGTGGTTGTCAGTATGTGACCATGGACTAGAGGTCCTAGCGTGATGGTATATCCATTATGGATTGTGTGCCTGTGTATGGTTATATGGACGGTCGATAGTATATCGCTACTGACTAAAGGTCTTAGCATGGTTGACTGTCAGATGAGTATGACTCTTTGTGCGATAGAGAGAGTCTTGTGGATTGTAGTCCTTGCATAGTTGACCTTTGGTTGACCAGGACTCCCCGTGGGATAGAGAGTGTTGCGAGGATACTTGTGTGGAGCTATGCATCATTACATTGCATGCATGCTGTTGACTGGGTCTCCCTTGTGGTTGAGATGGGTTGTCAGTCATCTTGCCTCCCCGACCACTCGGGGTAGTGGTAGCAGGGTTGAGGGCAGAGCATTAGATGTGTCACACTCGGCCACTATAGACAGTGGTAGCTAGAGGAGCGTGTAGTTTATCCTGACGTGCAACACTCGGCCACTCATGAGTAGTGGTAGCTAGAGTCGCTTGCAGCAGGGGCCCCTAGGGTAGCATATAGCTCTATGGCGGCTAGCTACCAATCATACTACCCAACTCGGCCACTCGAGAGTAGTGGTAGCTGGAGTCGGGATAGTTGTCATTGTCGTGCCACCCTGGCCACTCTGGGGTCGTGGTTGGACGGGTCTGTAGACAGTGACCATGCATATGCATTGCTGATATATATGTATGCATGTATTCGATATATGTTTTACATATGCCTGTGAGATGCTGCATTTGTTTGCTGCATATGTTTGTTCATCATGATACATGTCATTTGCATATTATATCTGATGATATATGTATTAGTCGCATTTATTGTATGCATTTGATTAGCATCATGTTATAGTGTGGTATGGACCAGGATGTTATTACATGTGATTATATACTGTTCATATGTCTGAGTGTTGGTCAGGTATGGAATTGACCTTGTACGTTATATGGGCTATGTTATTGTATATTTGTTCAGGATGATATAGCTTATGGTGTTGCAGACCGTCAGGTACGTTGGTACATTACTTCATGTTCAGTTGATCAGTTTAGTATATACATTGAGTATGACTTTATTGTGGTTACTCGATATAAGATTTGGATAGGACTGTATGTCTATTGGACTCATGCTGTATGCTTGTAGATCTTCACATGTATACTTGTAGATCTCTTTACCCTATATGTTCATGCACTCTCTACATATTATCCCTGAGTTTATACTCACCACCCCGGGACCCTAGGCTTCCTGTCGCCCAGGTAACAGGCAGAGGATTCCTTGGACATTCGGAGCTCCGCCAGCTAATCCCTTCTCACACCGAACGGATGGAGGTTTATTTACGATTTATTATTTTTGTGGATTGATGTATTCCGTATTATTGTTTTGGGTTCTAGCCTATATTGTTTCCGTATTTGTGATATACAGACGTATTGTATGTATTTGGCCGTTGTTGTGGTTTCTATTATGATTCTTGTTGTGTCAAGTCACTCTGGAGTGCACAGTTGGGTCTTTGTATCTTGTTTTATCTGTAGTATGTTTCCGCTGTGTTTGGTATGTTAATATCTTCATATTATATTGTTGTTGTGGGCCTACGAGCCTTGTATTAACCCGAGATGTTGCCACGTACAGGGGAGATGTCGTCCGTTTGCTTTTCGGCATGACATACTCTCGAGGTGTGACAAACAGTCTACTAATTTAGGCCACCAATCGAATGATACTAGTCTCAATCAATTGGTTTTATGAATCAATCGACTCGTTTTTGATAAACTCAAATGTTATTTTTAGACAAACTTCAAAAATATATAAGTAAATATATATCTTTTGAAAAACCTTGAAACTTCATATAAACATTAATTATGTCAAATATTATAGAACAAAAATAGTTTTCTATGAAAATATCCATCATTTTCAAAGAAAAACACAAAGTTAAAGTCATTGAAAACTTCAATGTTTCATTCTAACTTTGTATCAATACTATCAAGGTGATTCCTATCAACAAATAGATTTCACCAAGATTTTTTAAAATGATTTTCAATATATGTTCAAAGCCTATTTTCAATCATGATCTATGGGCTAAGTGTACATGACTTGTACATTAGCTTTCCTTATGATTTATCCATATGAAAATCATATTATTTGATGAAGTTTAGTTTAGTTTATTTTTTTTTGATTAACCTGTGCTGTCGGGCTTGCGCCCACTAATCCACAGGGCCAACCGGCCCCGCCCTAAGGCCTTCAACTAGAGTCCCCACCGGTTGACGAGAGTAAATCAGGGTGATGGGTGGCCCGTGGCGTACGAGCTCGTGGGCGCCTGATGGGCTGACCACGCTGGGATAGGGGGGCATCGAGCACCTCCACCCGCTCAGCGCGTGCTGCTGGTAGGCGGAATCGACCCTAGGCCAGTTCAGAGGAGTCCTTCGCTCGAAACCACCACGCCGTGCCCCTGGGGGCTAGTTTAGTTTATTTTAATACAACATATAAGTGTTCGAACTTAATCTATCATCCTATCATCTCACTTGTATCTAGAGTGTCTCAATGCACACACACAAGTTATCTTATAATCTTTATGAGATGTAAATCAGTTCTTTCCTAAATTAAGGGATCATTCATTTATATCTAAGCATTTCTAATTTAATCATCCTAGCTAGAATATTAAATAATACCAATTTTTTATTTTAAATAAATAAATGCATGAAAATGATCATGACATATATTAAATGCATAACTTTCATAAGAAAATCTACCACTCTTAAATGATGCATGACGTCATGGAATGACAAAGATCAACTAAAATATTAAAATAGCATGTTCTATATAATCATGTAATATATGATACATATAGTATGACACACAAAATATGACAATTTTTGCATGGCGATAAGGTATAAAAATACTTAAGCCTTCAATTTAATCGTCATTATCTAAAATTATGTCAAATATTAAATTTGGCATAAAAATGGACTAAATCTTTTGAGTGTGTCAAAAACTCCAAACTTGATTCATTATTAGCTCTATCCTAATGTGTCAATTTCAATCAACTTAAACTTTAAATTCAATTTACGCATCCTAAAATCTTCTTAGGATAAGATTCTAAATTTATTTTCAAAGAATGATGGTACCTAAAAAATATTCTAAAATGTCAACTCTACTATGGTTAGATTAACTATATGTCCATTTTAAGTTGATATATCCTATACTCATTTAGTGTGAAAGAATCACAATCCAAAGAACTCAATATCTATTGGAACTCTTTGAGTTTTCTAGGTATTTACCAGAGATAACCTCCCTTGATATTTTCCTAATGATTCTCCTAGACTTCTTGGAAGTCTTAGTCATTATAGTCTCATCAAGGTCAACTCTATACATGACATCCCTTGCACCCTAGTTCCATAGTTATATGGAACTCTATGGTATGAGAGTATATTCTCCTTGAACTTAGGTTTTATCCCAAATTCTTCTTGCGCTAAGATGACTTTTGCCTACTAAATCCTAGATTTTGTCCTTTAGACCGTTTATATATATTTTCTATCTTTTTAATCACTAGAAAAAAAATATGAATTTAGTGATGAAAATAATTTGTCACAAATCCGTAATGAAATTTGCGACGAAATAAAATAAATCATCGCCAATCAACAATGGAATTTACAACAAAAAATAATTCATCACAAAAATTGCAACAAAAAATATTTTCATCATAAATTTTGCAACAAATAAACTTTCATCGCAAAATCCATGGCAAAACAATGGCAATCTCACTTTCATCGCAATTTTTGCGACGAAAGTGAGATTTGCTGCAAATTTTGCGATGATTAACATTTTCATCACAAAATTTTATGACAAAATAATAATTCTTAGCAAATTTTGCGACGAATTAGAAATATGCCACATATTTTGTGACAAAAGTGGAATTTTTAGCAAAATTTTGCAATGAAATTGAAATTTATCAAAAAAATTTATGAGAAAATTAAAATTCTTATTAAATTTGTGATAAATGTGGGATTCATCACAAAATATGGAATTTGCGATGAATTCCATTTTCGTTCCAAAAATTTGGGATGAAAGTCAAATTCATTGCAAATTTTTGCAACGAATTTCACATTCATCGCAAAATTATGTGAAGAAAATCGAATTTGCGACGAAAGTTATATTCATTGCAAATTTTTCCAAGAATTTAACTATCATCATAAAATTTTGCTATGAATTTTAGTTTCATCACTAAATTTGTGATGAATTTTTATTCCATCATAAAACTTTACAATGAAATTGAAATTCATCGCAAATGTTTCATGAATTCGATGATGAAAATTTTTCATCGCAGAATCACAATTGTAATTCCCCCTGGTCTATTTTTGCTCAAAGTTCTCAGGGTGGAAGAAATGAGGTATGTTCTCTCCTTCCCTCCCTCTCAAAATCCGTCCATTAAATCATCGGATCTGCACACATCTGACGACTGCACCATGAAAGTACGCCAATCGGCCCACTCGATGGGGGTGATACCCCTGTGCGACCTAGGGTGGGGGTGTTGCGTAGCCTGGCCATGCAGTGGGGCCACCACCCCCACCACGCAAGAGGTGGCAACCCCACTACATAGGGGGTGATGCCCCCACAGTGCAGTGGGTGCCACCCCCACCACGCGACCAAACTACACAACACCCCATTGTGTAGCTAGGCCACCAAAGGGCACCACACTTAGTAAGTAGCCCGATTGGCCTACCCCCACCATGCGGTCACTGGATCTAGATAGATTCGGTAATTTAATCATTAGATTTTGAGAGAGAGGAAAGAAGAGAGGGTACCTCATTTCTTTCACCTCGAACACTGTGAGCGAAAATTGACCTGGGGGAATTATAATTGTGATTCTATGATAAAAAATTTTCTTGTGACAAAAGTCTATTTGTTGCAAACTTTGTGATGAAAATATTTTTTGTTGTTATTTTGTGATGAAATATTTTTTATTGTAAATTTAGTTGTTGATTGGAAACCACAATAAAGCCATAGTGTCCATTGTTTTGACACCAATAAATTTGGATTTTGGGAGGAAAAAATTTTTCGTCTCAAAATTTCAATAGCCACCACAGTCCGCACTATGACCATGGTTGCTGCCACGACCTGGTCATGGTCGCCGTCATGCCTGGTTGTGGTCGCCACCACGGTCATGGTGGCCACCAGGGCCTGGCCATGGTTGTCCCCATCGTCGTGGTGGCCACCATGGCCTGACTATACTGGCCATTGTCATAGTGCCAAGAATTTTAGATTTTGTGATGAAAATTGACTTTCATCGCAGATTTTGTGACAAAATAAATTCTTGGTAAATTATTGCAATGAAAATATTTTTGTCTCAATAATATGTCACAAAAATCAATTTTTTGATAGATTTTTACAACAAAAGTCAATTTTCATTGTAAATATTTGCGAAAAAAATATTTTTCATTTCAAAATCTAGGAAAAAAATGTTTTCACCATAAAAATAAAATATCCTCGAGTCTATTTGTCATCACAAAATTTTGTGACAACTTATTTGCAATGAAAATATTTTCGTTGCACATTTCGTGGCAAATTTTTTTTGCAACAAATTTTTTTTGCTACAAATTTTTATTCCAAATTAATTGTAAGTTTCATCGCAATTGGGATTTTTTTTTTATGGTGAATGGTCTTTTCTAATTTATTAAGTCTTGACCTTAAGACTTAATTTTCTTCTTCTAATTCCTTTTTATTTTTATTTTTCATGATTCCTAGCTTAAATATCTCTTCTCCTAGGCATGTATCTATTTTTCTTAAGATTATTGTATATATAGTTATCTATCTTCCTATCTTTTAGTAAATTAGGTCTACCTTAAAAAACTCTAAAGTTCTCTTTTGGTGGGGTAATTCTTGAGTTAATGAACTTAGAACTGTCCTTAGACTTATATTCATAATATTGAGCACCTAAATGAAAATATTTAGCTCTAACAAACTTTTTATCATGCTATAGAGAAATTGCATTATTAAAGAATACCTTGGATCTTACCTTAGGAGCTCTCCCTGAAGTTGAGCTTCCACCTTTATCCTTCTTCGGGTGTCTCTCTTTTTAGACATTGATTCCAATATTGCCCATTGTGATTGCATAAAAAACACACTATGTGTTCCTTGCCTTTACATATTAAAGTTTCAACATCTTTTGGCTTTTCTTTTGCATTTGGTGTCACTTGAACATTCTTCTTGATTCACTTTAGTGCTCTTTTTCCTTACACTCGAAGTATATAATATGATCTTTATTATTAAGAATTGAGCTTGAGTGACCTTCCATGGTGATAGGGAAGACATGGACTTGTTCTTCATCGGCTCTGGATGTCAAGGACTCCTCTTGTTTTGGTGTCGATAGTCTATCCTCCCCCTTAATGCTTGAGGTAGAGACTTCTACAACCTCCACCAACTCAGATGTTGAGCACTTCTCAATCTCTAAATCTTCGTGGCCTTGAGCCGATGAGTTTTCTTCTTTGAACTCATCTTTGCTTTGTGACAATGAGGGCTCACCATGGAGCTTGACTAACTTGCTCTATAGTTCATATGCATCCTTATATTTTTCTAATTTACACAATATATTGTTAGGAAACAAATTAATCAAAATTTGGATTATTTTGTTGTTTGCCTCAGATCTCATAATTTGCTCCTCGTTCCACTTGTTGTTCTAAAGTGGTTTTCCTTTCTTATCATTTAGAGCCTTAAATCCCTCTGATAGGGCAAACCACTCCTCTATGCTCATCTGAAATAACATTACTACCCTTATCTTCTATTGATCAAACCCTCCTAATCCATAGAGTGGTGGTCATCGGGTGTCGTATTAAAATCCATCATTGACCTCCATTTTTCTTGATGGATCCTTTACTCCTCTAGCTTGTACTCCCTCGACAGTTAGTCCGGTGAAGAGCAATCTTACTCTGATACAACTTGTTAAGACCTAATTAGCATCGCTAGAAGAGGTGAATAACATTTGTTGTTCAATCATCGATTGCATTTGTGATCATCTATAAGATGTTAAACACAGTCAAAATAAAGTATAACCAACAAAAATACAAGCACAATACATGGGATTTTATATGGTTCGATTCTTAGTGGTGTCACCACTATCTTTTCTTCTTAAAAAACTTTCAGAGGTGGAGAAACATCTTACAGTCCATTCTTTTATAAACAAATATACCAAATACAAATATACAATGGAAATGAGATGAATAAGAAACAAAATGACTTTACACAATGAAATCTTGCTTGCTTGTAGTTTGATTTTGTTGGAAAGCCTCTTAAAGGTATGGAATACAATGACGACTCCCCTTCAGAGTCTCTAAGAATCAACGGATTCAAATTACCATGAAATCCTCTTTTATAGGGTGATCGTTGGGCTAATTTTCGTAGATTAGTTGACTGATCTTACCCACCAGTCTATTGGTCCCCTATAAATTCAATCTTTTCTTTGACCTGTCAGCTAAGTGACTTAATCCACGTCAGATTCTGGGTGTGCTACCATGCATCAATCGACTAGTAAATCCTAACAGTTGACTCCTAAATATTTTGTATCTTGTTATAGTAACCCTAGTCGATTGACCATCCGAATCAGTCTACTATTAAGCATTCTATGTCCTACTACATTGCACTAGTTGCTTGGTAAATCCTAACAAACCACAAGTCATATTTAAATACCAAATTCATGATTTTGGATTCATCAGTCGACTGGTAGTCCCATACCAGTTAACTGCTAAATATTTTGTTTGATTTTGGGTTGAAAATACTGTTCCAGGCTGAAAACTATTCACAATTGACTATTACTATTCACAATCAACTAGTACTATTTTAATACTAAAATCACTATTTATGTAGAATTTTCTTTTGTCAATTGACCCCTACTTCTCTGATATTTTATTATATGACTAGTATAGGTTATCCTCTACTTAGTAAGGTCTCATCTTTGTCTAATATTATGTCGACATTACCATAGTAGTACTTTCCATCCTTGCCTAAAGACTTCTCATCTCCAAAACTTCATTGTCCAACATCCAATCACCCATAACTTATCGAAACTTTACCAACATCAAACATCCTGTCTTCCCTAACATGTTTGAATTTTCCTTCTCATGCCTTGCATCTGATCAATCTTGACATGTTGGGACTTCACCAATGTCAAACATCCAGTCTTTCTTGACTTATTTGGACTTCCATACTCATCTAGCATCTGGTTCTCTTTAACTTGTTAGAACTTTCCTTCTCACCTAACATCTGGTCCTCTAACCTATTAGGACTTTCCATTCTCGCCTAATATCAAATCCTCCAAGACCTGTTATGTCACGCCGCGAGAGTATGCCGAGCCGAAGATAATCGGACAACATCTCCCCTGTACGTGATACAATTCTCTGATATACATAAAGCCTTTCGGCCACAATCACATAACAAATATATAGACATAATCCATACAAACATAGCGGAAGATACTGACAAATAATACAAAGACTCACTATGCACTCCAGAGTGACTTGACACAACAAGAATCATAATAGAAACCATATCAAAAGCCAAATATATACAACACAACCATATATCACAAATACAGAAATGATATAGGATAAAACCCAAAAACATCAATCCATAAGAATACAACATCGATATGGAATACAATCCAACCATTTGGTGTGAGATGGGATCAGCTGGCGGAGCTCTGAACATCCAAAAAATCTTCTACCTGTTACCTGGGCGACATGAAACCCAGGGTCCGGAGTGGTGAGTATAAACTCAAGGGTGATATATAGAAAGTGCATGAATAACATATTAGGATATAGAGATCTACAAGTATACATGTGAAGATCTACATGTATACAACATGAGTCCAATAGACATACAATCTTATCCAAATCTAATAACCAGTAACCACAGTATAGTCATACTCAATGCATATACTAAACTGATCAACTGAACATGAAGTAATGTACCAACGTACCTGACGGTTTGCAACACCATAAGCTATATCATCCTGAACAGGTATACAATAACATAACCCATATAACGTACAAGGTCAATCCCATACCTGACCAACACTAGACATATGAACAGTATATAATCACATGTAATAACATCCCAGTCCATACTACACTATGACATGACGCTAATCAAATGCATACAATAGTCTGGACCAACACATATATCATGCTCAACACACAGCAGTATATAATATGCAAATGACATGTATCATGATGTACAAGCATATGCAACAATCATAGCTCAATCAAATGCAATATATCATAGGCATATGTAAAACATATATCAAATATATGCATATATATATATATCAGCAATGCATATACATGGTCACTGTCTGCGGACCCGTCCAACCATGACCCCAGAGTGGCCAGGGTGGCACAACATGACAACTATCCCGATTCCAGCTACCACTACTCTCGAGTAGCCGAGTTGGGTAGTATGACTGGTATCTAGCCGCCATAGAGCTATATGCTACCCTAGGGGTCCCTGCTGCAAGCGACTCTAGCTACCACTACCCATTAGTGGTCGAGTGCTGTACGACAAGACAAGCTGCACACCACTCCAGCTACCACCATCTATAGTGGCCAAGCACGCCACATCCAATGCTCTGCCCTCAACCCTGCTACCACTACCCCGAGTGGTCGGGAAGGCAGGATGACTGACGACCCGTCTCAACCATAAGGGAGACCCAGTCAACAGCATGCATGCAGTGTAATGATGCATAGCTCCACACAAGTATCCTCGCAACACTCTCTATCCCACGGGGAGTCTTGGTCAACCAAAAGTCAACTATGCAAGGACTACTAATCCATAAGGCTATAAAATATGGAAAAAAAACCGTGATTAAGAAATTATCTTATATAATTTCTCAGGAGTTCACAAAAATGTTTCCGGATTCAAAAGGAGTCTGTATGAGGAAGATTTAAGCTTAACAGATGGTTGGGTTAAACTTAGGCTAGACTTGAGTTAGCTGAATCCATTCCATCGGCTTTAAAAACCACTCGAACCCAAATCTGACTCGCATTTGTCTTCGTCGGCTTCACCCAAATCCTGATCGCAAATCTCTTCTTCTCACTGTCGTCGCACTATCACCGCTGTCGGAGCTCACCGTCGTCGGCCATGCTGGAGTTCTTCTCCTTCCTCTGTGTTCGTCATCTGACACCCTCGATTATCCCTGATCGTGATCGGGTTCTCATCGCAAAGCTTAGCTCATCGTCAATGTTTTTCCCCCTGTGCCGATCGCCACTGTCGTCGGTTGCCTCGCCAGCGGTCGCCTACCCTCACTTGAGCTCTATTCCTCTCGATCTCGATGGCAGCGAGCTCCTCCAACCATACGCGATCGCTGACGGCTGCTCCAGCTCTGTCAGCCGCTTGCTTCAGTTTGCTCTGTCGACAACTTGCGATGGTTTTGCGGAGTTGTCGATTCCTTCTATTTTCCCCGATCGAGCGGATCACCCTCATCTCGTCGAGTTGATCCGTCGCCGACCTCTTCTTGTGATTCCAAGCAGTAGCAGGCACTGATGACCCCGATCCGGTGAGCCACTCCCTTAATCTTTGTTTGCTTTCTCTGCTTCTCCGCTGCCTATTCGGTGACGATTTTTGACCTGGATTATCATCTTCTCGCGAGTTGACGATGAGGCCAAGAGGATGATCTGGCGGCTAGGTTGGAACAGGAAGGTATGTTGTGTTACAGTTTGATTTGGAGTGTTAGCTAATTGTTCGTTAGGGATTTGGTTGATTTCGATAATGGTTGATGGCAATTTTGTGATGATTCTATGATATTGATGAGCTGTGATATTGTGATTTTGGATAGGAAGGACGATCGGAGTAGTGGACTGCCGTTGAACGGATTTACTAGCAAGATCCAGGAATTTTGCAACTGTGATTGAGGAAGGTGAGTTTGATGAATTGTTAATTTTGAAGCAAGATCTTTGTGGTGACAGGCAGTTGTGAACTCGAGAGAAGATTGAGGTTAGATCTGTACCGATTTATGATTCGGTCGTATTTCTATGCTTCACATTGGAGGAAGTTGTTATATTGGTTGAGTTTCTATATTTTAAGTGATATGGATGGTTAATTAAGTTAAGTGGATAAATGGATCAGATAATGATCTTATGATAGCTGTGGTATCTTGCGATTGTCGATTGGAATTGGTCTTTCCTTAATGTGGTTGTTTGATACAGATTAGATACTCAAAATTGGGGCAAGAAGTGGTACTGTTGAAGTTAATCAAGGATGTTGATTTCAGGATCTTGATTTGAGATAGATTCTCGGACGCGAAGATAGTTGGTGTTTCACATATCAGGTGAGTAATATCTACCTGGTCCGGTAGTTTTGATCAAATTCCAGTGCATGAATTTGGATATATGTTTATACCTGTTTACCTTAAATCCACTCATGTTTAATCATATGCTTGTACTGCCTTTGACCTTTGAGATATATTGTTGTTATTTCATTGATTATCTATCATGGATATGAACTACAAACCCTATTATGTGTTAGCTGATAGATGTTCAGTAAGTACATGTGGTTAGGGTTATATAAGTGACATCAGATTGGGTTACTGTGTTACATCACTAGGGTTAAGTGATGGATTGGATTATAGAGTCGATTGTTGTAGCGTACACATATTAGTTGTGCATCTATGTTGGATTTAGTTGTCTGTGCATAGATAAATGTGTGTGATTGTCAGTATGTTGTTATGGACTGGAGGTCCTAGCATGATTGTATATCTATTATGGATCGTATATCTGTGTATGGTTATATGGATTTATCGATAGTATTTTGCTACTGACTAGAGGTCTTAGCGTGGTTGACTGTCAGATGTGTATGACTCTTTGTGCTATAGAGAGAGTCTTGTGGATTATAGTCCTTGCATAGTTGACATTTGGTTGACCAGGACTCTCCGTGGGATAGGGAGTGTGGCGAGGATACATGTATGGAGCTATGCATCATTACCTTGCATGCATGCTGTTGACTGGGTCTCCCTTGTGGTTGAGACGGGTCGTCAGTCATCCTGCCTCCCCGGCCACTCGGGGTAGTGGTAGCAGGGTTGAGGGCAGAGCATTAGATGTGTCGCACTCGGCCACTATAGACAGTGGTAGCTAGAGTGGCGTGCAGTTTGTCCTGACGTGCAACACTCGACCACTCATGGGTAGTGGTAGCTAGAGTCGCTTGCAGCAGGGGCCCCTAGGGTAGCATATAGCTCTATGGCAGCTAGCTACCAGTCATACTACCCAACTCGGCCACTCGAGAGTAGTGGTAGCTGGAGTCGGGATAGTTGTCATTGTCGTGCCACCCTGGCCACTCTGGGGTCGTGGTTGGACGGGTCCGCAGACATGACCATGCATATGCATTGCTGATATATATGTATGCATGTATTTGATATATGTTTTACATATGCCTGTGAGATGCTGCATTTGATTGAGCTATGATTGTTGCATATGTTTATACATCATGATACATGTCATTTGCATATTATATACTGCTGTGTGTTGAGCATGATATATGTATTGGTTCAGACTGTTGTATGCATTTGATTAGCGTCATGTTATAGTGTGGTATGGACCGGGATGTTATTACATGTGATTATATGTTGTTCATATGTCTGAGTGTTGGTCAGGTATGGGATTGACCTTGTATGTTATATGGGTTATGTTATTGTATATCTGTTCAGGATGATATAGCTTATGGTGTTGCAGACCGTCAGGTACGTTGGTACATTACTTCATGTTCAGTTGATTAGTTTAGTATATACATTGAGTATGACTTTACTGTGGTTACTCGATATTAGATTTGGATAGGACTGTATGTCTATTGGACTCATGCTGTATACCTGTAGATCTTCACATGTATACTTGTAGATCTCTTTACCCTATATGTTCATGCACTCTCTACATATTACCCCTGAGTTTATACTCACCACCCCGAGACCCTAGGATTCCTGTCGCCCAGGTAACAGGTAGAGGATTCCTTGGACGTTCGGAGCTCCGCCAACTGATCCCATCTCACACCGAATGGATGGAGGTTTATTTATGATTTATTGTATTCTTGTGGATTGATGTATTCCGTATTGTTGTTTTGGGTTCTAGCCTGTATTGTTTCCGTATTTGTGATATACGGACGTATTGTATGTATTTGACCGTTGTTGTGGTTTCTATTATGATTCTTATTGTGTCAAGTCACTCCGGAGTGCACAGTTGGGTGTTTGTATCTTGTTTTATCTGTAGTATGTTTCCGCTGTGTTTGGTATGTTAATATCTTCATATTATATTGTTATTGTGGGCCTACGGGCCTTGTATTAACCCGATATGTTGCCACGTACAGGGGAGATGCTGTCTGTTTGCTTTTCGGCACGGTATACTCTCGGGGCGTGACAATTTTATTGGTATTAGAGCCCTAGGTTGCAATGTCCATTTTTGGATTTTACTTTGTTCGAATATCGAGTTTTGCTTTACTCGGTTTTGGTTTTGTGAGTTCTGGGATCTGCCTGTTGCGGGACATCTCTGAGCTACAAGGTTTAAGGTTTGTTAACTGTTATTACATTTCCTTCTGTTAGCTATGCATTTAGTTGCTTATAATAGGGATGACTTGTAGGGTGTTGGTTAGTATTCGTAACCGTGGTTTGAGTTGACCACGGGAACGACATATTGAGATTATTAGACATGTACCTGCTATCGAAAAGGTAATTACATTTGAGAGCCGACTGATACCGAGTCGGAAAGCAGGGATTAGGTAGTCACATCTCTTGTGGAGATCAAGGATTACAGTCCTAAGATTTTCACTAATTAGGTTAGTCAGATAATTACCTATAGGGTAATAGACAAGTGAGTATACTATTATTGATGCAGATATTCATAGGGATTTTGATTCTTGAGTTGGTCATGTTAGGTTGTATAACTTTAAAGGTACTTTTGAGTACTTAACTCGTGTTATACGAAGATAGTGGAGTTGGTTGAATACCATTATCCGGATCTAGCCGGTACTTGGTGTTGGGTTTCCGGCACCGCGGTGAGTGTGTGTTCGAACATGTTTCGTAAACATATGCACAGCGGAAGGAATAAAATAATAAATCTAATTTATTACAACACACACATCACACACATGCATAGTACAACATGTGTAGACATAACCGTAAATTCAAATTTTGCAATAAAAGGAAATTTATACTACGTATACCTGACGTATCACGTGTAGCGGGAAAGACATCAACCGGAATGATTCTCGCTAGAATCATCTCTATCCGTATCCACGCCGAGTATCTTTGGGATGACTTCACAAAGTCACGAGCCTCGTCTTCGTACGGGTTACTAGCCTCGTGTTGAAGACGATGTGATCGAGAGAAGATCACGATCCGAATCAAAATTCGGATCCAAAATGAGTCCTCAAAAACTCGCTTCTCCGGAGAGGTATTCGTCAACCGTTTGACGAATCCTTCATCCTCCACCTATGAGGATTACCGGAGATCGAATCCCCGGCAAGGCTACCGCTGTCGGAGCTCCAAACGTCGTCCAAACGACGCTCTGACAAGAAGGAAATAAGCTGTCCAGAAAACTAGACAGCTTTGGTGGAGGAATAGGGGTCGGCCAAAAAGGAAGGATGAAGCTCACCTTGTTGCCGAACCCAAAGGAGATCACCGGAGCTCCTCCGGCAGCAGCTCGACGCTGGCAAGGGGAAAGGACGACAACTACTGGATGCCGGCAAGGAGATTGGGTGGTGGTGGGCGGCGGCAAGGGGGGTTGGCACCGACTACACCGAGGAGAAGGAGGGGGCGGCAACTTAGGGTTGCAAGGACTTGGATTAGGGCTTAACCAAACCCTTAAGCCCTATTTTATAGAGAACAAATTCTCTTAATGGTTATCGGATCATAACCAAAAGCCCGTTAACCCACTCCATTAATTTAAGTTAAAACAAACCAAACCATGATGGTTTATTTTAAGTTAAAACGAACCGAACCAACTTTGGTTCATTTGTTTAAAACAAACCAAACCCCTTTGGTTTATTCTCCTTCATTGGATTAGAACCAAACCAATTTGGTTCATCCATCATGTCTTCATAAGACATGGCCCATCCACGCTTCCATTATGACTGAAATGATTTCATGCTCGCTTCATTGTTTGGTCCAACCAAACCTAGTTTCTCTCGGTCTGAGAATCTCATTCTCAAGCTCGTTTTAAATCCTTCGGATTATGCTCGTTGTGCGTGTGACCAAATAGGTTCTCGGTTTATGTTGGCCATCTATAATTAACCATTAATTATAGAACGATCATGAGTGGTACCTAGTAGTACATCATGATCTCCAATTAACCGAAAAGATCAACGGTTGATCCAGAACTATTTTTGAAACCCTTCAGCAGCTCGAATGAATCGTGCCCCATTCCTTTCACTCATCTTATACCCACTTGGTTCAGGATATGGTCTATAGTGTCAGTCCTCACTAGGCTGACTATGTCACACCTAGCCCAAGTATCATTTCCTCGTCCAACGGATTCTAGTAACTGCACATGTATCGAAGAGTACCTTACTCTAAACATGTAATGCTTTGGCCAAAGACTTTAGTAACAATCCGACGAGAGGCCATGGGTATACTTCTCCTCGCAAGGAGTGTTGAATCCTTTATAGGCTATTCAAACACCTTCGATCACTTCGACTTATACCCAATCATCCCGGGTCCACATCTCCTTAGAGATGCTTGCTTAAGATGTCAAAGCATAAGTCTTTATGATCAAGATGACTTGAATACCGTAAGTCAAAGGAACATCGCACTTAAGCTGCAGTAAGAACTTCATTGACATATCTATATATGCAGAGAACCATATGAAGTCTTATGGCTGGTCACTCCAATGAACTAGTTACCATAACTAGCATCCACGATTAACTCCGGACATCAAAATGTCTCCAGCCAGTGAGAATCAGCTGCTTGGATACACCAAGGAGTATACCTCGTGCTAGTCTCGACAAAATCAATGGTGTCCAAATCCATCAATTCATCGACTAGGGATAATTTCGATACATCACAATTACACATGTAGAGATACTCACTAGTTGTGATCCAATCACAAATTTTCTCATGCTGTGAATCGTATCGTGGACATTCAGTAAATGAGTTTAAGATCTAATCAAATACATGAAAACATGTATACTCAAATAGTGAATCTTCATTTATCATATAAATGGTTCAAACATAAGGCGATTGCCTTAGGACATCTCTCATATATTACTAACACTTGGTAGAAGAGATAGGAAATAACTTTCGGGAAATCACACATCACTTGGTCACAGTTCAGTGATGTTGTGAGATAGTATTTTCCCACGTCATCTTCTTTGACTCATTGTCAGGGAATTCTTGGGCATCGAGTAGGGTGATCATTTGGTAATGAAGGTACCATACAGAGTCGCTAGATTTGCGAGGGTTACGACCACCTAATAACTCGAGAATGTGATCGACATGTCTTAAGCCACCTACGGTTTATCGGTTGACATCTTGATCAGGATGTTTGGGTCTCCTATCAGATCCTATTGGAAGGCGTTAGACCGAGTCATGTGTGTAGAAATGACTCCGTAGCAAGTGTTTTAAGAGTTAGAGATTTGATAAGCAGATATTGCAAGTCAAATTATTGGAATTAGAAGTCTTCGAATATTTGACAAAGGAACCAGATTGGAGTCCTAGGTCACGAGCGACTATTAGAGAGTTTCGATCATAGAAGACCGATTGCAGATCGTCAACATATTCTTATGTTTATCAGTGAAATCAAAAGAAAGACTTCGAAGGGAGATTATGTGTGTGAAGTGCGGGTCACGACGACACCATAGTCAGTTTATTCGACGAATCATTTTATCTGCTTCTACAATAAGCAGATAGTATCTACAAGGAGAGTATGTACTTTGAAGACTCAGTTGAATACTATGGATGATGCTTTCGAGCGGACGATCCACAACCTCGAAAGCTGAGATCATTACAGAAGATTGAGTTATCACATCAGCAGCGATCTATTACCTCAGATTTAGTTGGAGCTCTTTGATACTGTTGGAATGTATACTGAAAGCCTAGCTCTTTTTGTATGAACATTTTATTTTGAAGTAAGAATCACATGATCGTTGTTTGCATTTTATATATTCATTATATATGTGTGCATATTGTCTAATATTTTACATTGTAGATAACATGGTGCTTGGTGTGGCACAGAAGATCATGTTATCAGTACCTTGTAAAATATAAGTAAAGGCTCACAACCAAGATGGTTTTGGACAAACCATTGGCATGGTTGTAGTGTAGCTTGGTATTGTTTTATCTTGAACATAGAGTTACACTAGTACACTTAGGTGTATTGAGTAGGACTGACATAGAGGTGATTCAATTTAGTACTAACTACATAATTGAATCGGACCTCGGATATTATGTTGTACATGCTCTTAATCCCGATATAATAACGGGCACATGTACTTAGTATTTATTTCTTTGATTTACCAGTGGGTGAGATTTAGATGGATTAAATCAATATGCCCGGTAAGTTGGGAAATAATATTATTTACATGGTGTGCCGTTGATTATAGGAGGAAACCGTGTCCTATATACTAGGTTGATGTCCCCTTGAGGAGCTCATAAGGTTCATCATGTAAACCCAGCTGGTTGACTTAGTCAACATGATGATAAGGTTGAGTGGTACTACTCGAGGAATTAGATGTTAATTAATTGATGGTCAGTAAATCAATTAATTGACGGACATTCGATATCTTAAACACTGGGAGATTAATGTACAAATAATATATGGAGCCCATATTGATTTATGGGGGTTGGTGAGGTAGTTCAATGATGATCCTCTAGTGGAATGGAACATCATTGATGGATCAAGTTTGTGTGGTTCCGATCCATCGGGTGGCCAAGACCCAACTCCTCCTTATGGACCCTATCGTAGCCTAATATAATCCTTATGAAGTCTAGATCCAAGAATGTAAAACAAAACCTAGAACCAACGGTTGGGATTAAATCCCTAGATCCGATGGTTAGGATGAAACCCTAGAATCGACGATTGGGATTAAATCCCTAGATCCGACGGTTGGGATGAAACCCTAGAACCGACGGTTGGGATGAAACCTTAGATCCGAAGGTTGGGATGAAATCCTAGATCCGATGGTTGGGATTAAACCCTAGATCCGACGGTTGGGATAAAACCCTAGATCCGACGGTGGAGATTAAATCCCTAGATCCGACGGTGGAGATTAAAGGAGGCTTAAGCCCTATTCTATAAATAGATGCTTAGGGTTGGGCGGCAATAACAATCAAGAATTGATTTTGGAATTAGGGTTTGGCTCTTGGAGAGGTGGGCGGCTAGGGTTTGGAGCCAAAGTGGGCGGCAACTATCTTCTACCTTCTAGTTGTTGCCGGCGCCCAACTTGCACCATCAATACTTGGTCGGCGCCCAACCTTAAGGCTTTTCTCTTCTTCCTTAGCCGGCGGTTCTCCTCCCATTGGTGGCCGGTTCTCTTCCTCCTCCCTATTCTCCAAAAGTGGCCGGCGGCAACTCTTCTTGGAGAAGTTGGCCGGCGCATCATCCATTGCTCCTTGGCCGGCGGTTGCACCAAATTCCCTAATTTGGTGGCCGGTTCTAGATAGGAAAGGTATTTGCTAGTTCTTCTCTTTGTTCACAGCGGATAAGGTAGAGAAGAAAGCGATCTAGAAGGCTTCTACTCGTGGAGGATCTTCGTCCACACGTCGTCCACGAGAAGGATAGGACATACGGTAGAAGATCGTGAGGTATAAAGTTATTTTAACTTTATGTACAGGTCTGAGCATGTTCTTATTTGTTTTGATTATGCATGTGTGTGTATGAATATATATTGTATAATCATGGACCCCGAAGACAAACACAAAAACCGGCGATCCCTCCGTCGTCTCTTCCGCGGCTAACCAACTAGAAGAGTTGTGTTGCTTGAACAACTAGTTTGTTCAAGGGACCACTCAAGTTGTTAGCACGATGACGAATAGGTTGTGCTAAGGAAGCTCATCCCATCCGGATTAATTCTTTCATTAGTGAAAATTTTAATCCGGGGACATGGGAGCCAATGAGCCTCCGATGCGGCCACCTAACAATTGGTATCAGAGCCATCGGTTTCCGGTTTTGTGTGTTTTGGTTTCGGTTAATTTTTATGCACTTTTTCATATATTATATGTTCCGGTTAATAGTAGGATATGCGTAGTTTAACTCTTTGGTTGCAGGCATAAGATCCGACTATTATGGCCATGTGTGTGTATGTGAATGGATGTGTGTAAAAATTTATTATTTGAATCCTCGGGGTTGACGAGGCTAGATTAGTATTTAATTTTTGTAATTAAATACGGCATTGTTTAGCCGATCATTTTAGTTTACTTTCGATCTAGATTATTTGTACACTCCTTCGTGGAGTATAGGATCGATGGATGTAAATAAAATGATTTATCTCAGCTCGGATATCTTTGGTGACTTGCGCACGGGAAAAGGTGGAGCGGACGAGGTGGCGACACGACGGGATGCATATTGGAGGACAATGCCATAATAGTTGGAAAAAATTCTGTTTTTCCATATTTATTGCTTATTTGTTTTATATGTATGTTGTGTATGTTTAAAATTCCTCGATTTCAATTTACTAAGTGGGAGAGGGATATTTTAATTAATTCCCACGGCCTCCATTACAATTTGACGTGTGATGCAACAAACTTGCGCGTTGGCTTTGAGTGCCTTCCTCCCCATCGAATGGGTTTGTTTGCGGATCACTAGGTCAAATAATGGTTATAGGAAATTATTTAGGAGCGTGTGTACTTCCCCATCGGTAAGGCACATAATCCGAAATAATTTCCTTAGTATCGTGTAATGGTGCACACTTAGATGCAAATAAAAGTATCCTCCCCATCGGAGTCACTGCTTTTATTTGTAGGGCTAAAGAGGAACCAACTATTAATTTTATTTGTCAAAAAGTAAGGTTGACAAGATAATAAAATTAATGGGTAAAACCTCCTCTTACAAATGTAGAAATCGTATACGTCCACACTATCGTGGCATGCGATATTCTCAGTGTTGGTTGATTTCAGGATTTTATTGTTTTGAGGAATCAATAATATTTGAAATCTAATATTTTGATCATTGTGATTTTTAGGATTTTCAAATGACTTTCAACCCACTTGTTGTGATTTTAAAAGAAAACAAACTTACTGGTCCAAACTACATTGATTGGAAAAGAAATCTAGATATTGTCTTAACTGCGGAAGAGTACAAATTTGTACTCTTCGAGGTCTGTCCTCCTAAGCCCTCAGATGACTCTGATGAAAAGGAGATAGAACGTTATAAGAAATGGGTTAAGGCAGATGAGATGGCGCGGTGTTACATTTTGGCATCTATGTCAAATGTGCTGCAACATCAGCATCAGGCCATAGCCACAGCTTATGACATGATGTTCAATCTCAAGGAACTTTTCGGATATCAGAGTAGGGCGGCTAGGCAGGAGGCAATGAGAAACTTGATGACGACCACCATGGTCGAGGGAACACCCGTTAGGGATCATGTTCTCAAGATGATGGCTCATCTTAATGAGATGGAAGTCCTCGGAGCTGAGATCGATGGGGAAACCCAGGTCGATATCATTCTCCAGTCTCTACCTAGGAGTTTTGAGCAGTTTCGCCTCAACTACAACATGAACAAGAGGTTGTATTCGTTGGCGGAGCTTTTGACAGAACTTCAGGCGCCAGAGGGGCTTTTTCGTCAGAGTTCTCAAGCCATGGTCGCTCAGAAGGTTTCTTCCTCTAAACCGAAAGGTAAGAAGAAGAAGAAGCAAGGTGGAGCGCGAAGAAGTTGCGAAACAGGACCTCGGCGGAGTGAAGAAGCGAAAGGCAAGTGCTTCACTTGCAAGCATCTGGACATTGGAAGGCGGAATTTGTCCCGAAAGAACAAAGGTATATCTTCTTGTTTAGTTGTTGAAACATGTTTAGCGGTGTTATCTACGATTACGGTGTGTAGATCTGAGAGCCACGATCATGTCTGCAATACCTTGCGGGGGTTCGAAACCCGACTATTTGAGGAGAGATTACCGTCTTCATGGGCAATGCTTCAAAGGTGGCGGCTATTGCAGTGGGAGATGTTTATTTATCTTTTGATAGGAATAAATTTTTGGTTTTAAGAAATTTTCTTTATGTACCTACTTTTAGAAAGAATTTAATTTCAGTTTCTAAATTGTTTTTGGACGGATATTCTATTTCTTTTAATAACAAGGTGGTTATAAAAAGAAATAGGGAGATTATCTGTTCTGGTACATTGGTTGGCAATTTATATACTATTGAACCAAAAACTCCCACAATGCAAATAGAAGTAAATAACTCATCTTCTAAATCTAATAAGAGAAAAGAACCTTCGCAAATGAACCAAACATATCTTTGGCATCTAAGGCTTGGTCATATTAACCTAAGTAGAATTCAAAGGTTGATAGATGATGGACCTTTGGGTTCATTAGTGGTGGAGGATCTCCCAACCTGCGAATCTTGCTTGGAAGGTAAAATGACCAAGAGGCCTTTTAAGGCCAAGGGGTATAGAGCCAAAGATGTGTTAGAATTGGTTCATTCTGATTTGTGTGGTCCTATGTCTATCCAGGCAAGAGGTGGCTTTGAATACTTCGTCTCTTTTATAGACGATTATTCAAGGTATGGATACATTTACTTGATGCGCCGCAAGTCTGAATGCTTTGACAAGTTCAAAGAATTCAAGGCTGATGTGGAGAACCGTCAAGGTAAAAGTATCAAGACATTATGATCTGATCGTGGTGGCGAGTACCTCTTGGGAGAGTTTAGGAGTTACTTATCAGAGGCTGGGATTCAATCCCAATTATCCTTTGGCACACCCAGTGAGAATGGTGTGGCGGAGCGAAGGAATAGGACTCTTATGGAGATGGTCAGATCGATGATGAGTTATTCTGAGTTACCTGATTCGTTCTGGGGGTTTGCTCTGGAAACAGCAGCACACATTCTGAACTTGGTTCCATCTAAGTCAGTACCCTCTACTCCCACAGAGTTGTGGACTGGGCGAAAGCCTAGTCTAAGACATATTCGGATTTGGGGTAGTCCAGCACATGTGCTGAAGGGAGATGCTGGTAAGTTGGAATCTCGTACAGAAGTGCGCTTGTTTGTTGGCTACCCTAAGGGAACGAAGGGTGGTTTATTCTATAGTCCTAGAGATCAGAAGGTGATCGTGAGTACGAATGCCAGATTTCTAGAGGAAGACTATGTGATGAACCACAAGCCCACGAGTAGGATTGTTCTTGAGGAGATGACAGGGGAAGTCCCGACTTCAGTACCACTGGTACAAGAGGAGACACCACAAGTCACTGCACCGCGTGTCACAGAGCATACACAGGAGGCACCTCGTCGTAGTGGGAGGGTTGTTAGACAACCCGACAGATTCATGTTTTTGGGAGAGTCTTCGGACTTAGTCCCTGGTGAACATGAACCTGATCCCTGGACATATGATGAGGCAATCCAAGATAGAGATGCAGTATCTTGGCAAAGTGCGATGAATTCAGAGATAGAATCTATGGATTCTAATCAGGTCTGGGAGCTAGTAGAGCCACCCGATGGTGTAAAAACCATTGGATGCAAGTGGATCTACAAGAAAAAGAGAGGAGTAGACGGGAAGGTTGAAACCTTCAAAGCTAGGCTTGTTGCGAAAGGGTATACTCAGAAAGAGGGTATCGATTATGAGGAGACCTTTTCGCCGGTAGCTATGCTTAAGTCTATCCGGATTCTCTTATCTATAGCTGCTCATATGGATTATGAGATTTGGCAGATGGATGTCAAGACAGCTTTCCTTAACAGAAGTCTTGAGGAGAACATCTATATGCGGCAACCAGAGGGATTCATTGCTAAAGGCAAAGAGCATCTTATATGTAAGCTTAATCGGTCCATTTATGGATTGAAGCAAGCTTCTAGATCTTCGAACATCCGCTTTGATGAGGTAATCCAGTCATATGGATTTATTCAAAGTCCGGATGAGCCTTGTGTATACAAGAGATGTAGGGAAGCGTAGTGGTGTTTCTGGTACTCGACGTAGATGACATTTTGTTAGTTGGCAACAATATCAAAGTGTTATCAGATGTAAGGGTATGGTTGTCCAAACAGTTTGATATGAAGGACTTGGGAGAAGTGGGACACATCCTTGGGATCAAAGTTATAAGGGATCGCAAGAAAAGGATGTTGTGCTTATCTCAAGCTTCATACATTGACACTATCCTTGCTCGTTTTAGCATGCAGAACTCCAAGAAAGGTTTTCTACCTTTTAGGCATGGAGTTCCTTTATCTAAAGAGATGTGTCCCAAAACATCAAAGGAGATAGAGGACATGAAGGCGGTTCCTTATGCTTCGACAGTAGGAAGCCTTATGTATGCTATGCTATGTCACGACCTGGATATCTGCTTTAGTGGGCATGGTTAGCGGATATCGAGTAATCTGGACGAGGACATTGGGTGCGGTAAAGCATATATTGAAGTACGAGAAGGACTAGGGATTATATCTTTGGTTTAAGGCAGATCAATTAGTCCCTGTGGGTTACACGGATTCGGATTTCCAATCAGATAGGGACAAGAGTAAGTCTACCTCGGGGTTTGTGTTTACTTTTGGAGGTGGAGCCATAGCATGGAGGAGTGTCAAGCAGAAATGCGTGGCGGACTCTACCATGGAAGCTGAGTATGTGGCAGCCTCTGAGGCAGCCAAGGAAGCTGTATGGCTCAGGAACTTCTTGATGGACTTGGATGTGATTCCTGGTTTGCCCAGAACTATCACAATTTATTGTGATAATAGTGGTGCAGTTGCAAACTCGAAGGAACCACGAGCCCATAAGGCGAGTAAACACATAGAGCGCAAGTACCACCTCATACGAGAGATCGTAAAGCGAGGAGAAGTTGTTGTCGCCAAGATTGCATCAGAGGATAACCTGGCGGATCCATTCACTAAGGCCCTTCCAGCGAAAGCGTTTGATAGGCATGTGGAGGACATGGGGATCAGATGTATGGCAGAGTGATGATGGCATAGTCTTTTAGTATAAGTGGGAGATTGTTGGAATGTATACTGAAAGCCTAGCTCTTTTTGTATGAACATTTTATTTTGAAGTAAGAATCACATGATCGTTGTTTGCATTTTATATATTCATTATATATGTGTGCATATTGTCTAATATTTTACATTGTAGATAACATGGTGCTTGGTGTGGCACAGAAGATCATGTTATCAGTACCTTGTAAAATATAAGTAAAGGCTCACAACCAAGATGGTTTTGGACAAATCATTGGCATGGTTGTAGTGTAGCTTGGTATTGTTTTATCTTGAACATAGAGTTACACTAGTACACTTAGGTGTATTGAGTAGGACCGACATAGAGGTGATTCAATTTAGTACTGACTACATAATTGAATCGGACCTCGGATATTATGTTGTACATGCTCTTAATCCCGATATAATAACGGGCACATGTACTTAGTATTTATTTCTTTGATTTACCAGTGGGTGAGATTTAGATGGATTAAATCAATATGCCCGGTAAGTTGGGAAATAATATTATTTACATGGTGTGCCATTGATTATAGGAGGAAACCGTGTCCTATATACTAGGTTGATGATGTCCCCTTGAGGAGCTCATAAGGTTCATCATATAAACCCAGCTGGTTGACTTAGTCAACATGATGATAAGGTTGAGTGGTACTACTCGAGGAATTAGATGTTAATTAATTGATAGTCAGTAAATCAATTAATTGACGGACATTCGATATCTTAAACACGGGGAGATTAATGTACAAATAATATATGGAGCCCATATTGATTTATGGGGGTTGGTGAGGTAGTTCAATGATGATCCTCTTGTGGAATGGAACATCATTGATGGATTAAGTTTGTGTGGTTCCGATCCATCAGGTGGCCAAGACCCAACTCCTCCTTATGGTCCCTATCGTAGCCTAATATAATCCTTATGAAGTCTAGATCCAAGAATGTAAAACAAAACCTAGAACCAACGGTTGGGATTAAATCCCTAGATCCGATGGTTAGGATGAAACCCTAGAATCGACGATTGGGATTAAATCCCTAGATCCGACGGTTGGGATGAAACCCTAGAACCGACGGTTGGGATGAAACCTTAGATCCGAAGGTTGGGATGAAATCCTAGATCCGATGGTTGGGATTAAACCCTATATCCGACGGTTGGGATAAAACCCTAGATCCGACGGTGGAGATTAAATCCCTAGATCCGACGGTGGAGATTAAAGGAGGCTTAAGCCCTATTCTATAAATAGATGCTTAGGGTTGGGCGGCAATAACAATCAAGAATTGATTTTGGAATTAGGGTTTGGCTCTTGGAGAGGTGGGCGGCTAGGGTTTGGAGCCAAAGTGGGCGGCAACTATCTTCTACCTTCTAGTTGTTGCCGGCACCCAACTTGCACCATCAATACTTGGCCGGCGCCCAACCTTAAGGCTTTTCTCTTCTTCCTTAGCCGGCGGTTCTCCTCCCATTGGTGGCCGGTTCTCTTCCTCCTCCCTATTCTCCAAAAGTGGTCGTCGGCAACTCTTCTTGGAGAAGTTGGCCGGCGCATCATCCATTGCTCCTTGGCCGGCGGTTGCACCAAATTCCCTAATTTGGTGGCTGGTTCTAGATAGGAAAGGATTTGCTAGTTCTTCTCTTTGTTCGCAGTGGACAAGGTAGAGAAGAAAGCGATCTAGAAGGCTTCTACTCGTGGAGGATCTTCGTCCACACGTCGTCCACGAGAAGGATAGGACATATGGTAGAAGATCGTGAGGTATAAAGTTATTTTAACTTTATGTACAGATCTGAGCATGTTCTTATTTGTTTTGATTATGCATGTGTGTGTATGAATATATATTGTATAATCATGGACCCCGAAGACAAACACAAAAACCGGCGATCCCTCCGTCGTCTCTTCCGTAGCTAACCAACTAGAAGAGTTGTGTTGCTTGAACAACTAGTTTGTTCAAGCGACCACTCAAGTTGTTAGCACGATGATGAATAGGTTGTGCTAAGGAAGCTCATCCCATCTGGATTAATTCTTTCATTAGTGAAAATTTTAATCCGGGGACATGGGAGCCAATGAGCCTCCGATGCGGCCACCTAACAGATACTTCCATCCGGGAGAAGCAAGTTACTCAGCAGTAACAGCAGAAGACATCTCAGAAGATTCAGACAATAATTGTTACCTTTCCAGACGACGACAACTGTTACTTTCCCAGATGTGGTTATGCTTTATACAGAGGAGAGATTTTACGATGATGGTCGTATCTACACAGTATTCTCCAGTTGCAGCTATACCTTTCACAGAGTCAGAGCGGGCTACGATGTTGATAGTTCTTTAGTATTTTATAGTCGGATGTGTACCCTTGCCAGTACAACAGTATTTACCATCTCCGTTGCAGTTGTTTAGTTTGAAACTCAGTTAAGCAGTTGATTTCAGTTCCTCCATGACAGATTTTTGCAGCTACTTGAGCTCAGTCGTCAAGAACAGATGTTTGGCAAGTTTACATGGTTACTCGAGAAGAGATATAGTAAACTAAAGAATTGATCATTCGGGGTATTACTTTAGGTTACCCTATTTGTGGATATATCGAGATATACTGTAGTTTACAGGTATCTAGGTTTAGAATATTCTTAGATAGGATTAGATGAGTTCCCATCGACTTATGAGTTGGTGATTTTTCTCTACCGTCTGGTGAGATGTTGATCAACAACCAAGAAGTCAAGGGATACCCTTAGCCTTTGCTAGACATACCTTCACTACAGACATATCCTTATGGATAGTTAAATTGTTGGAATGTTGGTATACTAGATCTCTTGGATGTGCGTATAATCCGAGGGTGTTCGGATGTAATTTCAGATGAACTCCCAGGCTTGCCACTGCATGGGCAAGTGGAATATACGATTGAGGTGATTTCAGGAATAGTTTCGATATTGAAGACCTCATATCGGGAGATGATTTTACGAGTATTAGTGTTGCTAAACACTATAAAAGATTTATCTTTCCTAGTGTTTCTTCTTGAGAAGACTTGTAACTCTTTGTTAAAAGAGAGATGGACCTTTGAGGTTATGCATCGATTATCGATGATTGGAATGCAGTAGTTGAGAATGAATATCCTTTGTTGAGGATAAAGGATCTGTTTAGCTTAGCTAAATGACACTTGTGTATATCCTAGGGTTGATATACGATTGGAGTGTTAATATTGTAATGACCTAGTGTCATACAATTATCATTGTTGGTGTAATGATTGATATGTCATCAGCGTAGAGTAAAAGGATGCAGGTGTGTAGAAGACGACATTTCATACTTGGTATGAATTTTAGGAGATGTCGATAATGTTGTTATACTTATCGACGATTTAGTCGTTCATGGATTTGGATAATCAAGTACTCTTGGAGTACTTGAGATCGATTGTCATCATATCTGTGGAGGATATATTTATAGATAGAAGGGTATGGTACGCAGATGCATCATTTCGGGGATTAGGAGTAATCCCGTTGCTGTTGAATGAGACGTATATTATGTGTACACTAGTTGAGAAACTAGCGAGATTGGTCATTATAGGCTTCCAGTTACTTTCAGTTCTGTGTGACAGAGTGAATTTTGGACATTAGCTTTATTTCTCTTGTGAGAAAGGAATTCTTCATCTCCGAAGAGGATAGTGGGTTCCCAGAGTGCATTCGATTTAGGAAGAATGGTTTCAGGAGACTCTTCATTCGAGAGTAATGATTTATTCGGAGTGTATCCGAAAATAGTGAGTATTGAGACGTTCTTATTGGTGGAACGATATATGAGACAATAGTTGATTTGGTAGTTTGATGTTGGGTGTGCCAACAAGCAAAGGTGGAATATTGTGATCGGTAGGGTTACGTACCGTGATGAAGTGGGAGCCTAGTACGATGGACTGTGTTGGGAGATTATCTAGAATTCGGAAAGGACTTGATGTGATTTGGGTAATCGATGATCAATTTGTTGGATCTTTGTAATGGCTAGAAAGGGGTGATTAGCCTTTCTTTGTTTCTACAAAGTACGTTAGCGGAAGAAATACAAATATAAATACAAATAAGAATGAGAAACAAGAAAACAATGCTAACACCCGATGTACATGGTTCGGAGATGACACTCCAACTCCACGGTAATCCGTAAGGTGGATTAGCCCTAGCCAAGCTTCACTAAATCCTCCTTTGGATGAACCAAGGTGGAGAAACCTTGTCTTACAATGCACTCCTCTTCTTTACAATGATGGAAGATGAAGACTAGAGAAGAGGAGGTTTAGAGTCACAAAAATACTTGGAGAAAGCTTGGTGAGCACGAGGGTGTAGCTAGAAATGAGAGCACTACTCCACCAAGCTTCCCAAGGTCTCTTCTCATAAAAGAAGGGTTGTTTTTCCCGTTGAGCTTTGATCAGTCGACTGATGCTCACCATCAGTCGACTGCCGTCGAAGCTAACGGCTTCTGACAGAGCGGATCCACGGGGATTTACAGCCGCCATTTCCAACGGGAGGCCTATCAGTCGACTGATCACTTCATTAGTCGACTGATGAAGCGATCAGTCGAGTGATCATTGCGAGGAGTCGAGCGAGACCCCATTTTGTGCCCATTTTCGACTTGATCGATCGCCGATCGATTAGCGGTCGGCCGATTGCCTCATCGATCGATCACACTCCTATCACGACCGATAGTCCGATTCGGCTGGCCGATCGAGCACCTTATCAGTCGACTGCTACATCGTATCAGTCGACTGATATTAGTCAAGTATGAATAATTCATACTTGAATTGACTCCCTAGACCTAGACTTGACCTTCTAACTCTTCCTTCAGCCTTGCGCCCGCCTTCAAGAGTTTCCTTCGACCTCGTCATGTCTTGGGTTGCCAAATGCTTGGACTTTACGCCGCCAAGACTACAAGCTTGGACTTATGCTGCCAAGACTTTACTTTGGACTTCCTTTGCCAAGGTTCACTTGGACTTTACGCTGCCAAGACTACAAGCTTGGTCTTACGCTGCCAAGTCCATCCCTTGGACTTTCTTTGCCAAGGTTCACTTGGACTTTACGCTGCCAAGACTACAAGCTTTGTCTTACGCTACCAAGTCCATCCCTTGGACTTTTCTTTTACCAAGTCTTCATACTTGGATTTCCCTGTCACTTAAACATGTTCACAATTAGATCACAAAGCATTGCCTAACTTAGATGATTATCCAAACATCAAAACATATAAATGCTTGGGGCATTGTTTCACCAACAATCTCCCCCTTTTTGATGTTTGGAAAACATTTAAGTTAGGTCTTTACCATATGCACATAATCATAATATGAATTCTAACTTAAACATTCCTTCTCCCCCTTTGACATACATCAAAAAGAGAAGGATTCATAAATTTCATGAAAGAATTAAAGTTGTTGTATCTTGGACTAAGGTATAAGATTGATATTAAGCTCTCTCTTAATCCAAGATATGCTTCATGATGTGTGACTAACATTTGAAGAAAAGCATAACAAAAGTTCGAAAGTTAAGTCCTAACTTTGCACCAACAATGTAAGTTTGGGGATGAAAAGGTATATATTATGAAACTCCCCCTAAAACATTGTATAGAATAGTTCTAAAGACTTGTTTAAATTGAAGATTATCATACCATAGTTTTAGAACATTCCAAGATACACTTAAATGCAAGAAATAGAGCCTTTTATCAGAAAATATAGTGTATCAGTCGACTGGTTACTGACGCAGTCGACTGCTATGCCTGAAATCCGAATTTCAACCTTTTCACCCCAACTTCAGAAATCCGTTAGAAAATCTAGAAATTGCGAAAAATCACGGAATTTAGCGTACACATTTCTGGAATCATTATCTATCAAGAAAAAATAATTTGAAAAAAGTATGTTTTCTAGATTTCAAGATTGATACAAACTTGGAAACTAACAAGAGTTCTAATAATTTTGTAAACTTTGTATCACTTTTGTCTTCGACTTAAAAACTATTTTTCAAAATATGATGAACATAGTTTAAAATATATATGATTTGGAATTTCCAACCATGTTCTTAGAGCTATGTATTCATTACTTGAATACAAGCCTTCCCAATGATTGGTCCATGAAGTATTCATGTCTCTAAGTGTGTCATTGGCTCATAGTAATGCATCATAACAAGCATGATGAGCCAAGTACACCTTCCCTATCATCTCACATGTTCCTAAGTGTCTCAATACAAAAATCAAGGTTTCTCAAAGCTTTTTGTGAAATGCATCAAGGTATAAGGCTAACATATGAATATGGGATTATGCAAACCTAGAATTTTACTCTACAAAGCACATACCAAGCTCTCTCCTTAATGATGAAAATTCGGTTTCGGGAAGAGCTTTGGTGAAGATATCGGCAAGGTTGGACTTAGATTCTACATAATTAAGTTCAATGTCCTCTCTTGTCACATGATCTCTTATGAAGTGATGTTTCACTTCAATGTGCTTGGTCCTAGAGTGATGTACCGGATTTTTGGTCAAGTTGATGGTACTCACATTGTCACAATAAACTTTAATGTTAGATTAGTGTAGCTCATAGTCCTCAAGAGTATGTCTCATCCAAAGTAATTGAGCTACACAACCACCCATAGCCACATATTCGGCTTCGGTAGTTGATAAAGCAACACAATGTTGCTTTCTACTACTCCAACTAACTAGGGAGAACCCAAGAAATTGGCATCCATCACTAGTACTCTTCCTATCAAATTTGCAATCGGCATAATTGGAATCGGTATAGCCAAGCAACTCAAAAGTCCTAGTCCTAGGATACCAAAGTCCTACATTTAGGGTGCCTTTAATATATCTTAGAATTCTCTTAACGGCTACTAAATGTGATTCTTTGGTACAAGATTGGTATCTTGCACACATACCTACCGTAAATAAGATATCGGGTCTACTAGCGGTTAGGTATAGTAGGCTACCAATCATACTCCTATAAAGTTTAAGATCAATTGATTTACCATCATGATCACTATCTATTCTAGTGCTAGTGTCCATAGGAGTGGTTACAATTTTGTCATTTTCCAAACCAAATTTCTTGATCATTTCATTTGCATATTTGGTTTGATAAATATGAATCCCTTCATTGGTTTGCTTGACTTGTAACCCTAGGAAAAAGTTAAGCTCTCCAACTAAACTCATTTCAAATTCATTCTCCATGTTTTTTATAAAGTCTTGAAGAAGATCATCATTTGTTGACCCAAAAATAATGTCATCAACATATACTTGGGCTATGAAGATATCCTTCAATGTTGACTTTATGAACAAGGTTTGATCTACTTGGCCTCTTCTAAAATCCTTAGAAATTAAGAAGGATGACAATCTTTCATACCATGCCCGGGGAGCTTGTTTTAACCCATATAACGCTTTCCTAAGCTTATATACGTGGTTTGGATAATCTATGTTCTCAAACCTGGGTGGTTGTTCTACATATACTTCTTCCTTAATATAACCATTTAGGAATGCCGATTTAACATCCATTTGATAAAGTTTAAATCCCATATAGGAAGCATACCCTAAAAGAATTCTAATAGACTCTAACCTAGCAACCGGGGAATAAGTCTCATCATAGTCAAGCCCCTCAACTTGAGTGAATCCCCTAGCAACCAACCTAGCCTTATTTCTAGTGATATTTCCTTGGTTATCTAGCTTATTCCTAAAGACCCATCTTGTAGTAATTATGGTGCTATCATTGGGTCTAGGTACTAACTCCCATACTTGACTCCTCTCAAATTGAGCCAATTCATCTTGCATTGCCAAAATCCAATCCGGATCATGTAATGCATCATTGATTGATTTGAGCTCAATTTGTGAAATAAGAGCTACTTGACTAGTAGGAGCTCTATGAAATGACCTAGTTCTTACTCCTTGAGATAGATCTCCTACTACTTGGTCAAGTGGATGATCTTGATGAATTCTTAGGGTTCTAGAAGGGGTTTCAAATTGATCATTGTTATCTTCTACCCTCCTTTCATCCTCGGAATCTCCTCTTCCTCCCCCTTGATTATTACCCCTTATGGTCAAATTTTGAAGTTTTTGGGTAATGTGTTGATTATTGTCATTAATATCCTTATCAATGGAGGACTTTCTAGGGTAGGTACTAGTGGTTTCATCAAATTGAACATTAGAGGACTCCTCAATCCCTTGGGTTCTCTTATTGTAGACTCTATATCCTCTACTCGTAGATGAGTATCCAACTAGGATTCCCTCATCCGCTTTGGATTCAAATTTTCCTAAGTTATCTTTGGTGTTTAAAATATAAACTTTACATCCAAAGACTTTGAAATAATGAATTGTGGGAATAGTCCCATTCCACAATTCAAATGGTGTCTTTCCAAAAACCTATGGATTTGAACCCTATTTTGGATATAGCAAGCGGTATTAACCACTTCCGCCCACAAGTAGCTAGGTAGAGAATATACATTAAGCATAGTCCTAGCCGCCTCTTGTAGGGCACGATTTCTCCTTTCCACCACCCCATTTTGTTGGGGTGTTCTAGGACAAGAGAACTCATGCTTGTACCCTTGCTCTAAATAAATTTGTGAAAATTTTGAATTCTCAAATTCACCACCATGATCACTACGGATCCGGTTGATTTTGAGACTCTTTTCATTTTCAACTCTTTTACTAAAGCCTATGATTATTTTTAAGGTATCATCCTTATGTTTCATAAAATAGACCCAAGTATATCTAGAAAAATCATCTATTATGACTAAACAATATTTGTTACCATTTAAAGACGGAGTACTATGGCAATCAAATAAGTCAAGATGAAATAGTTCTAACGGTAAAAAGGTATTAGTTAAGGTTTTACATTTGTGTGATGTCGTTGTTTGTTTTCCTTCTTGGCATGCATCACACATTTTGTTCTTGACATACTTGATCTTTGGTAGCCCTTTGACCAACTCCAACTTGGCTACCTTGGCTATGTTTTTCATGTTGATGTGCCCCAATCTCCTATGCCATAGCTAACTTTCTTCTTCTTTTGCAACAAGACACTTAGTAGAAATGTTAGAAGCATATGAAAGATCAACATAATAAATATTTAATTTCCTATATCCAACTACCATACAATCATTTAATTCCTTGTGTCTAATCATGCATTTAGAAGATTCAAAAGAAACATGGTAGCTTGCATCACAAAGTTGACTAACACTTAATAAATTAAATTTCATATTTTCAACTAGTAAAACTTTGTGAATGACGATTTTGGGGGATACCTCAATTGTACCTCTATCTAATATCTTGAGTTTTCCACTATTTCCAAAAGGCACCGCTCCCTTCTTCACATACTTAATTGTGGAGAACTTGCTCACATCCCCGGTCATGTGTGTTGAGCAACCGCTATCCACAATCCACATACCTTGCTCTCCTACCTAAATCACATGAAAAACATAATCTTTTGGTACCCAAACATTTGGACCGGTAACATTAAGTAAAAACTTCTTAGGTACCCATGCTTTCTTAACCTTACCCTTAATGGTTGCTTTTCTATTAATCAATGAGATATAGACAACTTCTTTTTCTTTTGGCTTATATCCTATACCAGCCTTGTTGTAAACGGCTCTTTGTCGGCTAAGGATCATGTCAAGATATTTTGAGTCATTCATAAATTTCTCTAAGCATGCCTTTAAGTCACTAACCTCATCCTTAAGTTTGTCATTCTCTTCCTTAAGTATGCAAGAATCAACATGTGAAGGTTTTTCATTCCTAATGGCCTTTAGTTCTACCTTCATGCTTCTAACCTTAGATTTAGACTTATCTAGAGCCTCTTTAAGATAAGCAATTGATTTATAAAGAAGCTTAACTTTAGGAGAGTTCATTACCTCATCGTCACTAGATGACGATTCATCACTTGAAGAGTCTTCTTCTTGGCTTGATGTACCGGAGTCATCTCCTTAGGCCATGAGTGTCACATGGCATGTGACGTGGCAAAGCTCATCATCGGAGGAGGAATCTTCAACACTTGGTGTGTCCCATGTGGTTTGAGCCATCATGACCTTCTTCTTCTTCTTCTCCTTCTTATCCTTCTTTTTCTTTTCTTTTTCTTCCTTCTTCTTTAGCTCCGGGCAATTTGGCTTTATGTGCCCCTTCTTATTGCAAGCATGGCAAATCACATTATTGTTAAAATTTGAATTACCACTAAACTTACCTCTTGAAGAATGGGACCCCTTCCTTGCTTCTCTATTCTTAAACTCCTTTGATTTTCTATAGAGCTTCTTGACAAAGTGGGCCATCTCACTAGATGAGTCTCCATCACTACTTGAATCATGCTCCGACTCGGATGATGATGACACTTCATTCCTTTCTTTCTTCTTCTTTTCCTTCTTTTTCAACAAATAGAGCTAAACCCTTTTCCTTAGAGGACATGTTAGTTTGCTCATACAATTCAAACTCACAAAATAATTCATCAATTTTAATTTGAGAAAGATCCCTAGTTACCTTAATAGTATCAACTATAGAAGTCCATAGAGAAGTTCTAGGAAATGCTTGAAGAATGTACCTTACCAAATCCTGGTTGTCAACTCGCTCACCTATGATGTGGAGTCCATTCACAATATCCTTAAACCTTCCATGCATTTGGCTTACGGTTTCATGGATCTTCATTTGGAAGGCTTGAAGTTGTCCGTCCAATTAGCAAGTCCTTCTTGGCCCTCTTTGACTCCTTGGATCCTTCATTTAGCTCAACGAGCTTTTCCCATAACTCCTTGGTGGATTCGAAAGGCCCCACCTTGTTGAGTTGCTCCATTGTAATACCGCATTGGATGGTGAGTACCGCATTTGCATTTGATTCGAACCTCCTATTCATTTCCCTTGTCCAATCCTTGCTTGGAATAGGGTTTCCATGTTCATCCACCGATTTCTCAAAGCCATCTACAATGCTATGCCAAATCTCAATATTACTCATTAGATAATACTTCATCCTACCTTTCCAATACGCAAAGTGACTCCCATCGAAGAGCGGTGGCTTGGCGGTGTTATATCCCTCTTGAAGAGCCATTGATGCCTTGGTTGATGGTGAAATATTCCAAGCTAACCTGGCTTTGATACCACTTGTTGGATCTTTATAATGGCTAGAAAGGGGTGATTAGCCTTTCTTTGTTTCTACAAAGTACGTTAGCAGAAGCAATACAAATACAAATACAAATAAGAATGAGAAACAAGAAAACAATGCTAACACCCGATGTACGTGGTTCGGAGATGACGCTCCTACTCCACGGTAATCCATAAGGTGGATTAGCCCTAGCCAAGCTTCACTAAATCCTCCTTTGAATGAACCAAGGTGGAGAAACCTTGTCTTACAATGCACTCCTCTTCTTTACAATGATGGAAGATGAAGACTAGAGAAGGGGAGGTTTAGAGTCACAAAAATACTTGGAGAAAGCTTGGTGAGCACGAGGGTGTAGCTAGAAATGAGAGCACTAACTCCACCAAGCTTCCCAAGGCCTCTTCTTATAGAAGAAGGGTTGTTTTTCCCGTTGAGCTTTGATCAGTCGACTGATGCTCACCATCGATCATTGCGCGCCGGCTAACGCGGAGCGGATCCGCGGGGATTCATAGTCGCCATTTCCAACGGGAGGCCTATCAGTCGACTGATCACTTCATCAGTTGACTGATGAAGTGATCAGTCGAGTGATCACTGCGAGTAGTCGAGCGAGACCCCATTCTGTGCCCATTTTCGACTTGATCGATCGGCACAGATTGGCGATGATCGATCGTTCATCGATCGCCACTCAGTCTTGGTGATAGTCCGATTTTCACCGACTCGGGATTATATCACGATCGCTACATCGATCAATCGATCATCGATATTAGTCAAGTATGAATAATTCATACTTGAATTGACTCCCTAGACCTAGACTTGACCTTCTAACTCTTCCTTCAGCCTTGCGCCCGCCTTCAAGAGTTTCCTTCGGCCTCGTCATGTCTTGGGTTGCCAAATGCTTGGACTTTACGCCGCCAAGACTACAAGCTTGGACTTATGCTGCCAAGACTTTACTTTGGACTTCCTTTGCCAAGGTTCACTTGGACTTTACGCTGCCAAGACTACAAGCTTGGTCTTACGCTGCCAAGTCCATCCCTTGGACTTTCTTTGCCAAGGTTCACTTGGACTTTACGTTGCCAAGACTACAAGCTTGGTCTTACGCTGCCAAGTCCATCCCTTGGACTTTTCTTTTACCAAGTCTTCATACTTGGATTTCTCTGTCACTTAAACATGTTCACAATTAGATCACAAAGCATTGCTTAACTTAGATGATTATCCAAACATCAAAACATATAAATGCTTGGGGCATTGTTGCATCAACACGATTAGCTTGGTCCGCTCATTTTTTTCCGAGCCGTAAGATGAATTTCGTTGGATCGCTTGATGGAATTATATCCATGGAGTATCCTTGAGTATCATTTTTGATAGTGATTCATGATTCACCTTACGATTCTGGCAAAGTCTCTCATCAGTTACGAGTCTAGAGCTTCACTCTGGTACAGTTATTAACCTATTAATAGGTTGATTGAGAGCGTATATAAGAGCTAGAATATAATATTCGACTCAGTACTCCACTTAGTCACTTGAGGTGTGTGACTTTTCTCTGAATGCTTGAGATGGTTGTTGTGACATCTCATACTCGTACATAAGTCGAAAATTTGGGGACCAAATTTTTTATTAGTGGGGAAGAATGTAAAATACGAAAAAAAAAACTGTGATTAAGAAATTATCTTATATAATTTCTCAGGAGTTCACAGAAATTTTTCCGGATTGAAAAGGAGTCTGTATGAGGAAGATTTAAGCTTAACAGATGGTTGGGTTAAACTTAGGCTAGACTTGAGTTAGCTGAATCCATTCCACTGGCTTTAAAAACCACTCGAACCCAAATCCGACCCGCATTTGTCTTCGTCGGCTTCACCCAAATCCCGATCGCAAATCTCCTCTTCTCACTGCCGCTGCACTATCACCGCTGTCGGAGCTCACCGTCACCGGCCATGCTGGAGTTCTTCTCCTTCCTCTGTGTTCATCATCGTGACACCCTCGATTATCCCCGATCGCGATCGAGTTCTCATCGCAAAGCTTAGCTCGTCGTCGGTGTTTTTCCCCCTGTGTCGATCGCCACTGTCGTCGGTTGCCTCACCGGCGGTCGCCTACCCTCACTTGAGCTCTATTCCTCCCGATCTCGATGGTAGTGAGCTCCTCCATCCGTACGCGATCACCGACGACTGCTCCAGCTCCGTCAGCCACTTTCTTCGGTTTGCTCTATCGACAACTTGCGATGGTTTCACGGAGTTGCCGATTCCTTCTGTTTTCCTTGATCGAGCGGATCGCCCTCATCTCGTCGAGTTGATCTGTCGCCGGCCTCTTCTTGTGATTCCAAGCAGCAGCAGGCACCGATGACCCTGATCCGGTGAGCCACTCCCTTAAGCTTTGTTTGCTTTTTCTGCTTCTCCGTTGCCTGTTCGGTGGCGATTTCTGATCTGGATTATCATCTTCTCGCGAGTTGATGATGAGGCCAAGAGGAAGATCTGGCGGCTAGGTTGGAACGGGAAGGTATGTTTTGTTACAGTTTCATTTGGAGTGTTAGCTAATTGTTCGTTAGGGATTTGGTTGATTTCGGTAATGGTTGATGGCAATTTTGTGATGATTCTGTGATATTGATGAGCTGTGATATTGTGATTTTAGATAGGAAGGACGATCGAAGTAGTGGATAGCCGTTGAACGGATTTACTAGCAAGATCCAAGAATTTTGCAACTGTGATTGAGGAAGGTGAGTTTGATGAATTATTAATTTTGAAGCAAGATCTTTGTGGTGACGGGCAGCTGTGAAACTCGAGAGCAAATTGAGGTAAGATCTGTATTGATTTATGATTCGGTCGTATTTCTATGCTTCACATTGGAGGAAGTTGTTATATTGGTTGAGTTTCTGTATTTTAAGTGATATGGATGGTTAATTAAGTTAAGTGGATAAATGGATTAGATAATGATCTTATGATAGTTGTGGTATCTTGCGATTGTCGATTGGAATTGGTCTTGCCTTAATGTGGTTGTTTGATACAGATTAGATACTCGAAATTGGGGCAAGAAGTGGTACTGGTGAAGTTAATCAAGGATGTTGATTTCAGGATCTTGATTTGAGATAGATTTTCGGACGCGAAGATAGTTGGTGTTTCACATATCAGGTGGGTAATATCTACCTGGTCTGGTAGTTTTGATCAAATTCTAGTGCATGAATTTGGATATATGTTTATACATATTTACCTTAAATCCACTCATGTTTAATCATATTCTTGTACTGCCTTTGACCTTTGAGATATATTGCTGTTATTTCATTGATTATCTATCATGGATATGAACTACAAACTCTATTATGTGTTAGCTGATAGATGTTCAGTAAGTACATGTGGTTAGGGTTATCTTAGTGACCTCAGATTGGGTTACTGTGTTACATCACTAGTGTTAAGTGATGGATTGGATTATGGAGTCGATTGTTGTATCGTACACAGATTAGTTGTGCATCTATATTGGATCTAGTTGTCTGTGCATAGATAAATGTGTGTGGTTGTCAGTATGTTGTTATGGACTGGAGGTCCTAGCATGATTGTATATCTATTATGGATCGTATATCTGTGTATGGTTATATGGATTTGTCGATAGTATCTCGCTACTGACTAGAGGTCTTAGCGTGATTGACTGTCAGATGTGTATGACTCTTTGTGATATAGAGAGAGTCTTGTGGATTGTAGTCCTTGCATAGTTGACTTTTGGTTTACCAGGACTCCCCGTGGGATAGGGAGTGTGGCGAGGATACATGTATGGAGCTATGCATCATTACCTTGCATGCATGCTGTTGACTGGGTCTCCCTTGTGGTTGAGACGGGTCGTCAGTCATCCTGCCTCCCCGGCCACTCGGGGTAGTGGTAGCAGGGTTGAGGGCGGAGTATTAGATGTGCCGCACTCGACCACTATAGACAGTGGTAGCTAGAGTGGCGTGCAGTTTGTCCTGACGTGCAACACTTGGCCACTCATGGATAATGGTAGCTAGAGTCGCTTGCAGCAGGGGCCCCTAGAGTAGCATATAGCTCTATGGCGGCTAGCTACCAGTCATACTAGCCAACTCGACCACTCGAGAGTAGTGGTAGCTGGAGTCGGGATAGTTGTCATTGTCGTGCCACCCTGGCCACTCTGGGGTCATGGTTGGACGGGTTCGCAGACATGACCATGCATATGCATTGCTGATATATATGTATGCATGTATTTGATATATGTTTTACATATGCCTGTGAGATGCTGCATTTGATTGAGCTATGATTGTTGCATATGTTTGTACATCATGATACATGTCATTTGCATATTATATACTACTGTGTGTTGAGCATGATATATGTATTGGTTCATACTGTTGTATGCATTTGATTAGCGTCATGTTAGAGTGTGGTATGGACCGGGATGTTATTACATGTGATTATATACTGTTCATATGTCTGAGTGTTGGTCAGGTATGGGATTGACCTTGTACGTTATATGGGCTATGTTATTGTATATCTGTTCAGGATGATATAGCTTATGTTGTTGCAAACCGTCAGGTAAGTTGGTACATTACTTCATGTTCAGTTGATCAGTTTAGTATATACATTGAGTATGACTTTACTGTGGTTACTCGATATTAGATTTGGATAGGACTGTATGTCTATTGGACTCATGTTGTATACATGTAGATCTTCACATGTATACTTGTAGATCTCTTTACCCTATATGTTCATGCACTCTCTACATATTAACCATGAGTTTATACTCACCACCCCGGGACCCTGGGCTTCCTGTCGCCCAGGTAACAGGTAGAGGATTCCTTGGACGTTCGGAGCTCCGCCAGCTGATCCCATCTCACATCGAATAGATGGAGGTTTATTTACTATTTATTTTATTCTTGTGGATTGATGTATTCCGTATTGTTGTTTTGGGTTCTAGCCTATATTGTTTCCGTATTTGTGATATACGGACGTATTGTATGTATTTGGCCGTTGTTGTGGTTTCTATTATGATTTTTGTTGTGTCAATTCACTCCGGAGTGCACAGTTGGGTCTTTGTATCTTGTTTTATCTGTAGTATGTTTCCGCTGTGTTTAGTATGTTAATATATTCATATTATCTTGTTATTGTGGGCCTACGAGCCTTGTATTAACCTGATATGTTGTCACGTACAGAGTAGATGTCGTTCGTTTGCTTTTCGGTACGGCATACTCTCGGGGCGTGACAAAGGCACTCTCTCTACCACACAGAGAGTCAAACCCAACTGACAATCAACCACGCTAAGGCCTCCAGTCCATGGAGAGATACTATCGACAATCCATATAACCATACACAGATATACGCCTACCAGCAGCGTGCGCTGGGCGGGTGGAGGTGCTCGATGCCCCCCTGTCCCAGCATGGTCGGCCCATCAGGCACCCACGAGCTCGTACGCCACGGGTCACCCATCACCCTGATTTACTCTCGTCAACCAGTGGGGACTCTAGTTGAAGGCCTTGGGGCGGGACCAATTGGCCCTGTGGATTAGTGGGCGCAAGCCCGACACCACAGGTTAATCAAAAAAAAATACACAGATATACGATCCATAATGGATATACAATCATGCTAGGACCTCCAGTCCATAACCACATACTGACACTCATACTTATCTATGCACAACCACTAGATCCACCATAGATGCACAACTAATAAGTATACGATACAACAATCGACTCCATAATCTAATCCATCACCTAACCCTAGTGATGTAACACAGTAACCCAATCTGAGGTCACAAAGATAATCCTAACCACCTGTACTTACTGAACATCCATCAGCTAACACATAATAGGGTTTATAGTTCATATCCATGCTAGATAATCAATGAAGTAATAGCAATATATCTCAAAGGTCAAGGCAGTACAAGCATATGATTAAATAAGAGTGGATCTAAGATCAAAGTAATAGTATAAGTCCAAATTCATGCACCAGATTTAGATCAAACTACCTGACCAGGGTAGATATTACCCACCTGATACGTAATATGTGCCATCCATCTCTACGTTCATGTATCTAACACAATCAACATCCTGTAACAATAGGATACAATTAAGTACCATGACATATCTAATGATCGAATCAAATCCTACATCAACCTTATATCTCGATCAATTAATCGAACAATCTAATACTATAAGATGAATGAATTCATATTAACCAATCTACCAACATCATATGAGCTGTAACTCGCTACTACATTGACAAACATGATATACTTCCAATAATATATCTATATAGTAACACTCCACAAAGTCCTCAATCTGCACTTACCTGATGTTATTTCATCCACTCACAGCAGAGCCACTATCGAAACCAACCACTGTCCACCTCCCAGCTTGCTCAACCGAAGAAGCTTGAAATTCAGAATCAACAACCTCGCAACCCAGGAGCAATGTCAGATCTCACCATAGAAACACATAACAATGAAATGATCACCATCTTGCAAGGTGATTGTAAGCCAAGTTCAAACTCAACGTAAAGCAACAATGAACAGAACATAATCAGGAGAATATCCACAGGGTAACCAACACATTACCAAGAATCCCAGATCCCAGCTACCCTTAGGAATACACAGGTCCTGCTACAATAGAGTCATCCCAAATTCAATGTTGCTGTGGGAAAAACACCATAACCTTCTTCACAACACAACCCCCATGTCTGATCTACGTTGTTCCTTGCAATAAGCTCCTACATCCTGTTCCCGTTCACAGCTGCTCGTCACCACAAATATTTGAACTACAAGTGAAAACTATGATCGAGAATGGATCTCATCGAAGATCAAGGAAATTGGCGACATCTTACCTAACTACGACAGCAATCAGCCGAAGGCAGCTCACGATCCGGCAGGGCCAGCGACCGAGAGCTCTGACAATGGTGATAAGGCAACTTAAGTGGAGATCAACTAGCTCGACGTCGACGATGGTGTTGGAATATATACTGAAAGCCTAGCTCTTTTTGTATGAACATTTTATTTTAAAATAAGAATCACATGATCATTGTTTGCACTTTATATATTTATTATATGTGTGCATATTGTCTAATATTTTACATTGTAGATAACATGGTGCTTGGTGTGGCACAGAAGATCATGTTATCAGTCCCTTGTAAAATATAAGTAGAAGCTCACAACCAAGATGGTTTTGGACAAACCATTGGCATGGTTGTAGTGTAGCTTGGTATTGTTTTGTCTTGAACATAGAGTTACACTAGTACACTTAGGTGTATTGAGTAGGACCGACATAGAGGTGATTCAATTTATTGCTGACTACATAATTGAATCGGACCTCGGATATTATGTTGTACATGCTCTTAATCCCGATATAATAACGGGCACATATACTTAGTATTTATTTCTTTGATTTACCAGAGGGTGAGATTTAGATGGATTAAATCAATATGCCCGGTAAGTTGGGAAATAATATTATTTACATGGTGTGCCGTTGATTATAGGAGGAAACCGTGTCCTATATATTAGGTTGATGATGTCCCCTTGAGGAGCTCATAAGGTTCATCATGTAAACCCAGCTGGTTGACTTAGTCAACATGATGATAAGGTTGAGTGGTACTACTCGAGGAATTAGATGTTAATTAATTGATGGTCAGTAAATCAATTAATTGACGGACATTCGATATCTTAAACACGGGGAGATGGATGTACAAATAATATATGGAGCCCATATTGATTTATGGGGTTGGTGAGGTAGTTCAATGATGATCCTCTAGTGGAATGGAACATCATTGATGGATCAAGTTTGTGTGGTTCCGATCCATCGGGTGGCCAAGATCCAACTCCTCCTTATGGTCCCTATCATAGCCTAATATAATCCTTGTGAAGTCTAGATCCAAGAATGTAAAACAAAACCTAGAACCAACGGTTGGGATTAAATCCCTAGATCCGATGGTTAGGATGAAACCCTAGAATCGACGGTTGGGATTAAATCCCTAGATCCGACGGTTGGGATAAAACCCTAGATCCGACGGTTGGGGTGAAACCCTAGATCCGACGGTTGGGATGAAATCCTAAGATCCGACGGTTGGGATGAAACCCTAGATCCGACGGTTGGGATAAAACCCTAGATCCGACGGTGGAGATTAAATCCCTAGATCCGACGGTGGAGATTAAAGGAGGCTTAAGCCCAATTCTATAAATAGAGGGCTTAGGCTTGGGCGGCAAGATAATTCAATTGGAGTTAGGGTTTGGCTCTTCTCAAAGTGGCCGACTAGGGTTTAGAAGCTAGGGCTTGGGCGGAAATCTTCTTCCATCAAGTAGTTGTCGGCACCCATCTTCTTCCATCAAGACTTGGCCGGCGCCCATCCTCTTGGCCACTCTCTTATTCCTTGGCCGGCGGCTCTCCTTCCATTGGTGGCCGGAGTTCACTTCTCCATACTCTCCAAGGTGGCCGACGGTTCTCCTTCCATTGGTGGCCGGCGCTTCATCCACTTGTTCCTTGGCCGGCGGTTGCATCAAATTCCCTAACTTGATGGCCGGTTCTAGAAAGGATAGGTATTTGTTGGTTCTTCTCTTTGTTCGCAGCGGACAAGGAAGGGAAGAACGCGATCTAGAAGGCTTCTACTCATGGAGGATCTTCGTCCACACGTCGTCCACGAGAAGGATAGGACATACGGTAGAAGATCATAAAGTATAAAGTTTTTTTAACTTTATTTACAGATCTGAGCATGTTCTTTTATGTTTTGATTATACATGTATGCATATGAATATATATTGTATAATCATGGACCCCGAAGACAAACACAAAAATCGGTGATCCGTCCGTCGTCTCTTCCGCGGCTAACCAACTAGAAGAGTTGAGTTGCTTGAACAACTAGTTTGTTCAAGCGATCACTCAAGTTGTTAGCACGACGACGAATAGGTTGTGCTAAGGAAACTCATCCCATCCGGATTAATTCTTTAATTAGTGAAAATTTTAATCCGGGGACATGGGAGCCAATGAGCCTCCGAGAAGCAACTCCGTACAAGTGGTATCAGAGCCACGGTTTCCGGTTTTGTGTGTTTTGGATTCGGTTACTTTCATGCACATATCATATATTGAGTATGCCGGATAATAGTAGGATGTGCGTAGGCTAACTTTTTGGTTGCAGGCATAAGATCCGACTATTATGGCTATTTGGTTGTATGTGATTGTTTTGTGTGTGATTGTATGTATATTATTTGAATCCTCGGGGTTGACGAGGCTAGATTAGTATTTAATTTTTGTAATTAAATACCACATTGTTTAGCCGCTCATTTTAGTTTACATTCGATCTAGATTATTTGTACACTCCTTCGTGGAGTATAGGATCGATGGATGTAAATTAAAATAGTTTTATCTCGGCTCGGATCTCTTTGGTGACTTGCGCACGGGAAAAGATGGAGCAGACGAGGTGGCGACACGACGGGATGCATATTGGAGGAAAATGTCATAATAGTTGGAAAAATTCTGTTTTTTTCCATATTTATTGCTTATTTGTTTTATATGCATGTTGTGTATGTTTTAAAATTCCTCATTTTCAATTTACTAAGTGGGAGAGGGACATTTTAATTAATTCCCGCGGCCTCCATTACAATTTGACGTGTGATGCAACAAACTTGCGCGTTGGCTTTGAGTGCCTTCCTCCCCATCGGATGGGTTTGTTTGCGGATCACTAGGTCAAATAATGGTTATAGGAAATTATTTAGGAGCGTGTGTACTTCCCCATCAGTAAGGCACAAAATCCGAAATAATTCCCTTAGTATCGTGTAATGGTGAACACTTAGATGCAAATAAAAAGTATCCTCCCAATCGGAGTCACTGCTTTTATTTGTAGGGCTAAAGAGGAACAAACTATTAATTTTATTTGTCAAAAAGTAAGGTTGACAAGATAATAAAATTAATGGGTAAAACCTCCTCTTACAAATGTAGAATTCGTATACGTCCACACTATCGTGGCATGCGATATTCTCGGTGTTTTGAGGTGTTGGTTGATTTCCGAATTTTATTGTTTTGAGGAATCAATAATATTTGAAATCTAATATTTTGATCATTGTGATTTTTAGGATTTTCAAATGGCTTTCTACCCACTTGCTATGATTTTAAAAGAAAACAAACTTACTGGACCAAACTACATTGATTGGAAAAGAAACCTGGATATTGTCTTAACTGCGGAGGAGTACAAATTTGTACTCTTCGAGGTCTGTCCTCCTAAGCCCACCAATGACTCTGATGAAAAGGAGAGAGATAGTTATAAGAAATCGATCAAGGCAGATGAGATGGCGCGGTGTTACATTTTGGTATCTATGTCAAATGTGCTGCAACATCAGCATCAGGCCATGGCCACGGCTTATGACATGATGGTAAATCTCAAGGAACTTTTCGGACATCAGAGTAGGGCGGCTAGGCAGGAGGCAATGAGAAACTTGATGACGACCACCATGATTGAGGGAACACCCGTTAGAGATCATGTTCTCAAGATGATGGCTCATCTTAATGAGATGGAAGTCCTCGGAGCTGAGATCGATGGGGAAACCTAGGTCGATATCATTCTCCAGTCTCTGCCTAGGAGTTTTGAGCAGTTTTGCCTCAACTACAACATGAACAAGAGGTTGTATTCGTTGGCGGAGCTTCTGACAGAACTCCAGGCGGCAGAGGGGCTTTTTCGTTAGAGTGCTCAAGCCATGGTCGCTCAGAAGGTTTCTTCCTCTAAACTGAAAGGTAAGAAGAAGAAGAAGCAAGGTGGAGCAAAGAAAGTGGCAATGGGACCTCAGGCAGGAGTGAAGAAGCCGAAAGGCAAGTGCTTCACTTGCAAGCAGACTGGACATTGGAAGGCGGACTGTCCTCGCCGAAAGAACAAAGATATATCTTCTTGTGTAGTTGTTGAAACATGTTTAGCGGTGTTATCTACCAGTGCCTCGTGTGTAGATACAGGAGCCACTGATCATGTCTGCAATACTTTGCAGGGGTTCCAGGAAACCCGACGACTAGCTGAGGGAGAGATTACCATCTTCATGGGCAATGCTTCAAAGCTGGCAGCTATTGCAGTGGGAGACGTTTATTTATCTTTTGATAGGAATAAAGTTTTGGTTTTGAGAAATTGTCTTTATGTACCTACTTTTAGAAAGAATTTAATTTCAGTTTCTAAATTGTTTATGGATGGATATTCTGTTTCTTTTAATGATAAAGTGGTTATAAAAAGGAATAGGGAGATTATCTGTTCTGGTACATTGGTTGGCAATTTATATACTCTTGAACCGAAAACTCCCACGATGCATATAGAAATCAATAACTCATCTTCTAAATCTAATAAGAGAAAAGAACCTTCGCAAATGAACCAAACATATCTTTGGCATCTAAGGCTTGGTCATATTAACCTAAGCAGGATTCAAAGGTTGATAGTTGATGGATCTTTGGGTTCATTAGTGGTGGAGGATCTCCCAACCTGCGAATCTTGCTTGGAAGGTAAAATGACCAAGAGGCCTTTCAAGGCCAAGGGGTATAGAGCCAAAGATGTGTTAGAATTGGTTCATTCTGATTTGTGCGGTCCTATGTCTATCCAGGCAAGAGGTGGTTTTGAATATTTCGTCTCTTTTATAGACAATTATTCAAGATATGGATACATTTACTTGATGCGCCGTAAGTCTGAATGCTTTGACAGGTTCAAAGAATTCAAGGCTGATGTGGAGAACCGTCAAGGTAAAAGTATCAAGACATTACGATCTGATCGTGGTGGCGAGTACCTATTGGGAGAGTTTAGGAGTTACTTATCAGAGGCTGGGATTCAATCCCAATTGTCCGCACCTGGCACACCCCAGCAGAATGGTGTGGCGGAGCGAAGGAATAGGACTCTTATGGAGATGGTCAGATCGATGATGAGTTATTCTGAGTTACCTGATTCGTTCTGGGGGTTTGCTCTGGAAACAGCAGCACACATTCTGAACTTAGTTCCATCTAAGTCAGTACCCTCTACTCCCACAGAGTTGTGGACTGGGCGAAAGCCTAGTCTAAGACATATTCAGATTTGGGGTAGTCCAGCACATGTGCTGAAGGGAGATGCTGGTAAGTTGGAATCTCGTACGGAAGTATGCTTGTTTGTTGGCTACCCTAAGGGAACGAGGGGTGGTTTATTCTATAGTCCTAGAGATCAGAAGGTGATCGTGAGTACGAATGCCAGATTTCTAGAGGAGGACTATGTGATGAACCACAAGCCCACGAGTAGGATTGTTCTTGAGGAGTTGATAGGGGAAGTCCCGACTTCAGTACCACCGGTACAAGAGGAGACACCATAAGTCACTGCACCGCGTGTCACACAGCATACACAGGAGGCACCTCGTCGTAGTGGGAGGGTTGTTAGACAACCCGAGAGATTCATGTTTTTGGGAGAGTCTTCGGACTTAGTCCTTGGTGAACATGAACCTGATCCCTGGACATATGACGAGGCACTCCAAGATAGAGATGCAGTATCTTGGCAAAGAGCGATGAATTCAGAGATAGAATCTATGGATTATAATCAGGTCTGGAAGCTAGTAGAACCACCCGATGGTATTAAAACCATTGGATGCAAGTGGATCTACAAGAGAAAATGAGGAGTAGACGGGAAGGTTGAGACCTTCAAAGCTAGGCTTGTTGCGAAAGGGTATACTTAGAAAGAGGGTATCGATTATGAGGAGACCTTTTCGCCGGTAGCCATGTTTAAGTCTATCCGGATTCTCTTATCTATAGCTGCTCATATGGACTATGAGATTTGGCAGATGGATGTCAAGACAGCTTTCCTTAACGGAAGTCTTGAGGAGAACATCTATATGCGGCAACCAGAGGAATTCATTGCTAAAGGCAAAGAGCATCTTGTTTGTAAGCTTAATCGGTCCATTTATGGATTGAAGCAAGCTTCTAGATCTTGGAACATCCGCTTTGATGAGGTAATTCAGTCATATGGATTTAATCAAAGTCCGGATGAGCCTTGTGTATACAAGAGATGTGACGGAAACGTAGTGGTGTTTCTTGTACTATACGTAAATGACATTTTGTTAGTTGGCAACAATATCAAAGTGTTATCAGACGTAAGGGTATGGTTGTCCAAACAGTTTGATATGAAGGACTTGGGAGAAGTGGGACACATCCTTGGGATCAAAGTTATAAGGGATCGCAAGAAAAGGATGTTGTGCTTATCTCAAGCTTCATACATTGACACTATCCTTGCTCGTTTTAGCATGCAAAACTCCAAGAAAGGTTTTCTACCTTTTAGGCATGGAGTTCCTTTATCTAAAGAGATGTGTCCCAAAACATCAAAGGAGATAGAGGACATGAAGGCGGTTCCTTATGCTTCGGTAGTAGGAAGCCTTATGTATGCAATGCTATGTACGAGACTGGATATCTACTTTGTCGTGGGCATGGTTAGCAGATATCAGAGTAATCCTGGACAAGGACATTGGACTGTGGTAAAGCATATATTGAAGTACCTGAGAAGGACTAGGGATTATATCTTTGGTTTCAAGGCGGATCAATTAGTCACATGGGTTACCAGTTGATTTCCAATCGGATAGGGACAAGAGTAAGTCTACCTCGGGGTTTGTGTTTACTTTTGGAGGTGGAGCCATAGTATGGAGGAGTGTCAAGCGAAATGCGTGGCGGACTCTACCATGGAAGTGAGTATGTGGCGACCTACGAGGCGGACCAAGGAAGTGTATGGCTCGGGAACTTCTTGATGGACTTGGATGTGATTCTGGTTTGCCCGAACTATCACAATTTATTGTGATACTTGATGGTCTGATTGCAAACTCGAAGGAACCACGAGCCCATAAGGCGAGTAAACACATAGAAGCAAGTACCACCTTATACGAGAGATCGTAAAGCGAGGAGAAGTTGTTGTCGCCAAGATTGCATCGAGAGGATAACTGGCGGATCCATTCACTAAGGCCCTTCAGTAGCGTTTGATAGGCATGTGGAGGACATGGGGATCAGATGTATGGCAGAGTGATGACGGCATAGTCTTTTAGTATAAGTGGGAGATTGTTGGAATGTATACTGAAAGCCTAGCTCTTTTTGTATGAACATTTTATTTTGAAATAAGAATCACATGATCATTGTTTGCACTTTATATATTTATTATATATGTGCATATTGTCTAATATTTTATATTGTAGATAATATGGTGCTTGGTGTGGCACAGAAGATCATGTTATCAGTCCCTTGTAAAATATAAGTAGAGGCTCACAACCAAGATGGTTTTGGACAAACCATTGGCATGGTTGTAGTGTAGCTTGGTATTGTTTTGTCTTGAACATAGAGTTACAGTAGTACACTTAGGTGTATTGAGTAGGACCGACATAGAGGTGATTCAATTTATTGCTGACTACATAATTGAATCGAACCTTGGATATTATGTTGTACATGCTCTTAATCCCGATATAATAACGGGCACATGTACTTAGTATTTATTTCTTTGATTTACCAGAGGGTGAGATTTAGATGGATTAAATCAATATGCCCGGTAAGTTGGGAAATAATATTATTTACATGGTGTGCTGTTGATTATAGGAGGAAACCGTGTCCTATATATTAGGTTGATGATGTCCCCTTGAGAAGCTCATAAGGTTCATCATGTAAACCCAGCTGGTTGACTTAGTCAACATGATGATAAGGTTGAGTGGTACTACTCGAGGAATTAGATGTTAATTAATTGATGGTCAGTAAATCAATTAATTGATGGACATTCGATATCTTAAACACGGGGAGATGGATGTACAAATAATATATGAAGCCCATATTGATTTATGGGGTTGGTGAGGTAGTTCAATGATGATCCTCTAGTGGAATGGAACATCATTGATGGATCAAGTTTGTGTGGTTCTGATGCATCGGGTGGCCAAGATCCAACTCCTCCTTATGGTCCCTATCGTAGCCTAATATAATCCTTGTGAAGTCTAGATCCAAGAATATAAAACAAAACCTAGAACCAATGGTTGGGATTAAATCCCTAGATCCGATGGTTAGGATGAAACCCTAGAATCGACGGTTGGGATTAAATCCCTAGATCCGACGGTTGGGATAAAACCCTAGATCCGACGGTTGGGGTGAAACCCTAGATCCGACGGTTGGGATGAAATCCTAAGATCCGACGGTTGGGATGAAACCCTAGATCTGACGGTTGGGATAAAACCCTAGATCCGACGGTGGAGATTAAATCCCTAGATCCGACGGTGGAGATTAAAGGAGGCTTAAGCCCAATTCTATAAATAGAGGGCTTAGGCTTGGGCGGCAAGATAATTCAATTGGAGTTAGGGTTTGGCTCTTCTCAAAGTGGCCGGCTAGGGTTTAGAAGCTAGGGCTTGGGCGGAAATCTTCTTCCATCAAGTAGTTGTCGGCGCCCATCTTCTTCCATCAAGACTTGGCCGGCGCCCATCCTCTTGGCCACTCTCTTATTCCTTGGCCGGCGGCTCTCCTTCCATTGGTGGCCGGAGTTCACTTCTCCATACTCTCCAAGGTGGCCGGCGGTTCTCCTTCCATTGGTGGCCGGCGCTTCATCCACTTGTTCCTTGGCCGGCGGTTGCATCAAATTCCCTAACTTAGTGGCCGGTTCTAGAAAGGATAGGTATTTGTTGGTTCTTCTCTTTGTTCGCAGCGGACAAGGAAGGGAAGAACGCGATCTAGAAGGCTTCTACTCGTGGAGGATCTTCGTCAACACGTCGTCCACGAGAAGGATAGGACATACGGTAGAAGATCGTAAAGTATAAAGTTTTTTTAACTTTATTTACAGATCTGAGCATGTTCTTTTATGTTTTGATTATACATGTATGCGTATGAATATATATTGTATAATCATGGACCCCGAAGACAAACACAAAAACCGGCGATCCGTCCGTCGTCTCTTCCACGGCTAACCAACTAGAAGAGTTGAGTTGCTTGAACAACTAGTTTGTTCAAGCGATCACTCAAGTTGTTGGCACGACGACGAATAGGTTGTGCTAAGGAAACTCATCCCATCTGGATTAATTCTTTCATTAGTGAAAATTTTAATCCGGGGACATGGGAGCCAATGAGCCTCCGAGAAGCAACTCCCTACAGATGGCATATCATCGAAAGAGGTGAGCTGCGATAACGAAATAGGGGAAGGGAAAAGCTACACGATCTGGAGAAGATAGGCTACCGGCTGGAAGGGAAGAACTCTTGCGTGGTCGACACTAGAGAACTCTGACAATGACGAGTGGAAGCACAGGGAAGATGCGATCGGAAATGAGGAAGCGTCGGTGATAGAGAAGAAGAGACGACAACGACCACAAATTGAGCTCGCGCCGGTCACGATGACCGAAGAAGTCGACGGCGTCGTGTGCGATCGGGAAGGCTACGGCGGCGAAATGAGGGAGAGAAGATTTACGATCAGGGAAGGAGAAGAAATCAGGGATCGCGGAGAGAAATCACGGGTTCAAGTCCTTTAAGGCCTGTGGAATGGGTTCAGTCAACTCAAGTCTAACCTAGGTTTAGTCCGAGTTAACTCAAGCCGACCTAACCACCCATTCTAGCTTAAATCTTCCTCGTATGGACTCCTTTTGAATACGGAAAAATTTCTATGAATTCCCAAAAAAATTATATAAGACAATTTCTCAACTAACAAGGTTTTTTTTTTCCGTATCTTACATGTTAGGGATTTCATATACATGCCAAGTGGTTGGTCTTCCATGACCCACTTGGTCTTCTCACTTGTCAATGCTCTATTAGACTTTCGACCACCAAGTGTTTGGTCCTACCTAACCCACTTGAATTTCTCTCCACTTGTCAAGTATTTAGTCAACTTTGACCTACTTGGATTTATCTCCACTTGTCTCGTATCTGATTAATCTTGACCTACTTGACTTCTTCACTTAACTTCTCCATTTATCAAGTATCCGATCAACCTTGATCTACTTGACTTCTTCACTTAATTTTTCCTCTTATCAAGTATCCGATCAACCTTGACCTACTTGACTTCTCTCCAAATTCTTTCTATAAAATCTTAACTACATCATGGTCGACCTGACACGATGATGATTAATCTAACTCTTTCTTCATCACTCTTTATCACACAACTCAGATGTCACATACCATCCTTAACATATCATTCATATTGTAAATATCAAAATTAATTCAACTCAAGTTCAATTCGAAGTTGGTCAATCTTGACCTGAGACCAATTGTGCCAATAATAAACTCATCCATTTAAACTCAAAATGAGTCAAGAGCCTAATCATGGCGTTGAGCATAATTTTTGTTTTTTTATTTTCTATTCTCATTTATTTAGGGTCATATCACCAAAACAATCTCAATTATACATGTATTATTTAGTCACACTAGAAAAGAATAAAGAATTTGCGATGAATTTTACAATGAATTTTGAATAAAAATTCATTATAAAATATTTTTGCAACGAAATTTGCAATGAAACTGTTTTCGTTGCAAATAAGTCGCTGCAAAATTTTGTGACGAAAAAAATAAATTTGTCACAATTTTTGCAATAGATAATTATTTTATTACAAAATATATTGTAAATTAGTGACAAAATTTGCAACAAACGAACATTTGTCATAGATATTTGTGACGAAAATAAGTTTTTGTTGACAATATTTGCAACAAAATTATTTTTTGTCGCAAATATTTGTGACAAAAATAATTTCGTTGTAAATATTGGTGATGTCACAAATATTGGCAATGAAAAATATTTTTGTCACCAAATTAGCGATGAAATATAATTTCATCATAAAATCTCATAAATATATATATATTAGTAGTCGCTCATATGATACACCAGTCAATTGATGTGGCACAACAGTCAATTGATTGTCTAAAATTTGGTGATGAAAATATTTTTTCGTCACAAAAACTATGATGAAAAAAATATTTTTATCGCCAAATTGGCAATGAAATATAATTTCATTGTAAAATCTAGTAAATATGTATATTTATATTTCGTCGTAAAATCCCGTAAATATGAATATATTAGCAGTCGCTGATACAGTACACCAATTGACTACGTGCCTCACTAGTCTTCTGATTGTCTAAAATTTAGCGACGAGAATATTTTTCATTATAGTTTTGTGATAAAATATTATTTTTGTTGCTAAATTTTGGACCATTAGTCGACTGCCTATAGCCATCAATCGACTGAAAATGGACTAGTCGACTCGCCAATCAACCAAAAAATATTCTGTGGTCTATTATAGTACCACCAGTCGATTGACATCTTGCAGAATGACTAAAACTTTTGTTGCTCGCTACAGATCACCACCAATCGATGTCTTGATAGAGTCGATCGCTGGCTAGTTTTCGCCTAATAATCGAGTATCACGATCGATTTTTTGCTAGTCAACTGCTACTTAGTTATTTGGGTGGAGAAGAGCCAACAATCTGTACGGATGTATATTGAAAAGTCTATCTTTTGTATGAACATCTTTATTTTGAAATAAGAATCACATGATCATTGTTTGCATATTTTTATGGTTATGTAATATTGTCTCATACTTTACATTGTAGATAACATGGTGTGTGGTGTCGCACAGGAGATCATGTTATCGGCCCCTTAAAAAGTATAAGTAAAGGCTCACAACCGAGATGACTTTGGGCAAACCATCGGAATGGTTGTAGTGTGATTTGGTATTGGTTTGTCTTGACCATAGAATCACACTAGTGCACTTTGTGTGTATTGAGCAGGACCGACTTAGAGGTGATTCGATTTATTGCTGACTACATAATCGAATCTGACCTCAGATATTATTTAGTACATGCTATTAATCCCGATATAATAACAAGCATATATACTTAGTAGTCATCTCTTTGATTTACCAATGGGCAAGATTTATAGATTAAATCGATAGGCTCGATAAGTTGGGAGATGATATTATTTATATGGTGTGCCGTTGATTATAGGAGGAAATCGTGTCCTATATATTAGGATGATGATGTCCCCTTGAGGAGCTCATAAGGTTCATCATGTAAACCCTGCAGGTGGACTTGGTCCGGCATGATGAAAAGGTTGAGTGGTACTACTCAAGGAGTTAGATATTGATTAATTAATGGTCAGTAAATTAATTAATCGACGGACATTCGAGATCTTAAACATGGGGAGAAAATGTACAAATAATATATGAAGCCCATATTATCATATGAGGGTTGGTGAGGTAGATCAATGATGATCATTTAGTGGATTGGATCATCATTAGTGGATCGGACTTTATGTGGGCTTGATCCATGGGTGGCCAAGATCCAACTCCTCCTCATGGTCCCTAATGTAGCCTATTAAGACCTCATGAAGCTTAGATCCAATGGATAGAAACAAAACTCTAAAATCCATAGGTAGAGATTAAATCCCTAAGATCCGACGGTTGAGATTAAATCTCTAGATCCGACGGTTGAGATTAAATCTCTAGAACCAATGAAGAAGATTAATTCATGAATTATCCCTAACTCTATAAAAGGAGGCCATGGGAGTTGGCGTGGATGATCATCAAGGAGAGCTAGGGTTTGGGCGGCAAGGAGGAATCCTAGTTGAGATAGGATTAGGGTTAGGGTTTGGAGGCTAGGACAACACCAAATAAGGAAGGTGATTGTTTCTTCTTCCTCCTCTTGTGGACGGCATACAGATTTGTTTCTAGCCCCTTCCCAACCCTTGGCCAGCACCCAAAAGCTCCCTTCTCCCTCTCCTTAGGTGGTGGAAACAAGATATAGGGCTTCCCTTGGTGTCTTGATTGTTTTCCATCATCTTCTCCACCTTCTAGTTTGCCGGCGACAAGGAGATTGGGTGCTCCTTGTTGGTTGGTTTTAGGGAGAAAAAGCTTGTTTCTACTCTTCCTCTTGCTTTCGAAGAGCAAGGAAGGAAGATTTGCGATCTAGGAGCTTCGACTTTTGGTAGATCGTCACCCACACGACGTCCAAAAGGAGGATGGTCATACATTAGAAGATCGAGAGGTATATCTATTATCTTTTCTCTTTTGTTTATTGCTTGTATTTGTTTTTCAATTATAAGAATGTTATAAATCTGTAAATGGCTAAATAATACTTGGATCCCGAGCATAAACATGAAAACCGGCGATCCGGACATCGTCTATTCCGCGACTACTCGTAGAATAGAGGTTGGTCGCTTGAACAACTAGTTTGTTCAAGTGATCTCTCTAAATGAATAGCACGACGATGACTTGGTGGTTTGGGCAATCCCTTTTGTCTAGGATTAAATTTTTTAATCCGGGGACATCGAAGGGATCGACATGGTCAAGCTACCGAGGTGAAGTGGGAAGCGAAGTTTCCCCTCACGGACTCGATAAGCAAAACCCTTCAATTGGTATCAGAGCTAAGGTTTCCGATTTTGTGTGTTTAGGATTCGATTAATTTTTATGCACTTTTTCATATATTATATGTGCCAGATAATTGTAGGATATGCGTAGTTTAACTCTTTGGTTGCAGGCATAAGATCCGACTATTATGGCCATATGTGTGTATGTGATTGTATGTGTGTAAATATTTATTTTGTTGAATCCTCGGGGGTTGACGAGACTAGTATTTAGTTTTTGTAAATTAAATACGGCATTGTTTAGCCACTCTTTATTTTATTTTACTTTTGATCTAGATTTCATGTACATTCCCTCGTGGAGTATAGGATCGATGGATGTAAATTAAAATAGGTTTTAGTCTCGGCTCGGATCTCCGGATGGCTCGTACATGGCATAGGAGGAGAGGACGAGATGGCGATGCGACAGGAGTCATATTAAAGACAAAAGTCATAATAGTTGGAAAATAATTTATTTTTCATATTTATTGCTTTTTGTTTGATATGCATGTCGTAGGCTAGGAAAATTCCTCAATTTCAAATTACTAAGTGCGAGAGGGATATTTTTATAAATTCCTGTGGCCTCCATTACGATTTGACAAGTGATGCAAACAAACTTGCGCGTAGGCTCTGAGTGCCTTCCTCCCCATCGGATGAGTTTGTTTGCGTATCACAAGGTCGAATATGGTTTTAGGAAATTATTAAGGAGCGTGTGTACTTGCCCATCGTAAGACACATAACCCGAGATAATTACCTTGGTACCGAGTAATGGTGAACACTTAGATACAAATATAAGTATCCTCCCCATCGGAGTCACTGCTTTTATTTGTAGGGCCAAAGAGGAACCAACTATTAATTTTACTTGTCAAAAAGTTAGGCTGACAAGATAGTAAAATTAATGGGTAAAACCTCCTCTTACAAATGTAGAATTCGTATACGTCCACACTATCGTGGCATACGATATTCTCGGTGTTTTGAGGTGTTGGTTGATTTTAAAATTTTATTGTTTAAGGAATCAATAATTTTTTGAAATCTAATGTTTTGATTTATGTGATTCTTAGGTTTTCTTTCAAAATGACTTTCAACCCACTTGTTGTGATACTGAAAGAGAACAAACTTACTGGACCCAACTATGTAGATTGGAAGAGGAATCTAGACATTGTCTTGACTGCTGAGGAATACAAATATGTACTCCTCAAAGAGTGCCCTCCCAAGTCTGCAGATGATTTTGGGGAAAAGGAGAGAGAGAGCTATAGGAAGTGGATCAAGGCCGATGAGATGGCACGGTGTTACATTTTGGCATCTATGTCAAATGTACTCCAACATCAGCATCAAGCCATGCCCACTGCCTATGATATGATGCTCAATCTCAAGGAGCTTTTCGGATATTAGAATCGAGCTGCGAGGCAAGAGGCCATGAGAAATTTGATGACGACCACCATGATCGAGGGAACACCCGTGAGGGATCATGTTCTCAAGATGATGGCTCATTTGAATGAGCTAGAGGTCTTAGGAGTTGAGATCGATGGGGAAACCCAGGTCGATATCATACTCCAGTCTCTACCTAGGAGTTTTGAGCAGTTTCGCCTCAACTACAACATGAACAAGAGGTTGTATTCGTTGGCGGAACTTCTGACAAAACTCCAGGCGACAGAGGGACTATTTCATCAGAGTGCTCAGGCACATGCCGTGGTGACCCAGAAGGTTTCTACTTCTAAGCCGAAAGGCAAGAAGAAGAAGAAACAAACTGGGGTAAAGGCGGTGGGAGGTACTCAGGGAGGAGTGAAGAAGACGAAAGACAAGTGCTTCACTTGTAAGCAGACTGGACACTGGAAGAAGGACTGCCCCAACTTCAAGAACAAAGGTATATCTTTTGGTCTAGTCGTTGATGTTGGGGATCGATTGGCCGGCTAGAGGGGGGTGAATAGCCCTCGTTCGTTGGATGTCGTATTTTGTTCGTCTACAAAACATTAGCGCAAGCGGAATATACAAATACAAACAAAGACAAACAAAATATAAGCAAGCAATACAAACACCGAGATGTAACGTGGTTCACAGTTGCGCCGCTAATCCACGGTCCGATTCGTCCACGGTGAATCACTCCGAAACCCAATCACTATTGGTCTCTCCTTTGCACCAAGCTAGGTGGAGGTAACCTTTACAAACACTCCTCTTACAAATAGAATGGAAATAAGCTTGAGTAAGAGGATGGAAAGCTTTAGGGAACTTTGGGAGAGTATTAGAGCATGAGCATTAGGCTCCCAAACCCTTACCCCCTTCCTTTTTATAGAGGAAGAGGGTTTCTTCCCGTTGACACAGGAGCATCGATGCCCTCGATCACCGATCGATCCCGTAGCCGCGCTGCCCAATAACGGCCGCTTTCCACGCTGGATTCCATCCAGCGATGGCATCACCGATCGATCGATGGGACCATCACCGCGATGCTCGATCAATGAGTGCTCACCGAAGTCGACTCCATTCTCGGCTGCAGATTACATCATCACGACCGCTTCCGGCATGATCGCATCGACATCGATCCGATCGCCCCATGGCAATGACGCCAAGCCCTAAACCGGTCTTATACCCCGATCAACCCATCGATTAGAGCAATGATCCGCCATGACATGGCAATGACCGTGTCGAAAACCCATCCGACACTTGGCCAAATGGCCAAGTTTCACCTAAGAGCTACCCTTCCCGGGTTACAATCGCCACTCATCTCCTGAGTCCTCGCCTTCGGTTCTTCTTCGTTTCTCGCCACGCCCCCAAAGATCAGCGACGGCTCTGCAATGCTCCTTCGCGTCTCTTGCCTCGAAGTCTACTTCCTCCGGCTTCACTCCAAGCTTCTCGTCCGGCGGTCCCTCGGATGCCCCAAGCGCACAGCTTCCGCAAAGCAATCCTTCACTGACTCAAGGCACGAGTGATGAGATGTGAAACTCACCACGGCTCCATGTGTGAATTACTAAGTCCTGCACGACTTCAACGCACATATCAAATCAACATAACAAACTAACTTAAACCCTTTTCCACACCATCAAAATCATATTACGGCAAGAGATTGCCCTAACAGTTGAAACATGTTTAGCGATGTTATCTACCGGCACCTAGTGTGTAGATATGGGAGCCACTGATCATGTCTGCAATACTTTGCAGGGGTTCCAGGAAACCAGACGACTGGCTGAGGGAGAGATTACTGTGTACTTGGGCGATGCCACGAAGGTGGCGGCTGTTGCAGTGGAAGATGTTCATTTATCTTTTGAGAAAAATAAACTTTTGGTTCTTAAGAATTGCCTTTATGTACCCTTATTTAGAAAGAATTTAATTTCAGTTTCTAAATTGTTTATGGATGGATATTCTATTTCTTTTAATGACAGAGTTGTTATAAGAAGGAATAGGGACATTATCTGTTCGAGTGCATTGATAGGAAATTTGTACACACTTGAACCAAAACCTCCCACGATGCAAATTGAAGTTAATAACTCATCTTCTAATTCCAATAAGAGAAAAGAACCTTCGAAGATGAACCAAACATATCTTTGGCATCTTAGGCTTGGTCACATTAACCTAAGCAGAATTCAAAGGTTGATAGCTGATGGACCTTTGGGTTCATTAGTGGTGGAGGATCTCCCAACCTGTGAATCTTGCTTGGAGGGTAAGATGACCAAGAGGCCTTTTAAGGCCAAGGGGTATAGAGCCAAAGATGTGTTAGAATTGGTTCATTCTGATTTGTGTGGTCCTATGTCTATCCAGGCTAGAGGTGGTTTTGAGTATTTTATCTCTTTTATAGACGATTACTCAAGATATGGATACATTTACCTGATGCGCCGCAAGTCTGAATGCTTTGACAAGTTCAAAGAATTCAAGGCTGATGTGGAGAAATGTCAAGATAAAAGTATCAAAACACTACGATCTGATCGTGGTGGTGAGTACCTCTTGGGAGAGTTTAGGAACTACTTATCAGAGGCTGGGATTCAATCCCAATTGACTGCACCTGTCACACCCCAGCAGAACGGTGTAGCAGAGCGAAGGAATAGGACTCTTATGGAGATGGTTAGATCGATGATGAGTTATTCTGACTTGCCAGATTCGTTTTGGGGATATGCTCTAGATACGGCGGTGTACATTCTGAACTTGGTACCATCTAAATCAGTGCCTTCTACTCCCACAAAGTTGTGGACTGGGCGAAAGCCTAGTCTAAGACATATTCGAATATGGGGGAGTCCAGCACATGTGCTGAAGGCAGATGTTGGTAAGTTGGAACCTCGTACAGAAGTACGCTTGTTCATTTGCTATCCCAGCGGAATGAAGGCTGGATTATTTTATAGTCCTAGAGATCAGAGGGTGATCGTTAGCACAAATGCCAGATTTCTAGAGGAAGACTATGTGATGAGCCACAAGCCCAAGAGTAAAATTGTTCTGGAGGAGTTAAAAGGGGAAGTCACTTCTTTAGTACCACCAGTACAAGAGGATATACCACATGTCACTGTACCGCGTGTCATAGAGGATACACAGGTGATACCTCATCGTAGTGGGAGGGTTGTGAGACAGCCTGATAGATTCATGTTCTTAGGAGAATCTTCTGATTTGGTCCCTGGCGAACATGAACCTGATCCCTGGACATATGATGAGGCAATCCAAGATAAAGATGCAGTATCTTGGCAATGTGCAATGAATGCTGAGATTGAATCTATGGATTCAAATAAGGTCTGGGAGCTAGTAGAACCACCCGATGGTATAAAAACCATTGGATGTAAGTGGATCTACAAGAGAAAGAGAGGAATAGATGGGAAGGTTGAGACCTTCAAAGCAAGGCTTGTTGTGAAGGGGTACACTCAGAAAGAGAGTATCGATTATGAGGAGACCTTTTCGCCGGTAGCCATGCTTAAGTCTATCCGGATTCTCTTATGCATAGCAGCTCATATGGATTATGAGGTGTGACAGATGGATGTCAAGATAGCTTTCCTTAATGGAAGTCTTGAGGAAAACATCTACATGAAGCAACTAGAGGGATTCATTGCTAATAGCAAAGAGCATCTTGTGTGCAAGCTTAATCGGTCCATTTATGGATTGAAACAAGCTTCGAGGTCTTGGAACATCCACTTTGATGAGGTGATCCAGTCTTATAGATTTATTCAAAGTCCGGATGAGTCTTGTGTATACAAGAGATGTGACAGAAATGTAGTGGTATTTCTTGTACTATACATAGATGACATTTTATTGATTGACAACAATATCAAGGTGTTATCGGACGTAAGGGTATGGTTGTCTAAACAGTTTGATATGAAGGACTTGGGAGAGGTAGGACACATCCTTGGGATCAAGGTTATAAGGGATCGCAGGAAAAGGATGTTGTGCTTATCCCAAGCTTCATACATAGACACGATTATGGAGCGTTTTAGCATGCAAAACTCCAAAAAGGGTTTTCTACCTTTCAGGCATGGAGTTCCTTTATCTAAGGAGATGTGTCCTAGATCATCTGAGGAGATAGAGGAGATGAAGGCGGTTCCTTATGCTTCGGCAGTCGGAAGCCTCATGTATGCGATGCTCTGTACGAGACCAGATATCTGCTTTGCCATGGGCATGGTCAGCAGATATCAGAGTAATCCAGGATAGGGACATTGGACTGCAGTAAAACATATATTAAAGTACCTAAGAAGGACTAGGTATTATATGCTAGTTTACCGGGCAGACCAATTACTCCCTGTGGGTTACACAGATTCCGACTTCCAATTTAATAGGGATAACAGTAAGTCTACCTCAGGTTTTGTGTTTACTTTGGGAGGTGGAGCCATTGTATAGAGGAGTGTCAAGCAGAAGTGCGTGGCAGACTCCACCATGGAAGCTGAGTATGTGGTGGCCTTTGAGGCGGCCAAAGAAGTTGTATGGCTCAGGAACTTCCTGATGGACTTGGATGTGATTCCTGGTTTGCCCAGAACTATCACAATTTATTGTGATAATAGTGGTGCAGTTGCAAACTCGAAGGAACCACGAGCCCATAAGGCTAGTAAACACATAGAGCGCAAGTACCACCTGATACGAGAAATCATAAAGAGAGGAGAAATTGATGTGGCCAAGATTGCATCAGAGGATAACCTGACAGATCCTTTCACTAAGGCCCTTCCGGCGAGAGATTTTGATAAGCATGTGGAGGGAATGGGGATCAGATGTATGGCACTTTAAGGACAACATAGTCTTTTAGTATAAGTGGGAGATTGTAGGGATGTATACTGAAAAATCTATCTTTTGTATGAACATCTTTATTTTGAAATAAGAATCACATGATCATTGTTTGCATATTTTTATGGTTATGCAATATTGTCTCATACTTTACATTGTAGATAACATGGTGTGTGGTGTCACACAAGAGATCATGTTATCGGCCCCTTGAAAAGTATAAGTAAAGGCTCACAACCGAGATGGCTTTGGACAAACCATCGTAATGGTTGTAGTGTGATTTGGTATTGATTTGTCTTGACCATAGAATCACACTAGTGCACTTTGTGTGTATTGAGCAGGACCGACTTAGAGGTGATTCGATTTATTGCTAACTACATAATCGAATCGGACCTCAGATATTATTTAGTACATGCTCTTAATCCCGATATAATAACGGGCACATATACTTAGTAGTCATCTCTTTGATTTACCAATGGGCGAGATTTATAGATTAAATCGATAGGCTCGGTAAGTTGGGAGATGATATTATTTATATGGTGTGCCGTTGATTATAGGAGGAAACTGTGTCCTATATATTAGGATGATGATGTCCCCTTGAGGAGCTCATAAGGTTCATCATGTAAACCCTGCAGGTGGACTTGGTCCGGCATGATGAAAAGGTTGAGTGGTACTACTCAAGGAGTTAGATGTTGATTAATTAATGGTCAGTAAATTAATTAATCGACGGACATTCGAGATCTTAAACATGGGGAGAAAATGTACAAATAATATATGGAGCCCATATTATCATATGGGGGTTGGTGAGGTAGATCAATGATGATCCTTTAGTGGATTCAATCATCATTAGTGGATCGGACTTTATGTGGGCTTGATCCATGGGTGGCCAAGATCCAACTCCTCCTCATGGTCCCTAATGTAGCCTATTAAGACCTCATGAAGCTTAGATCCAATGGATAGAAACAAAACTCTAAGATCCATAGGTAGATATTAAATCTCTAAGATTCGACGATTGAGATTAAATCTCTAGATCCGACGGTTGAGATTAAATCCCTAGAACCAATGGAGGAGATTAATTCATGACTTATCCCTAACTCTATAAAAGGAGGCCATGGGAGTTAGCGTGGATGATCATCAAGGAGAGCTAGGGTTTGGGCGGCAAGGAGGAATCCTAGTTGAGATATGATTAGGGTTAGGGTTTGGAGGCTAGGGTGGCACCAAATAAGGAAGGTGATTGTTTCTTCTTCCTCCTCTTGTGGTCGGCATCCAGATTGGTTTCCAGCCCTTTCCCAGCCCTTGGCCGGTGCCCAAAAGCTCCCTTCTCCCTCTCCTTAGGTGGTGGAAACAAGATATAGTGCTTCCCTTGGTGTCTTGATTGTTTTCCATCATCTTCTCCACCTTCTAGTTGGCCGGCAGCAAGAAGATTTGGTGCTCCTTGTTGGTTGGTTTTAGGGAGGAGAAAAAGCTTGTTTCTACTCTTCCTCTTGCTTTGGAAGAGCAAGGAAGGAAGATTTGCGATCTAGGAGCTTCGACTTTTGGTAGATCGTCGCCCACACGATGTCCAAAAGGAGGATGGTCATACATTAGAAGATCGAGAGGTATATCTATTCTCTTTTCTCTTTTGTTTATTGCTTGTATTTGTTTTTCAATTATAAGCATGTTATAAATCTGTAAATGGCTAAATAATACTTGGATCCCGAGCATAAACACGAAAACCGGCGATCCGGACATCGTCTATTCCGCGGTTACTCGTAGAATAGAGGTTGGTCGCTTGAACAACTAGTTTGTTCAAGTGACCTCTCTAAACGAATAGCACGATGATGACTTGGTGGTTTTGTTGGGATGTATACTGAAAGCCTAGCTCTTTTGTATGAACATCTTTATTTTGAAATAAGAATCACATGGTCATTGTTTGCACGTTATATTTATATGTGTGCATATTGTCTAATATTTTACATTGTAGATAACATGGTGCCTGGGTGCGGCACAGAAGATCATGTTATCAGTCACTTGTAGAATATAAGTAAAGGCTCACAACCAAGATGGTTTTGGACAAACCATTGGGATGGTTGTAGTGTAGCTTGGTATTGTTTTGTCTTGAACATAGAGTTACACTAGTACACTTAGGTGTATTGAGCAGGACCGACATAGAGGTGATTCAATTTATTGCTGACTACATAATTGAATCGGACCTCGGATATTATGTTGTACATGCTATTAATCCCGATATAATAATGGGCACATGTACTTAATATTTATTTCTTTGATTTACCAGAGGGTGAGATTTCTATGGATTAAATCAATATGCCCGGTAAGTTGGGAAATGATATTATTTACATGGTGTGTCGTTGATTATAGGAGGAAACCGTGTCCTATATATTAGGTTGATGATGTCCCCTTGAGGAGCTCATAAGGTTCATCATGTAAACCCTGCAGGTTGACTTAGTCAACATGATGATAAGGTTGAGTGGTACTACTCGAGGAGTTAGATGTTAATTGATTGATGGTCAATAAATCAATCAATTGACGGACATTCGATATCTTAAACACGGGGAGATGGATGTACAAATAATATATGGAGCCCATATCAATTTATGGGGGTTTGTGAGGTAGTTCGATGATGATCCTCTAGTGGAATGGAACATCATTGATGGATCAAGTTTGTGTGGTTCCGATCCATCGGGTGGCCAACACCCAACTCCTCCTCATGGTCCCTATCGTAGCCTAATATAAACCTCATGAATTCTAGATCAAATGATGGAAAACAAATCTCTAGATCCGACGGTTAGGATTAAATCCCTAGAACCGACGTTTGAGATTAAATCTCTAGATCCGACGGTTGGGATTAAAACCCTAGAACCGACGGTTGAGATTAAATCTCTAAATCCGACGGTTGAGATTAAAACCCTAGAACCGACGGTGGAGATTAAACCAAGGCCTAAACCTAACTCTATATAAAAGGGAGAGGAAAGGTTGGATAAGGTGGGCGGCAAGTTTAAAAGATTGATAAAAAATTTTTTTTTAATTCTATGCCACCTTGGGCGGCAAGATTAGAATTAGTTAAAAAAAAATTTAAGATTAGAATTGGTGAAAAAAAAAAATTCCTATGCCACCTTGGGCGGCAAGATTATAGGAAGAAAAAAAAATTTACTAATTCCTTGCTACCCTTGGGCGGCAAGAAAATTGGGAATTAGTTCCTATATTTTTGGCTACCTCATCAATAACCAAGTTTCTCCTAAGTTCTATAAATAGGGGCTTAGGCTTGGACGGAAGAAAGAGATATGGATTAGGGTTAGGGTTTGGTTGATGGTGTTGGGCGGCAAGGCTTCTCCTTCTTCCAATAGTTGGCCGGCAACCCATCCTCCCTATTCCTCCTTGATTTGGCTGGCGCCCAAGTTTTACCTTTCCTTCTATGGCTTAGGTTGGATGGAATTAGGATGGCTTCCCTTGGGTGGCAACCAAAACCTAGATGGGATAGGATTGGGGTTGGGCGGCTAGGGTTAGGGTTTTGGGATTAGGTTGGGCGGCAACATAGAGATGAAGATCTTCTTCTTCTTCCTTCTAAGTGTTGGCCGTCCACTATCCATGTTCCCTATACCTTGGCCGGAGCTCAACCTATTCTCCTTCCCTTCATCCTTGGCCGGAAATTAGGAAAGCTTTGTCTAGGATTTTGGCGGCAACAAGGAGGAGGATTGTTTTCCTTTCCTTTCTCCAAGTGTTGGCCGGCGACCATACCCTTGGTGTTTCTCTTTCGGTTGGCTTCCATACTCCATTCCATCTTCTCTTTGGACCGGCGGCAAACATCATGCTTGGAGCTTGAAGGTTGGTCCTAGATAAGAGATGAGTTTTGTTTCCATTTTGTTCTCTCTATTCTTGGGGCCGGCGGCATCAATCCTTTGTGGATTGGTGGTTGGCTCAAGCAAGAAGCGAAAGAGAGTTCTTCTTTCTTTGGATTGAAGAAGATCTAGGATGCTTCAACTTGTGGAGGATCTTCGCCCACACGAAGTCTACAAGGAGGTTAGGACATACGATAGAAGATCAAGAGGTATAAAAGTTTTATAACTTTTATTATTGTTCTTTGCATGTTCTTATTTGATATGCTAGCATATGTTCTTTATGTTAGTATATGTTGATTATACTAGTTTACATTTGCATGTATTTGTATAATCATGGACCCCGATAAGAAACACAAAAACCGGCGATCCGTCCGTCGTCTCTTTCGCGGCTAACCGACTAGAAGAGTTGTGTTGCTTGAACAACTAGTTTGTTCAAGCAATCGCTCGAGTCATTAGTACGGCGACGAATTGGTTGTGCTTAGGAAACTCATCCCCTCTGGATTAGTTTTCATTTGTTGAAAATTTTAATCCGGGGACATGGGAGCCAATGAGCCTCCGAGGATTAGCACATTGCCAACAATTGGTATCAGAGCCACGGTTTCCGGTTTTGTGTGTTTTGGATTCGGTTACTTTTCACGCACTTATCATTTATTGTGTATGCCGGATAATAGTAGGATGTGCGTAGGCTAACTTTTTGGTTGCAAGCATAAGATCCAACTATTATGGCTATATATGTGTGTATGTGATTGCATGTGTGTGTGATTGTATATTATTTGAATCCTCGGGGTTGACGAGGCTAAATTAGTATTTAATTTTTGTAATTGAATACGACATTGTTTAGCCACTCTTTATTTTATTTTACTTGCGATCTAGATTTCATGTACACTCCCTCGTGGAGTATAGGATCGATGGATGTAAAATAAAATAGGTTTTATTCTTTGCTCGGATCTTCGGATGGCTCGTACATGGCGTAGGAGGAGCGGACGAGGTGGCGACACGACAGGACGTATATTGGAGAACAATGCCATAATAGTTGGAAAAATTCTAATTTTTCTATATTTATTGCTTATTTGTTTTATATGCATGTTGTGTGTGCTTGAAAATTCCTCATTTGCAATTTACTAAGTGGGAGAGGGACATTTTAATTAATTCCCGCGACCTCCATTACAATTTGACGTGTGATGCAACAAACTTGTGTGTCGGCTCTGAGTGCCTTCCTCCCTGAGGACGGGTTTGTTTGCGGATCACTAGGTCAAATAATGGTTATAGGAAATTATCTAGGAGCATGTGTACTTCCACATAGGTAAGGCACATAATCCAAAATAATTCCCTTAGTATCGTGTAATGGTGCACACTTAGATGCAAATAAAAGTATCCTCCCCATAGGAGTCACTGCTTTTATTTGTAGGGCCAAAGAGGAACCAACTATTATTTTTATTTGTCAAAAAGTAAGGTTGACAAGATAATAAAATTAATGGGTAAAACCTCCTCTTACAAATGTAGAATTCGTATACGTCCACACTGCGTGGCATGCGATATTCTCGGTGTTGGTTGATTTCGAAATTTTATTGTTAGAGGAATCAATAATTTTTTGAAATCTAAAGTAATGATCTATGTGATTCTTAGGATTTTCAAAATTGACTTTCAGTCCACTTACTGTGATACTAAAGGAAATAAGCTTACTGTACCTAAATAATGTTGATTGGAGAAGATTCTAGATATTGTCTTATCTGCTAAGGTGTACAAGTATGCACTCTTCAAAGAGTGTCCTCAAGCCATCATTGCTCAAAAGGGTTTCTACTTCTAAAGGCAAGAAGAAGAAGAAACAAGGTGAAGCAAAGATGGTGGGAGGATCTCGGGAAGAGTGAAGAAGCGAAAGGCAAGTACTTCACTTACAAGGTGGATGGACATTGGAAGGAGGATCGTCCCAATTCAAAAGCAGTAACAAAGGTATATCTTTTGTACTAGTCATTGAAACATGATTAGCGGTGATATCTACCGGCACCTGGTAAGTAGATACGGGAGCCACTAATCATGTCTGCAACAATTTGCAGGGGTTCCAGGAAACCCGATGACTAGCTAAAGGGGATATTACCATTTACTTGGGCAATGCCATGAAGATGGCGGCTATTGCAGTGGGAGATGTTTTATTTATCTTTTGAGAAAATTAAGGTTTTTGGTTCTTAAGAATTTCCTTTATGTACCCTTATTTAGAAAGAATTGATTTGGTTTCTAAATAGTTTTTGGATGGATAATCTATTTCTTTTCATGACAGATTTGTTATAAAAGGAATAGGGACATTATCTATTCAGGTACATAGATAGGAAATTTATAACTTGAACCACAAGCTCCCACGATGCAAATAGAAGTTAATAACTCATCTTCTAATTCCAATAAGAGAAAAGAACCTTCGAAGATGAACCAAACATATCTTTGGCTTCTTAGGCTTGGTCACATTAACCTAAGCAGAATTCAAAGGTTGATAGCTGATGGACCTTTGGGTTCATTAGTGGTGGAGGATCTCCCAACCTACAAATCTTGCTTGGAGGGTAAGATGACCAAGAGGCCTTTTTAAGGCCAAGGGGTATAGAGCCAAAGATTTGTTAGAAATGGTTCATTCTGATTTGTGAGGTCCTATGACTATCTAGGCAAGAGGTAATCTTGAATATTTCGTCTCTTTCATAGACAATTATTCAAGATATGGATGACACTACGATATGATCGTGGTGGTGACAACCTCTTGGGAGAGTTTAGGAACTACTTATCAGAGGTTGGGATTCAATCCCAATTGACTGCACCTGGCACACCCCAGCAGAACAGTGTAGCAGTACGAAGGAATAGGACTCTTATGGAGATGGTTAGATCGATGATGAGTTATTCTGACTTGTTTTGTAGTCCTAGAGATCAGAGGGTGATCGTTAACACGAATGCTAGATTTCTAGAGGAAGACTATGTGATAAGCCACAAGCCCAAGAGTAAAATTGTTCTGGAGGAGTTAAAAGGGAAGTCACTTCTTTAGTACCACCGGTATAAGAGGATATACCACATGTCACTGCACCGCATGTCACAGAGGATACACAGATGATACCTCGTCATAGTGGGAGGGTTGTGAGACAGCCTCTCAGATTCATGTTTTTGGACAAATCTTCTGATTTGGTCCCTAGCAAACATGAACCTGATCCCTAGACATACGACGAGGCAATCCAAGATATAAATACAACATCTTTGCAAAGTGCAATGAATACTGAGATTGAATCTATGGATTCAAGACAGGTCTGAAAGCTCTTATGCATAGCAACTCATATGGATTATGAGGTGTGACAGATGAATGTCAAGACAGCATTCCTTAGTGGAAGTCTTGAGGAATCCATCTACATGAAGCGACCAGAGGGATTCATTGCTAAGGGCATAGAGCGTATTGTATATAAGCTTAATCGGTCCGTTAATGGACTGAAGCAAGCTTTGAAGTCTTGGGACATCCGCTTTGAGGAAGTAAATCCAGTCTTATGGATTTATTCAAAGTTCGGATGGGTCTTGTGTATATCAGAGATGTGACGGAAACGTAGTGGTATTTTTGTACTATACGTAGATGACATTTTGGTGGTTGGCGACAACATCGAAGTGTTATCAGACGTAAGGGTATGGTCGTCCAAACAGTATGATATGAAGGACTTGGGAGAAGTGGGTCACAACCTTGGGATCAAGGTTGTTGTGCTTATCCCAAGCTTCATACATAGACATGGTTTTGGATCATTTTAGCATACAAAACTCCAAGAAGGGTTTTCTACCCTTCAGGCATGGAGTTCCTTTATCTAAGCAGATGTGTCCTAGATCATCTGAGGAGATAGAGGAGATATAGGCAGTTCCTTATGCTTCGGCAGTAGGAAGCCTAATGTATGCTATGTACGAGACCAGATATCTACTTTGCCGTAGGCATGGTCAGCAGATATCAGAGTAATCCAGGACAGGGACATTGAACTGCGGTAAAGCATATATTGTAGTGCCTGAGAAGGACTAGAGATTATATGCTAGTTTACCGGGCAGACCAATTACTCCCTGTGGGTTACACGGATTCTGATTTCCAATCTGATAGGGATAATAGTAAGTCTACCTCAGGGTTTGTGTTTACTTTGGGAGGTGGAGCCATAGTATGGAGGAGTGTCAAGCAGAAATGCGTGGCGGACTCCACCATGGAAGCTGTGTATGTGGCAGCCTATGAGGCGGCCAAAGAAGCTGTATGGCTCAGGAACTTCCTGATGGACTTGGATGTGATTCCTGGTTTGCCCAGAACTATCACAATTTATTGTGATAATAATGGTGCAGTTGCAAACTCGAAGGAACCACGAGCCCATAAGGCTAGTAAACACATAGAGTGCAAGCACCACCTGATACGAGAAATCGTAAAGGAGGTAGAAGTAAGTTGTCGCCTAGATTGCATCAGAGGATGACCTGGTAGACCCTTTCACTAAGGCCCTTCTGGAAAGAGCTTTGATAGGAAAGTGGAGGGAAGGGGAATCAAATGTATGGCAGTATGATGACAACATAGTCTTTTAGTATAAGTGGGAGATTGTTGGGATGTATACTGAAAGCCTAGCTCTTTTGTATGAACATCTTTATTTTGAAATAAAAATCACATGATCATTGTTTGCACGTTATATTTATATGTGTTCATATTGTCTAATATTTTACATTGTAGATAACATGGTGCCTAGGTGCGGCACAGAAGATCATGTTATCAGTCACTTGTAGAATATAAGTAAAGGCTCACAACCAAGATGGTTTTGGACAAACCATTGGGATGGTTGTAGTGTAGCTTGGTATTGTTTTGTCTTGAACATAGAGTTACACTAGTACACTTAGGTGTATTGAGCAGGACCGACATAGAGGTGATTCAATTTATTGCTGACTACATAATTGAATCGGACCTCGGATATTATGTTGTACATGCTCTTAATCCCGATATAATAACGGGCACATGTACTTAATATTTATTTCTTTGATTTACCAGAGGGTGAGATTTCTATGGATTAAATCAATATGTCCGGTAAGTTGGGAAATGATATTATTTACATGGTGTGCCATTGATTATAGGAGGAAACCGTGTCCTATATATTAGGTTGATGATGTCCCCTTGAGGACCTCATAAGGTTCATCATGTAAACCCTGCAGGTTGACTTAGTCAACATGATGATAAGGTTGAGTGGTACTACTCGAGGAGTTAGATGTTAATTGATTGATGGTCAGTAAATCAATCAATTGATGGACATTCGATATCTTAAACACGGGGAGATGGATGTACAAATAATATATGGAGCCCATATTAATTTATGGGGGTTGGTGAGGTAGTTCGATGATGATCCTCTAGTGGAATGGAACATCATTGATGGATCAAGTTTGTGTGGTTCCGATCCATCGGGTGGCCAAGACCCAACTCCTCCTCATGGTCCCTATCGTAGCCTAATATAAACCTCATGAAGTCTAGATCAAATGATGGAAAACAAATCTCTAGATCCGACAGTTAGGATTAAATCCTTAGAACCGACGGTTGAGATTAAATCTCTAGATCCGACGGTTGGGATTAAAACCCTAGAACCGACGGTTGAGATTAAATCTCTAAATCCGACGGTTGAGATTAAAACCCTAGAACCTACGGTGGAGATTAAACCAAGGCCTAAACCTAACTCTATATAAAAGGGAGAGGAAAGGTTGGATAAGGTGGGCAGCAAGTTTAAAAGATTGATAAAATTTTTTTCCTAATTCTATGCCACCTTGGGCGGCAAGATTAGAATTAGTTAAAAAAAAAATTTAAGATTAGAATTGGTGAAAGTTTGTTTTTCCCTATGCCACCTTGGGCGGCAAGATTATAGGAAGAAAATTTTTTTTACTAATTCCTTGCTACCCTTGGGCGGCAAGAAAATTGGGAATTAGTTCCTATATTTTTGGCTACCTCATCAATAACCAACTTTCTCCTAAGTTCTATAAATAGGGGCTTAGGCTTGGGCGGAAGAAAGAGATATGGATTAGGGTTAGGGTTTGGTTGATGGTGTTGGGCGGCAAGGCTTCTCCTTCTTCCAATAGTTGGCCGGCAACCCATCCTCCCTATTCCTCCTTGATTTGGCCGGCGCCCAAGTTTTACCTTTCCTTCTATGGCTTAGGTTGGATGGAATTAGGATGGCTTCCCTTGGGCGGCAACCAAAACCTAGATGGGATAGGATTGGGGTTGGGCGGCTAGGGTTAGGGTTTTGGGATTAGGTTGGGCGGCAACATGGAGATGAAGATCTTCTTCTTCTTCCTTCTAAGTGTTGGCCGGCCACTATCCATGTTCCCTATACCTTGGCCGGAGCTCAACCTATTCTCCTTCCCTTCATCCTTGGCCGGAAATTAGGAAAGCTTTGTCTAGGGTTTGGGCGGCAACAAGGAGGAGGATTGTTTTCCTTTCCTTTCTCCAAGTGTTGGCCGGCGCCCATACCCTTGGTGTTTCTCTTTCGGTTGGCTTCCATACTCCATTCCATCTTCTCTTTGGACCGGCGGTAAACATCATGCTTGGAGCTTGATGGTTTGTCCTAGATAAGAGATGAGTTTTGTTTCCATTTTGTTCTCTCTATTCTTGGGGTCGGCGGCATCAATCCTTTGTGGATTGGTGGTTGGCTCAAGCAAGAAGGGAAAGATAGTTCTTCTTTCTTTGGATTGAAGAAGATCTAAGATGCTTCAACTTGTGGAGGATCTTCGCCCACACGAAGTCTACAAGGAGGTTAGGACATACGATAGAAGATCAAGAGGTATAAAAGTTTTATAACTTTTATTATTGTTCTTTGCATGTTCTTATTTGATATGCTAGCTTATTTCTTTATGTTAGTATATGTTGATTATACTAGTTTACATTTGCATGTATTTGTATAATCATGGACCCCGATAAGAAACACAAAAATCGGTGATCCGTCTGTCGTCTCTTCCGCGGCTAACCGACTAGAAGAGTTGTGTTGCTTGAACAACTAGTTTGTTCAAGCGATCGCTCGAGTCGTTAGCACGACGACGAATTGGTTGTGCTTAGGAAACTCATCCCCTCCGGATTAGTTTTCATTTGTTGAAAATTTTAATCCGGGGACATGGGAGCCAATGAGCCTCTGAGGATTAGCACATTGCCAACAGGTTTGGGCAATCCCTTTTGTCTAGGATTAAATTTTTTAATCCGAGGACATCGAAGGGATCGTCATGGTCAAGCTACCGAGGTGAAGTGGGAAGCGAATTTTCCCCTCACGGACTCGATAAGCAAAACCCTTCACAATCAACTGTTGCAAGACATTAGTCGACTGATGATACTATAGTAAGCCACAGATAGTTTTTTAGTTGACTGTTCAGTCGATTGATGATATAGGCAATCTACTAAAGTCTAAAATTTTTCTACAAAAATATTTTTTTCTTGCAAAAACTGCGATGAAAATATATTTTCATAACCAAATCTATGAAACTTATTTTCGTTGTAAATGTGGGAAAAAAGCAAAAAAAATCACAATAGAACGAACTATGTCTACTTGTTTTTACAACCAAAACATAGAAAATGATTCAATAAAAATTTAACATCTAATAATATAAAATAATTCACATATCAAACTCCCTAAATAATAATCGCCACACAGATAAAAATCATTCATCGTATTAAACTTAATATAAGCATATTGAATGTGACAAGTCAAATAATATTTAACAATTCAAACATAATCGACATCATCACAACCATCATCATCAAATTCATCTTCATCATCATTATTACATGCATCACCAGAAGGAGATCGAGGAGGAAATTGACTTGAACCAAAGAATAATTGAAGATGTTGCATGATGAATATTTGTTGTCTGTGAAATTCGTTCATCTGCTCATTTAAATTCTTCATTTCCTGATCCCTTTGTCTTTGTAAAGTGCAGACATCTTCAAGCTCATTATTCTTTTGCACTAGTAACTCCTTCAAATGGGTAACCTTTTTGGTCAATTGATTTATTTTTACTCTTACTGTCGTTAAGACTGAAGAAGATGTATTGAGAACTTTATAAGTTCGGCTGAAAGAACCTAATCCAATTATTCTTCCACCTTTTGACCTACCAATTTCTTCAGCCATAGATTCATATTTTCAACAGATGGCTCAGATTCGACTGTATCATCACTTGCACCTGAATTTTTTTGTGAAAATTCATCATATTTCTCCTATATTAAAAGGAAAAAAGTTAAATCATATCAAAAGAGTATAAATTTTTGAAATTGTAAACCTTCATCGTTCTAGATCTCTCCCCACTCTATATCTTCTCTTTCTTTTAAAATGCACGGGTGAAAATGTCTATGAACAATGGCTCAGTCCCCATTTTCGTGGCCTAAACAACATCATTATAAATAATAAAATAGTGCATATTAGATTAAAAAATTATGACTTGAAAAAATTCACCAATCGATGTCTATGTTCATCGATATTGATCGAGCCTCATACATACGTCGCAGACATAACTCCAAAATTATAAGCTGGATTTCTTTTATTCTATTCACTTCTTCATCTACTATCCTCAAATTCCCAATATTGAACAATCTTAGTCCAATTATCCTCCTTATCTTTGCATGATTTAGTACGTTTCGGATGTGATCACCACACTTTTTCTTTAAAATCCTCCTTATCTCCAATGTTTCACTCTTCTCCCAAGTAAATATCCGTTGCAATAGAGAAAATGTTAATTGATTATATTAACTGCAAATTTATGTATAAATTGATTGGAATAAGTTATCTTGAACTAATTCTACCATAGATTTTCTGTTTCTTCTAGTGTGCTCGTATAAGTCATCGAAGCTCCTTCCCAATGATTATTCACTATTATAAAATAAAAATACATTATATTAAATATTTATGAAAAATACATCTCTTATTAAAAACTTATATAACTTAAAAATAGAATACTTACGAATCTCTGTGAGGAGATATTAGCTCATGTATTTTTCCTCTCAATAAGTGATTGTTGCATTGGGGAAGGTACATTAGCAGGTATATGTTGAGAACTAGAAAATCCTGCAACTGGAGAAGGGACTGAAGGCACATGTCCTATAAGAGAATCTGACTGTATAGGGGTTGAAGCAGGGGAAGAGTGTGATCTTCCATCAATACTCCGTCTATGACCGCCACGTCGAAACTTTCAATCATAATTATTAGAATAAATGATGCACGCGAATGCGACCTCAAATCTTGTGATGGAGACCATCGAGGACTAGAAGCGCGCGCTCGCACTCAATGCTTGCAAGTGCACGGATGTCGTCAAGTAATAAAAAGATTATCGATCCCACAGGAACTAAGATTCGAGTACCGATTTGGTAAGTGGAGGTTATTGTTTGGAATTTAGATTTAAGGGATGTAAATGCGAGGGTTGATGGCGGTCCCAACTCAATACGGTGTCACACGGAAGAAGAAAGAAACTATGTTGTGAGATTTTTGGAAGGGATTCTAGGATTTCGGTTTCGTTTGTCTGTCATAGAACACGTTGTCAATTGGGTTTTGTCTAGGGTTCGAGCTACAGTTTTATGGAAAGGACATTATACACTCCTCCGATGAGCCTTCGCATCTATCAGAAGCTACCTCTTCCATTACCAGGTTGACCCCTGGACTTAAGATGGGATAGTTGGTACTAATATGCTGAATCGATCCCTACAATGAGTCGAAAACGGGGTGTATTTCCTACTCTATTACATCCTTCTACCCACGGTTACAAGAGATGAGGTCAACCCTTAGGTTCCTCCTTGATTCTCCTAAATCTTAAATACAATGGCTGTCACCCCTCGTATCGACTAGCATAGTAGATAGAAAACCAAAGCAATAACTATAGTTCTAAAACCAAACGCTAATTGCAAATATAAATTCAAGAACATAATTCAAATTTGGAATAACATGTTCTACACACACAAACTACTCCCTAATCCTAGAATCGGAAAGTCTACTGTAAAATACGAAAAAAAATTAATATGGATTAACCCTTTAATTAAGTGGGGTTAATTGGTGGATTAAATTGGGCTCAATAAGTGGACTAATTGGGCTGGTTTGAGCTTGGGTTGTATTGGGCTTGGGATGAAATTGGGCTTGGGCTGATTGGGCTTGAACTGGTTTGGGATGGTCTAACCAAATCGCTTGAACGGCTTGTAAAAGCTCCGAATGAATCGATCTCTCACGATTTTACCGTCTCCTTCTCTTCTCCACCTCGTTTCTTCGCTCCGCGCAATCGCGTCACCGAGTTCCAGATCGTCGACAATTGGCGAGAGCAGTTCGACGGCGCCACCATTTGGTTGATCTCCGGAAAAGGATCAAGGGGATGTTCGCCTGGGGAAATCCCGGTGACATTTCTTTCGCTCGACGAGACGGTGGTGTTGTCGCCATGGCAGTGAGCTACCTGGAAGGTAAGGATCGATCATTTCCTTTTCCTTTCGAGTGTAGCTCTGGGTTTTTGGGTTGTTTTTAGCTGATATCTATGGGATGGTAGTGATCGGAGCTTGGATTGGTTCGGTGAGCAGGGGAATAGGGGAGGAGCAGCGTCGGAGGATCTGCCGTGTTGGTAAGTAGATCTGTTCCTTCATCCCCTATAGTGTGTGGAATTTCTGTGAAGTTATAGTGATTGAGTGATGGTAGAGGTTGTTGAATCTGCCGTGGAGATCAGAGTTGAGCAGGGCTGAGCATTCCGATGGCAGCTGAGATCTTTGATTTGGTTTCCTTGATGGTGTTGTATTGTGATCTATTCGGTGGATGAAGATGATATGGGTAAGGCTTTCCTTAATTGAATAGATTATGCAGATTGGTACTCTAAACTATGATCAAGATGCTGTGCAGTGGAAGCCAAACTTGGTGGGTGTCAGATTGGGATACTTTAGGAAGGTATACTATTGTTTACAATTGATTTTGGTTGTTGTTGCTTCGATGATTGATAATTGGTGGATCGAGGTTGAGATAAGATTTGAATTGATCTATGATTCAGTTAGATTTCTATTTTTCCATATAGTTTGTCACAGCAGTTGATGAGGATGGGTTATTATTGTTCATAGTAACATTAAACTTGGATAACTCTGTTTGCAATAGAGCTTGGACTTTCCGGCAGCAATCGGGGTCACTGAGATGTTTTTCCTATGGTCTGATCCGATCGGTGTGTGAGACTGGATGTTAAGCTACTGCTATAGCTTAGATTTAGTATTACTCGATTGCTAATATTGATTTAGTTGATCGAGATACTAGGATGATGTAGGATTTGATTCGATCATTAGATGTGTGATGATACTTAACTGTAACCTATTGTTACAGGATTTTAATTGTCATAGATACATGGACGTGGAGATGGATAGCACGGATTACATATCAGGTGGGTAATATCTACCTGGTCCGGTAGTTTTGATCAAACTTCAGTGCATGAATGTGGATATATGTTTATACCTATTTACCTTAAATTCACTCATGTTTAATCATATGCTTGTACTGCCTTTGACCTTTGAGATATATTGTTGTTATTTTAATGATTATCTATCATGGATATGAACTACAAACCCTATTATGTGTTAGCTGATAGATGTTCAGTAAGTACATGTGATTAGGGTTATCTTTGTGACCTCAGATTGGGTTACTGTGTTACATCACTAGGGTTAGGTCATGGATTGGATTATGGAGTCGATTGTTATATCATACCCGTATTAGTGGTGCATCTATGGTGGATCTAGTTGTCTGTGCATAGATAAGTGTGTGGTTGTCAGTATGTGGCCATGGCCTAGAGGTCATAACGTGATGGTATATCCATTATGGATCGTATATTTGTGTATGGTTATATGGATTGTCGATAGTATCTCGCTACTGACTAGAGGTCTTAGCGTGGTTGATTGTCAGATGTGTATGACTCTTTGTGCGATAGAGAGAGTCTTGTGGATTGTAGTCCTTGCATAGTTGACTTTTGGTTGACCAGGACTCCCCGTGGGATAGGGAGTGTGGCGAGGATACATGTATGGAGCTATGCATCATTACATTGCATGCATGCTGTTTACTAGGTCTCCCTTGTGGTTGAGATGGGTCGTCAGTCATCCTACCTCCTCGGCCACTCGGGGTAGTGGTAGCATGGTTGAGGGAAGAGCATTGGATGTGCCGCGCTCGGCCACTATAGACAGTGGTAGCTGGAGATGCGCACCTGGCCACTATGTAGAGTGGTGTTAGCACTCGCCCACTATAGACGGTGGTTGTGTGACGTGCAGTTATCCTGTGTGCGGCACTTGTCTACTCATGGGTAGGGATGGCGTGGCTTACAGTAGGGACCCCTAGGAGTAGTTAGCTCTTTACGCTTATACGCTACTCAGTCATACTATCCAACTCGGCCACTCGAGAGTAGTGGTAGTTGGAGTCAGGCTAGTTGTCATGTCATGCCACCCTGGCCACTCTGGGGTCATGGTTGGACGGGTCCGCAGATAGTGACCATGCATATGCATTGCTGATATATATGTATGCATGTATTTGATATATGTTTCACATATGCCTGTGAGATGTTGCATTTGATTGAACTATGATTGCTGCATATGCTTGTACATCATGATACATGTCATTTGCATTTTATATACTGTTGTGTGTTGAGCATGATATATGTGTTGGTCCAGACTGTTGTATGTATTTGATTAGCGTCATGTCATAGTATGGTATGGACCGAGATTGTTATTACATGTGATTAATACTATTCATATGTCTGAGTGTTGGTCAGGTATGGATTGACTTTGTACATTATATGAGTTATGTTATTGTATACCTGTTCAGGATGATATAACATTGTTGGTGCAATCGGCCCAGGTTGACTCGAGTTTGACTCGAGCAAGTACCTTGACAGTAATTTGATGATAGACAAAACTCATGACATGGGATTGTCATGGGAAAGTCCAACATGGAGTTGGCATGGAAAATCCAAGCATGGAGCTTGGTGTGGGAAAGTCCAAAAAATTGCGAAGCTGTGCGCTTGGTGCATATGGGAAGTCTTGAGGACTTGGTAAGTTCACTAGGCTCGGGGTCCTTGAGATGGTGAAGGATGACATTGCGAAGTCGTGCGCTTGGTGCATCCAAGGGACCGTCGGATGGGGAGAGAATGGAGTGAGCCCAAAGGAAGCATACTTCTAGGGTATGAGACTCGAAGGATGGCATTGCGAAGCCGTGCACTTGGCGCATCCGAGGGACGTAGGCCGAGGGAAGAGAGATTCGATGGGGAACTCCATGAGGGATAAGGTGGACTTGGCCAAGTGGCTAAGACTGAGTGTCGGAGGCTCAAACTTGATGTTTGAGAGTTTACCCGACGGTCGAATGCTCAAACAACTTGGTGTTTTAGGTTTTGCCGACGGTCGCACGCGCCGATTCGATCGCTCCAAGTCGACTAGGGCTCGCCGGTGTAAGATCGTTTTGTGCTTAGCGGGCCAGCTATGGATCGCAAATCAATTGCCGAGGGATGGCAGTCGACTGATGGGAGTGTCGCAAGCACAGAATGCTCCATAGCCGACTAGGCAGTCGACTACTAGGTCACCAATCGACTGGTAGGAGATTCGTTGGAACTTGTCCGATGTGGATCTGGCCGTTGTGAGACAATGGCCACCGGGGCAGTCGACTAGGGCCTTTTGGTAGTCGACTACTAGTCGCGAAATCAGCTTGATGCAGGTTATAAAAGGAGCTCAAGAGGGAGGATTTTGCCAAGACTTTTGTGAAGCTATTGGAGGGGAATTGCTGCTGCATTCCAGACCTTCAAGAGCCATCTAATGCAAGCAACAAGCAAAGGGTTCAAAGCAAGCGTTGTAAAGTATTCTTTACGTGTATTTCGTATTTGTCTTTGTATTGCTTGTATTTCATTACTTAGTGTAATTGCTTGTGAGAGGTTTCTCCACCTCCGATGTGTAGTCGAAAGGAGTGTTATAGTTAGTGTCGTGCGCATAACTAGAGTTCGGTGAGCTCGCCCGTGGAGTAGGAATCATTCGGTTCCAAACCACGTATATCGTGTGTGTTTGTGTGTGATTGTATTTGTTGTTATTATTCATATTTGTATTAGTATTCCGCTGCGCTAACAACAATTGTAGACGAGCACGCAATGAGAACGAACGAATTACGTCTTCGAACGAAAGAGGGCTATTCACCCTCCTTTAGCCGGCCAACCACTTCACCACATCGATCCTACAAGTGGTATCAGAGCAAAGGTCGCTCTTTAAGGACTAACCTCTGCGAGAGCACTACAAAATGGCCGGCTTCATCCATCCACCAAAATTCGAAGGAGATTTTCTATGGTGGAGAAGAAAAATGGTGGTATACCTAGAAACCGATTTTGATTTTATGCTAATCTTAGAAAACGGTTTCGAATTGCCTAAGGATGAAAGAAATAGGCAAATTTAGAAGTCAAAGTGGACCCAAGACCAAGTCAAGAACTTCAAGATAAATCTCGAGGTAATAAAATTGATTAGTGATTTGTTACCTAACACTATTTGGTCTAGATTTGGTGATTATAGGGATGCAAGGGAATTATGTAATAAGATAATGGAATTCCAAGAAAATTTCCAACCGGCACAAGTAGAGGAGAATGCCGAAGAAGAAGCACCATCCACATTTGACGATGTTGATGATTTGGTAGAGACCTCCACCTCTAGCATTGAGGGGGAGGAAAGGGTTTCCATTCCGGAGCAAGATCAAAATGAAGCTTCTACCTCCGGAAGAAGTGAAGAGGCCTCCACCACCTCCCTAGGTAACTCAAGTATTATAATTTTAAATAAAGATCATATAATATGCTTTGAGTGTAGGGAGAAAGGGCATTACAAGAGCAAATTCCCTAAATTGGCTAAGAAGAAAACACCGGCACCAAAAGTCAACCCAAAGTCAAAGGATGCCAGAGTCCCCACAACTAGAAGCAAAGAGCACATTGTGTGCTTTAAATGCAATCAAAAGGGGCACTACCAAAGCCAATGCCCTAGGGGGAGGAAGAAAGGGCAAGAAGGTGTGACTCATGTAGGGGGAGCTCCTAAAGCTAACCCTAAGGTAAATTTAAATTATGCACCTTCAATTTCTAAAGTTAAAAAGCATGCTAAAAATTATTTTAGTTCTCTTGCTATTATTAATGAAAAGCATGCTAGGAGAAATAATAAGGTTTATTGCTTAGGTGCTAAGCATGTTAGTTTCTCTAAGGACAAACCTAGGACTCAAAACACTAGACCTATTTTACCTAAAGAGTCCATTAGGATAGATGAAAACCATCTAGGCATTAACCCTAAGAAGGGTAGACACATGCCTAAGAAGAAGAAGATTTTCCAAAAGATAAATGAAAATTTAAAATTGGGAAAATTAGAGTTAGAAAACCAAGCCTTGCGGTCAAGGCTAGAAAAATTGGAGAAGACCCTAGCAATCATCTCAAATTCGGTTCTAGGGTCAAATGCCCAAAAGTCTAAACCTAGGAAACAAGAAATGCCTAAGGGCAAGAAGGGTTTGGGTCACAAACCTATGTCCTACCATAATGTTCCATTTAATTATGGAACCACATCTAGGTCTAGAAAAACCAAGGCTAATAGGGAAGTTATCCCTAAGAATAGCCATGGTGTGTGTTTAGTGGCTAAGGACTTAAGGAAAACTAAGAAAGCTACTAAGAAGGTCAATGGAGGAGTCACCTCTAGAGTTGACCCAAGTAAGACCCATTTGACTAAGGCTTCAAAGCCTAAAAGGGTCATTAGGAAGGTATCTAGGGAAGTTATCCCTAGAGAATATCGTGTTAACCCAAGGAGCTCCAATATGTATTGGGTTCCTAGGAGCGTGATTGACTCACGCTAGATGGGTTAGGGTGTGTCAGCCCTAAGTGGATGGGTAGTTAACCTAGCCATGGTGAGTTGACACATTAGGATGTGCCAATGTGTTTGAGAAGTTTAAAATGATTTAAATTGGCACAATTAGGTCATAGAGGTCATGGTGTGCCATTTTGGGTTTTTGGCACACTAGGGAAAAGAATGGTTTAAGGCAAAATGAATTTAATCCCTAGAAATGGCAAATTGATTTTAACACTTAGTTATTTTATACCTTAGTATACTTTACTTGCCATAATTTGTTTGCCTTTCCATGTCATGACATTATTTTCATTTTTATCTCTATAAATGTCATGATCATGTTTAGACTTCTTCTTTATATGTCATGTATGCTAAAATGTCATTCACATGCCATGACATCATGATTTTGGCATATGCTTTTATCTATATCATATTTATGCCATAATCATATCATGCATAAACTAAAATGAAATTAAGGACTATGGCATGCTTTGATGGGAATCAAATAATATTGCCTAGAAATATGCATGAGACCATTGAAGAACAAAAAACCCACATCTCACTAGATTAATTGGCTTGTATGTGCTTTACACATCTAGATATAGGTGAGATGTTTAAGAAAAAGAAAATAAAGGTTTTAAAAACATTTTGAAAACATTTTGAAAAACCTTGGTGAAGTCTATCTTTTGATAGCTATCACCATTGAATGGGATGATACAAAGAGGGCTCTTTATTGAAGATTTTCTTAAATTTTAGACTTTGTATCAATCTCCTAATTTAATGGGTAAAATAAATTTCCAATATTTTTCACCCATAGTGTTTAGGATAAGTATTATACATATATTTTTTCAAGATTTTTAAAATTACGTATATTTACTTATGGATTTCGAAAATCCATTTAAATCAAAATCACAGAATCATATCATGATCGTACTGTAATGGCAATGATCGATGGTAAGTCCAATGACCGGTATTTGTGAGTCGGCCCACAGGATGATTTCGGGTAAACTTGATGGTTAGACCCATGTTCAGCCATGTTTTGGTCCCCTAACCACTCCTAACCCTAGGATATGCTTGGGAGAGCATTAGAGAGGGTGGAAATCCATTGGATATGGATTAGGAGAAGGGTTGAGGGTGAGTATCAATTTTAAGGTGGAAGAAAGTTCATTGTTGAACTTTGCCTTAATTTTGATTGGTTAAATGTTCCTATTGGCTTAGGGACTCTCCAAGGACATTGTTGGTGCAATGGTCAAGGGGGAGCAAGACTCTAGGGGGAGGTATCCATCATGGGAAGATGGATGTGTATTTCCTCATGGGAGGAAAATTGGGTTGCCTCTCTTAAGTGATATGGGATCACTAGAAAGATTGAGGGCATGCCAAGGGGAAGATTGCAAGATCTCATTGGGATATGAGACATTGAAACCCTTGAGGACCTTTTTGATGCAATGTCAAAAGGGGGGAGAAGTTACCAAGTTACCAATTAGGGTTCATTGGAATTCTCATTGGGATATGAGAATTGCCAATATGGGAGAATTGGTAGACTTGAGATGGTAGTTTTGTCAATCATCAAAAAGGGGGAGATTGTTGGTGCAATCGGCCCAGGTTGACTCGAGTTTGACTCGAGCAAGTACCTTGATAGTATTTTGATGATAGACAAAACTCATGACATGGGATTATCATGGGAAAGTCCAACATGGAGTTGGCATGGAAAATCCAAGCATGGAGCTTGGTGTGGGAAAGTCCAAAGCATTGCGAAACCGTGTGCTTGGTGCATATGGGAAGTCTTGAGGACTTGGTAAGTTCACTAGGCTCGGGGTCCTTGAGTCGGTGAAGGATGACATTACGAAGTCGTGCGCTTAGTGCATCCGAGGGACCGTCGGACGGGGAGCGAATGGAGTGAGCCCAAAGGAAGCATACTTCTAGGGCATGAGACGCGAAGGATGGCGTTGCGAAGCCGTGCGTTTGGCGTATCCGAGGGACGTAGGCTGAGGGAAGAGAGTTTCGATGGGGAACTCCATGAGGGATAAGGTGGACTTGGCCAAGTAGCTAAGACTGAGTGTCGGAGGCTCAAACTTGATGTTTGAGGGTTTACCCGACGGTCGAATGCTCAAACAACTTGGTGTTTTAGGTTTTGCCCGATAGCAGTCAACTGGCATAGGTGCCGATTCGACTGATCCAAGTTGACTAGGGCTTGACTGGTGTAAGGCTGGGGTTTTGTGCTTGGCAGTCGACTGCTATGGACTGGCAGTCGACTGCCGAGGGATGTCAGTCGACTGATGGGAGTATCGTGAGCACAGAACGCTCCATAGCTGACTGGGCAGTCGACTACTAGGCCACCAGTCGACTGATGGGCATCATCAGTCGACTAGTATGAGATTCGTTGGAACTTGTCCGACGTGGATCTGGCCGTTGTGAGACAACGACCACAGGGGCAGTCGACTGGGCCTTTTGGCAGTCGACTGCTGGTCGCAAAATCAGCTTGATGCAGGTTATAAAAGGAGCTCAAGAGGGAGGATTTCGCCAAGACTTTTATGAAGCTATTGGAGGGGAATTGCTACTGCATTCTAGACCTTCAAGAGTCATCTAAAGTAAGCAATAAGAAAAGGGTTCAAAGCAAGCATTGTAAAGTGTTCTTTATGTGTATTTCGTATTTGTCTTTGTATTGCTTGTATTTCAATACTTAGTGTAATTTCTTGTGAGAGGTTTCTCCACCTCCGACGTGTAGTCGAAAAGGAGTGTTATAGTTAGTGTCGTGCGCATAACTAGAGCTCGGTGAGCTCGCCCGTGGAGTTGGAACCATTCGATTCTGAACCACATATATCGTGTGTGTTTGTGTGTGATTGTATTTGTTGTTAGTATTCATATTTGTATTTGTATTCCGCTGTGCTAACAACAATTGTAGACGAGCATGCAACGAGAACGAACGAATTACATCATCGAACGAAATAGGGCTATTCACCCCCCCTCTAACCGGCCAACCACTTCACCACATCGATCCTACAAGCATATGGTGTTGCAGACCGTCTGGTACGTTGGTACATTACTTCATGTTCAGTTGATCACTTTAGTATATACATTGAATATGACTATACTGTGGTTACTTGTTAGTAGATTTGGATAGGACTGTATATTTATTGGACTCATGCTGTATACTTGTAGATCTTCACATGTATACTAGTAGATCTCTATATCCTTATATGTTGTTCATGCACTTTCAACATATTACCCCTGAGTTTATACTCACCACCCCGGGACCCTGGGTTTCCTGTCGCCCATGTAACAGGTAGAAGATTCCTTGGACGTTCGGAGCTCTGCCAGCTGATCCCATCTCACACCGAACGGATGGATGTATTCTGTATTATTGTATTTTATGGATTGCCATTTTGGGATTTTGCCCTGTATTATTTCCGTATTTGTGATATACGGATGTGTTGTATGTATTTGGCCTTTGATGTGGTTTCTATTATGTTTCTTGTCGTGTCAAGTCACTCTGGAGTGCACAGTTGTGTTTTTGTATCTTGTTTTATCTGTCAGTATGTTTCCGCTGTGTTTGGTATGTTGGTATCTTTATATATATTGTTGTTGTGGGCCTACGTGCCTTGTATTAACCCGATATGTTGCAACGTACAGGGGAGATACTGTCTGTTTACTTTTTGGCACAGCATACTCTCGGGGTGTGACAATTTTATTGGTATCAGAGCCCTAGGTTGCGAAGTTCACTTTCGGATTTTATTTCGTTCGGACATCGAGTTTTTCTTTACTCGGTTTTGGTTTTGTGAGTTCTGGGATCTGGATGTTGTAGACATCTCTGAGCTACAAGGTTTAAGGTATGTTAACAGTTATTATATATCCTTCTATTGGTTATGCATTTAGTTGCTTATAACTGGGATGACTTGTAGGATATTGGTCACTATTCGTAACCATGGTTTGAGTTGGCCACGGGAACGACATGTTGAAGTTATTAAACATGTACCTGCTATCGAAAAGGTAATTACCTTTGAGAACCGACTAATACCGAGTCGGAAAGCAGGGGTTAGGTAGTCACATCTCTTGTGGAGATCAAGGATTACAGTCCTAAAATTTTCACTAATTATGTTAGTCAGATCATTACCTATGGGGTAATGGACTAAGCGAGTATACTATTGTTGGTGTAGATAGTAGAAAATTAGTGGATGATATTCATGGGGATTTTGATCCCCGGACTGGTCGTTCTAGGTTGTATAACATTAGGAGTACTTTTGGAGTACTTGACTCGGGTTATACGAAGATAGTAGTGTTAGTTGAATACCATTATCCGGATTTAGTTGGTACTTGGTGGAAGAGATAGAAAGTAACCTACGGGAAATAATGTATCACTTGGTCACAGTTTAGTGATGTTGTGAGATAGTATTTCCTCACGTTATCTTCTTTGACTCATTGTCAGGGAATTCTTGGGCATCGAGTAGGGTGATCGTTTGGTAACGAAGGTACCATACAGAGTCGCTAGACTTGCGAGGGTTACGACCACCTAATAACTCAAAAATGTGATCGACATGTCTTAAGCCACCTACGGTTTATCGGTTGACATCTTGATCAGAATGTTTGGTTCTCCTATCAGATCCTATCGGAAGGCGTTAGACCGAGTCATGTTTATAGAAATGACTCCGTAGCAAGTGTTTTAAGAGTTAGAGATTTGATAAGCAGATATTGCAAGTCAAATTATTGGAATTAGAAGTCTTCGAATGTTTGACAAAGGAGCGAGATTGGAGTTATGAGTCATGAGCTACTATTGGAGAGATTTTCGATTGTGGAAGATCGACTGCAGATCATCAGAACCTTCTCATGCTTATCAGGGAAATCAGAAGAAAGACTCCGAAGGGATTATATGCGTGCAGTGCGGGTCACGACGACACACAAAGTCAAATTATTAGATTGAGCATTTTATCTGCTTCTACTATAAGCAGCCAGTATCTACGAGGAGAGAACGTACTTTGAAGACTCAGTTGAAGACTATGGATGGTGCTTTCGAGAGGACGATCCATAACCTCGAAAGCCGAGATCATTACAGAAGATTAGATTATCACATCAACAGCGATCTTATCTCAGACATAGGGGAGTTCTTTGATACTTCCATCCGGAAGAAGAGAGTTACTCAGCAGTATCAGCAGAAGACATCTCAAAAGACTCAGACGTCCAAACAACAACTGTTACCTCTCCAGATGACAGCAACTGTTACCTTCCCAGGCGTGGTTATGATTTGTACAGAGGATAGAGAGTCTACGACGATGGTCGTATCTATGCTGTATTCTCCAGACACATCTATACCATTTACAGAGTTGGAGTGTGCTACGATGTTGGCAGTTCTTCAGTATTTTTCAGCCGGTGGTGTACTCTTTGCCAGTACAACAGTGTTTATAATCTCCATTGCAGTTGTTTCAGTTTGTATCTCAGTTAAGCAGTTGATTTCAGGTTCTCCATGATAGCCTTTTGCATCTACATGAGCTCAGCCATTCAGAACAGATGTTGGACAAGTTTACATGATTACTCGAGAAGAGATATAGTAGACCGAAGAATTGGTCATTCGGGGTATTACTTTAGGTTACCCTATTTGCAGATATATCGAGATATACTGTAGTTACAAGTAGCTAGGTCTAGAATATTCTTAGATAGGATTAGAAGGGTTCCTGTCGACTTGTGGGTTGGTGGTATCTCTACCGTCAAGTGAGATGTTGACCAACAATCAAGAAGTCAAAGGATACCCTTAGCCTTTGCTAGACATACCTCTACTATAGACATATCCTTACGGATAGTTAAATTTTTGGAATGAGATATAACATGTATCTCTGATGTGCGTATAATCCGAGAGTATTCGGATATAGTTTCGAATGAACTCTCGGGCTTGTCACGGTATGGGCAAGTGGAATATGCGATTGAGAGTGATTTCGGGAATAGTTCCGATATTGGAGACCTCATACCAGGAGATGATTCTATTGGTATTAGTGTTGCTAAACACTGTAGAAATTGAAAGAACGTAAGTTGAAATTATATGAGGTATTGGATAGGATATTTATCTGTTCGAGTATTCCTTCTGGAAAAGATCCGGAACTCTTTGTTGAAAGAGAGATAGATCTTTGAGGTTATGCATCGATTATCGATGATGGAATGCAGTAGTTGAGAATAAATATCCTTTTTTGAGGATAAAGGATTTGTTTATCTTAGCTAAAGGACACCTGTGTACACCCTAGGATTGATATATGATTGGAGGGTTGATATTGTAATGACTTAGTGTCATACAATTATCATTGTCAGTGTGATGATTGAGCTATCATCAGCTTAGAGTAAAAAGGATGGAGGTGTATAGAAGACGATATTTCATACTTAGTATGAATTTTACAAGTTGTTGAAAATGTCGTTAGACCTATCGACGATTTAGTCGTTCATGGATTTGAGGAATCAAGTACTCTGGGAGTATTTGAGATCGATTATCATCATGTCTGTGGAGGATATATTTATGGATATATCCACAATCTTAAGGGAAGTTGTGGTATCCCTAGATTGATTTGGTATTTACCATAGATGTTAATAAGATGTTACTAGCATTATCATACCGCTGATTTGTTGGACCAAGAATGTGATAGAAATCACTTGGTCGGAAGCTTGGGAAGCTAGGTTTCAAGGCCTAAAAGGTGGCTGACTTTTGTATCAGTGTTAGTAATTCGTCTGATATGGATGGAAGGGTATTGTACGCAAATGCATCATGTTAGGGATTAGGAGTGATCCCGATGCAGTTGAATGAGACATATATTATGTGTATGCTGGTTGAGAAACTAGCGAGATTAGTCATTATAGTCTTCTAGTTACTTTCAGTTCTGGGTGACATAGTGAATTTTGGACATTAGATTAATTTCTCTTGTGAAAATAAATCTCCGTCTTTGGGAAGGATAGTGGTTCTCAGAGTTGCATTCGCTTTAGGAAGAGTTGTTTCAGGAGACTCTTCATTCGAGAGTGATGATTTATTCGGAGTGTATCCTAAAATAGTGAGTATTGAGATGTTCATGTTGGTGGAACGATATATGGGACATGGTTGATTTCGTAGTTTGATGTTGGGTATGCCAACAAGCAAAGGTGGAATATTGTGATCGGTAGGGTTACGTACCGTGATGAAGTGAGAGCCTAGTACATTAGACTGTGTTGGGGTATTATCTAGAATTCAGAAAGGACTTGATCGGATTTGGGTAGTCGATGATCGATTAGCTAGGTCCGCTCATTTTCTTTCGAGTCGTAAGATGGACTCCGTTGGATCACTTGATGGAATTATATCCATGGAGTAACCTTGAGTATCATTTCTGATAGTGATTCATGATTCACCTTACGATTCTGGCAAAGTTTCCCATCGGTTACGGGTATAGAGCTCCACTCTGGTACAGTTATTGACCTCTTAATAGGTTGATTGAGAGTGTATATAAGAGCTGGAATATAATATTCGAGCTCAGTACCCCACTTAGTCACTTGAGGTGTGACTTTGCTCCGGATACTTGAGATGGTTATTGTGACATCTCGTACTCGTACATGAGTCAAAAATTTGCGGACCAAATTTTTATTAGTGGGAGAGAATGTAAAATACAAAAAAAAAATTAATATGGATTAACCCTTTAATTAACTGGGGTTAATTGGTGGATTAAATTTGGCTCAATAAGTAGACTAATTGGGCTAGTTTGGGCTTGGGCTAGTTTGGGCTTGGGCTGAAATTGGGCTTGGGCTGATTAGGCTTGAACCGATTTGGGTTGGTCTAACCAAATCGCTCGAACAGCTTGTAAAAGCTCCGAACGAATCGATCTCTCGCGATTTCACCGTCTCCTTCTCTTCTCCACCTCGTTTCTTCGCTCCGCGCGATCGCGTCGCTGGGTTCCAGATCGTCGGCGACTGGCGAGAGTAGTTCGACGGCGCCACCATTTGGTTGATCTCCGGCCAAGGATCAAGGGGGTGTTCGCCTGGGGAAATCCCGGCGACATTTCTTTCGCTCGACGAGACGGTAGTGCTGTCTCCGCGGCGATGAGCTGCCTGGAAGGTAAGGATCGATCATTTCCTTTTCCTTTCGAGTGTAGCCTTGGGTTTTTGGGTTGTTTTTAGCTAAGATCTATGGGATGGTAGTGATCGGAGATTGGATTGGTTCGGCGAGCAAAGGAATAGGGGAAGAGCAGAGTCGGAGGATCTGCCGTGTTGGTAAGTAGATCCGTTCCTTCATCCCCTGTGGTGTGTGGAATTTTTGTGAAGTTGTAGTGATTGAGTGATGGTAGAGGTTGTTGAATCTGCCGTGGAGATCAGAGTTCAGCAGGGCACAGCATTCTGATGGCAGCTGAGATATTTGATTTGGTTTCATTGATGGTGTTGTATTGTGATCTATTCGGTGGATGAAGATGATATGGGTAAGGCTTTTCTTAATTGAATAGATTATGCAGATTGGTACTCTAAACTATGATCAAGATGCTGTGCAGTGGAAGCCAAACTTGGTGGGTGTCGGATTGGGATACTTTAGGAAGGTATACTATTGTATACAGTTGATTTTGGTTGTTGTTGCTTTGATGATTGATAATTGGTGGATCAAGGTTGAGGTAAGATTTGAATTGATCTATGACTCAGTTAGATTTCAATTTTTTTGCATAGTTTGTCACAGCAGTTGATGAGGATGGGTTATTATTGTTCATAGTAACATTAAACTTGGATAACTCTGTTTGCAATAGAGCTTGGACTTTCCGACAAAAATTGGGGTCACTAAGATATTTTTCCTATGGTCTGATCCGATCGGTGTGTGAGACTGGATGGTAAGCTACTGCTATAGCTTAGATTTAGTATTACTCGATTGTTAATATAGATTTAGTTGATCGAGATACTAGGATGATGTAGGATTTGATTCGATCATTAGATGTGTGATGATACTTAACTGTAACCTATTGTTACAGGATTTTATTGTCATAGATACATGGACGTGGAGATGGATAGCACGGATTGCATATCAGGTGGGTAATATCTACCTGGTCCGGTAGTTTTGATCAAACTCTAGTGCATGAATGTGGATATATTTTTATACCTGTTTACCTTAAATTCACTCATGTTTAATCATATGCTTGTACTACCTTTGACCTTTGAGATATATTGTTGTTATTTCATTGATTATCTATCATGGATATGAACTACAAACCCTATTATGTGTTAGCTGATAGATGTTCAGTAAGTACATGTGATTAGGGTTATCTTTGTGACCTCAGATTGGGTTACTGGGTTACATCACTAGGGTTAGGTCATGGATTGGATTATGGAGTCGATTGTTATATCATACCCGTATTAGTGGTGCATCTATGGTGGATCTAGTTGTCTGTGCATAGATAAGTGTGTGGTTGTCAGTATGTGGCCATGGCCTAGAGGTCATAACGTGATGGTATATCCATTATGGATCGTATATTTGTGTATGGTTATATGGATTATCGATAGTATCTCGCTACTGACTAGAGGTCTTAGCGTGGTTGATTGTCAGATGTGTATGACTCTTTGTTAGATAGAGAGAGTCTTGTGGATTGTAGTCCTTGCATAGTTGATTTTTAGTTGACCAAGACTCCCCGTGGGATAGGGAGTGTGGCAAGGATACATGTATGGAGCTATGCATCATTACATTGCATGCATGCTGTTGACTGGGTCTCCCTTGTGGTTGAGATGGGTCGTCAGTCATCCTGCCTCCTCGGCCACTCGGGGTAGTGGTAGCATGGTTGAGGGTAGAGCATTGGATGTGCCGCGCTCGGCCACTATAGACGGTGGTAGCTGGAGATGCACACCTGGCCACTGTGCAGAGTGGTGTTAGCACTCGCCCACTTTAGACGGTGGTTGTGTGAAGTGCAGTTGTCCTGTGTGCGGCGCTTGTCTACTCATGGGTAGGGACGGCGTGGCTTACAGCATGGACCCCTAGGAGTAGTTAGCTCTTTACGCTTATACGCTACTCAGTCATACTACCCAACTCGGCCACTCGAGAGTAGTGGTAGCTGGAGTCGGGCTAGTTGTCATGTCGTGCCACCCTAGCCACTCTAGGGTCGTGGTTGGACGGGTCCGTAGACAGTGACCATGCATATGCATTGCTGATATATATGTATGCATGTATTTGATATATGTTTCACATATGCCTGTGAGATGCTGCATTTGATTGAGCTATGATTGCTACATATACTTGTACATCATGATACATGTCATTTGCATTTTATATACTACTGTGTGTTGAGCATGATATAAGTGTTGGTCCAGACTGTTGTATGTATTTGATTAGCGTCATGTCATAGTGTGGTATGGACCGGGATTGTTATTACATGTGATTATATACTGTTCATATGTCTGAGTGTTGGTCAGGTATGGATTGACTTTGTACGTTATATGGGTTATGTTATTGTATACCTGTTCAGGATGATATAGCATATGGTGTTGCAGACCGTCATGTACATTGGTACATTACTTCATGTTCAGTTGATCAGTTTACTATATACATTGAGTATGACTATATTGTGGTTACTTGTTAGTAGATTTGGATAGGATTGTATGTCTATTGGACTCATGTTGTATACCTGTAGATCTTCACATGTATACTAGTAGATCTCTATATCTTTATATGTTGTTCATGCACTTTCGACATATTACCCCTGAGTTTATACTCACCACCCCGGGACCCTAGGTTTCCTATCGCCTAGGTAACAGATAGAATATTCCTTGGACATTCGGAGCTCTACCAGCTGATCTCATCTCACACCGAAAGGATGGATGTATTCCATATTATTGTATTTTATGGATTTCCATTTTGGGATTTTACCCTGTATTATTTCCGTATTTGTGATATATGGATGTGTTGTATGTATTTGGCCTTTGATGTGGTTTCTATTATATTTATTGTCGTGTCAAGTCACTCCGGAGTGCACAATTGTGTTTTTATATCTTGTTTTATCTGTCAGTATGTTTCCGCTATGTTTGATATGTTGATATCTTTATATATATTGTTGTTGTGGGCCTACGGGCCTTGTATTAACCCGATATGTTGCCACATACAGGGGAGATATTGTCCGTTTACTTTTCGACACAGCATACTCTCGAGGCGTGACATCTACTCCATAGATAGGAGAGGAGAAAAACAAAACACAATCATGTTCGTATAAACAATAGAAATTAAGCAAGGAATAGAAATTACAATGCAATGTGACTCTTCCCTCCGGCGTTGAAGCGCAGAATTTGGATTTCTGGCAACTTTCTTCCTCCCCGATGCGAGTTCCCGAAGCTTTTTAGGCCATCGGAGTGTCGTCCTCGCTGTCGTGCCTCCTCCATAAGGTTTGGGTGTAGCCTCCTTTATATAGACATCAGCCTGGATCTCTCTAAAACCTGAAAAATAACCGACTCGCATCGGAATCGCACAGCACCACACGGGCATGTATTTCCACACGACCAGGCCATCTTTGGCGATGGGGTGGCCAATTTCACCCCTTGGACATGACCGTGTGTAGCCACATTCCCTGGTTGTGTGTATCCACACGCCCTAGTCGTGTCCCCTTCTGCGTCCAGCTGTAAAATGTCCTTCTTTTGCTCCGAAAGTGTGCTTTTTTCCCCATGAAACACTATCTTACACACAAAAGTACAAAGAGCAAATCTCCGAACTAGAAAATAGGAAATGCATGCAAAACAAAGTGAAATATGCATGAAACAAACATAAAATGTAATGAGATGTGAGCAAAAACTACTCCTAAAACCCTATATGTTTTGCTCACATCAATTCCCCCAGACTTAAACCTTTGCTTGTCCTCAAGCAAACCATAGTACCATGAAATTTTAAAAGGTATTGTTCCATACTTAACATGTTAACTAGATTTATCAAGTGGTATTTGCAATCAAAGCAAAATAGATATGTTCTATAAATTCACTAAGTTAGCTCCTCGTGCTCGTGCTAAGTGAATCTTCTCAGGGGATACTCGTTCCATGGTAAGTTAAGTCATCATCCTATAGTTTCCCTAAGGTCTCTAACTCTTAGGCACTTACCAACCCAAAGTAAGAATCGTTCCCTAGATCTAGCACAAAGTCTCAAAGGCATGCTCAGTATTGAGAGAAATTGGTAGGTGTTTTCCCAGTAAACAACTCGGTCTCAAAGGGGCACCCCACCATTTCCACCCACGACAACTATTTTTTTTAAATTTTGATTTTTCTGAGTGGGCTTCCACAATCTAAGCATCTCTAGTAACTAAAATGCTAAACTTAGGGCCACCTATGGATTCCAAAGTAATAGACTATTGAGATGAATCATAACTAGGTTTGTACTAGCCTATCCCTTTCAGAATGTTCGTCATGTGTAGATGTAAATATAAAAGCTAACCAATGTAAGAATAGAACATTCATTAGAGAAAATAAAATAAAATACCACGAAATAAATGAAGTTAAACTACCCATGGAAACAACTCATAAAAGAAAACTCAAAAAATATTACTGAGGTAGCTTAAAGATAGCAAAAATTAAGTACTGACGAAACTAAAAACTCTATGCATGAATAAATGAATGCAAATGACAGGAAAGAAACTACTGCTAGAAACAAAATAAATCAAAACTCAGGGCCCCCAGAGTTATATGAGACCGTACTGCTAATATGGTGGTCGAGATGGAAAGTCCGACAGTCTCGGCATGTCAGGCTCCTAGGAAAATCTGGTGCTCAACCGCTGATGCCACATGTACATGTGGTCGATCTGAGAGATGGTGGATGCAGCGGTCGCTTTGTGCTCCTCCTCTCGGGCCCACTATTCCTGCTGGGCATGCATGTGCTGCCGCATCTCCTGGTGGTAGGTGGCATCATCCTGGCGATGGGCAGCCTCCTCCTGGAAGTAGATACGGGCCTCGTCATAGAACTCCTCAGCCCGCTGGAAGTGCTCCCGAAAGCCCTGAAACTCTGCCTGCGTGAAAGCGCTCTGCTCCTCTCAGGCTTCAAATAGGGACTCCCCTTCCTTCTGATGGAAGCTTGTTATTAGATGGTGCATGTGAGTAGTCTTACTAGGTGGGAAGTATTTATTTAAGAACTGTTGCTCACATTGCTCCCAGGTAGTAATGCTTCCTGAAGGTAGGGAGTGAAGCTATGCCTTAGCCTTATCCTGTAATGAGAATGGGAATAGGCTCAGGTGAATCGCATCTACAGGGACTCCATTACTCTTCATTGTTGAGCAAATTTCCAAGAATGTCTCCAGGTGCCGATTCAGGTCTTCAGTCGCAGCTCCCCCGAATTGACTCTGCTGGACCATGTGAATGAGTGTCGATTTCAGCTCAAAGTTGTTTGCTGAAATAGACGGTCTAGCTATACTTGGCCTAAATCCTCTAGCACTAGGGGTTGTGTAATCTTGCAAAGGTCGGCTACCTATATGCAGCTTGGTCCTTCATCCTCTTCTATTCAGCTCTCCGTAGATGATAGGTTTGTTCGATTTCTAAATCGATCGGAATCTGGCCTTCCGATCCTAAGCGTCTATGCATACAAGGAACCGAGCCACAAAATTAGGAGTATTACCTAATACTTAATTAAAAATAGAAAATAGCCTAAACTAATACTAAATCAATTGTAGAAAATTTAACTAAAAGTTAATGCAACGTAATTATTGAAATAAATCTAAACTTACTCTAGAAATTAAAAAATCTAAAATTGAAGTAAAATAATAAAAAAATAAAAAAAAATAAATGAAAGAAATAAAAGTTAAGCAAGTAAATAAATTTATCCTAAGTCCGATCCAATTATCCACTTCTTGATTCGATATCGAATCAATCAGTCCCCGACAACGGCGCCAAAAACTTGATGCATGCGAACGCGACCTCAAATCTCGTGATGGAGACCGTCGAGGACTCGAAGTGCATGCTCGCAGTCAATGCCCTCAAGTGCACGAATGTCATAAAATAATAAACAGATTATCGATTCCACAGGGACTGAGATTCGAGTACCGATTTGGTAAGTGGAGGTTATTGTTCGGAATTCAGATTTAAGGGTTGTAAATGCGAGGGTTGACGGTGGTCCCAACTCAATACGGTGTCACACGGAAGAAGAAAGAAACTATATTGCGATATTTTTGGAAGGGATTCTAGGACTTCGATTTTGTTTGTGTGTCACAGAACACGTCAATTGGGTTTCGTCTAGGGTTCTAGCTACGGTTTTGTGGAAAGGACATCATACACTCCCCCAATGAGCTTTCGCATCTATCGGAAGCTACCTCTGCCATTATTAGGTCGACCCCTGGACTTATGATGAGATAGTCGTTACGAGGATGCAAAATCAATCCTTGAGACGAGTCAAAAATGCGGTGTGTTTTCTACTCTATCGCATCCTTCTACCCACGATTACGGGAGATGAGGTCAACCCTTAGGTTCCTCCTTGATTCTCCTAAATCTTAGATACAAGGGATGTCACCCCTCGTATCGGCTAGCACAGTAGATAGAAAACCAAAGCAATAACTATAGCTCTAAAACCAAATGCCAATTGCAAATAGAAATTCAAGAACATAATTTAAATTTGGAATAACATGTTCTACGCACACAAACTACTCTCAAATCCTAGAATCGGAAAGTCTACTCCATAGATAGGAGAGGAGAAACATAAAACACGATCATGTTCGTATAAACAATAGAAATTAAGCAAGTAATAGAAACTACAATGCAATGTGACACTTCCCTTCGGCGTTGAAGTGCAGAATTTGGATTTTTGGTGACTTTCTTTGTAAAATACGATAAATATATATATATATATATGGATTAACCCCTTTAATTAATTTGGGTTTAATTATTGGGTTAATTGGGTCTAATTAGTGATTGGGTTTGAGGATTGGGCTATTGGGCTGAATCCATTGGGTTGAAGCTCTTTGGGCTTGAGATGGGCTTGGACCAGATGGTTGAACTGGTTGGAGCTTGAACTGGGTTTGGGTTCGCCTGAACCGGTTGAAGAACGTTTTTTAAAAGCCATTGAACGAACCCGATCCGCCTCACTTCTCACTCTCGATTGTTGTTTTCCCTCTCCTCGCGCGATCGACGACTTCTTCCTCCTCTTCGCCGACTCTTCCTCCTTGCAAGCGACGGCGACCGGACTCGATGGTTTCGTGGACGAGCTAGAGTATGAGTGGCTGGAGTTGGGATCGGCAGCGGCTTCAATTTTCCGGATTTGGGAGCTGCCATGCCAATCGTCGCTGGAGGGATCTCACCGTCGATCGTCGTCGGAGCTGGGTAAGGGGTTGTTTTCCTTCTCCTTTGAGATGAGAGTGGGATTTATCTGTGGATTCATCTACTGAGCTTCAATCTGTGTTTGGGTAGTTTTGTGAAGCTTGATGGTCGTCGGCGAACAAGGGATTGGGGAAGGTGCAAGGTCGGTGGATTCCAAGTGTTGGTGAGTTTCTACTTATTTTGTGTCCCTTACATGTTGTGTGTTCTGAGTATCGTTGTGAATTCATGGTGTCTCTATTGGATGTTGATGGATTTATGTGTTGATGTGTCGGCTGTGTGTGGGAGGAGATCCGATTAGTAAGGTTGATTAAATCTATTATGTCATCTGCTAATTGCTGTGTTGTTGTGGTTGTATTGATCTGGGTGATGGTTAGGGCAGAATCTGGTTTCGAGTTGGAATTGGGAGGTAGATGACTTTGGTTGTGTAAAGGTTGATGTTTTGTATATATGTTGTTGGATGGTTGTGCGGCGATGAGTGATGGAGACGAGGTGAGGAAGCTATTGATACGATTTTGAAACAACATATTATTTAATTAGTTCATTGTTGATCTAGTTGATTTCCTTAACTGTTGGTTGGGGAGTTTATAATGGTTGGGTTGTGGATTGCATTGGAAGGTGAAATCTTTCACTATTGGAGTTTGTGGGTTTTGTTGATTGTGATGTCGATTTATCTATGGATTGTGTCGGTCGTGGGTGGAAGGAGGAGGCAGATTGGATTCTTCCGATGATCTGTTCTTGTCGTGATGGTCTTCGGCCGATTGTCTTCAAGAGTAGTTCGTGATCGATTATGAGTGTTATTTAGATCTATTTACCTTAATTGATCCTGTGGATGTCGTGATCTATTATGAGTTTGGTTAGGATGTATCAGACTGGGATGCTCGAGTTTCTAACTCATAGACGAGGAAAGGATGTGCATATAGAAACGATGTAGTCTCTAGTTCGTATATTTGTTAGATACTTGTACTTAATCATAGTTTTCTATTATGTGCAAGTTTGGGATATGAAGCCAGTCCACGACCGTGAGGATTATTCCGAGCTTCATATCATGTGAGTAATATCTACCTGGTCCGGTAGTTTTGATCAAATTCTAGTGCATGAATTTGGATATATGTTTATACCTGTTTACCTTAAATCCACTCTTATTTAATCATATGCTTGTACTGCCTTGACCTTTGAGATATATACTCTGTTACTTCATTGATTATCTAGCACGGATAGGAACTATAAACCCTATTATGTGTTAGCCGATGGATGTTCAGTAAATACAGGTGGTTAGGATTATCCTTGTGACCTCAGATTGGATTACTGTGTTACATCACTAGGGTTAGGTGATGGTTTGGGTTATGAAGTCGATTGTTGTATCGTACATATGTTAGTTGTGCATCTATGGTGGATCTAGGTGTCCGTGCATAGGTAAATGTGTGTGGTTGTCAGTATGTGGTTATGGACTAGAGGTCCTAGCATGATGGTATATCCATTATGGATCCTGTATCTGTGTATGGTTATATGGATAGTCGATAGTATCTCGCTACTGACTAGATGTCTTTGCGTGATTGATTGTCAGATGTGTATGACTCTTTGTGCCATAGAGAGAGTCTTGTGGATTATAGTCCTTGCATAGTTGACTTTTGGTTGACCAGGACTCCCCGTGGGATAGGGAGTGTGGCGAGGATACATGTATGGATCTATGCATCATTACACTGCATGCATGCTGTAGACTGAGTCTCCCTTGTGGTTGAGATGGGTCATTAGTCATCCTGCCTCCCCGGCCACTCGGGGTAGTGGTTGCAGGGTTGAGGGCAGAGCATTGTTGTGCGTGCCATTCTCGACCACTATGGATGGTGATAGCTGGAGATGCGCACTTGGCCACTGTGCGGAGTGGTAGTTAGCGCACTCACCCACTATAGACGGTTGTCGTGTGATGTGCAGTTGTTCTGGGTGCGGTGCTCATCTACTCATGGGTAGGGACCCCCGTGTGGGTAGCATATAGCTCTATGGCGAGCTAGCTACTGTTTCATACTACCCAACTCGGTCACTCGAGAGTGGTGGCAGCTGGAGTCGGGATAGTTATCATGTCATGCCACCTAGGCCACACTGGGGTCGTGGTAGCGAGTTGGGTGCGCAGGCATGACCATGCATATGCATTGATGATATATATATGTATGCATGTATTTGATATATGTTTTATTTATTCCTGTGAGATGTTGCATTTGATTGAACTATGATTGCTGCATATGGTTGTTCATCATGATACATGGCATTTGCATTTTATATACTGCTATGTGTTGAGCATGATATATGTGTTGGTCCAGACTGATGTATGCACTTGATTAGCATCACATTATAGTGTGGTATGGATCGGGATGTTATTACATGTGATTCTATACTGTTCATATATCTGAGTGTTGGTCAGGTATGGGAATGACTTTGTGCGTTATATGGGTTATGTTATTGTATATCTGTTCAGGATGATATAGCTTATGGTGTTGCAGACCGTCAGGTACATTGGTACATTACTTCATGTTCAGTTGATCAGTTTAGTATATACATTGAGTATGACTTTACTGTAGTTACTTGTTATTAGATTTGGATAGGACTGTATGTCTATTGGACTCATGTTGTATACCTGTAGATCTTCACATGTATACTTGTAGATCTCTATATCCTTATATGTTGTTCATGCAATTTCTACATATTACCCCTGAGTTTATACTCACCACCCCGGGACCCTGGGCTTCCTGTCGCCCAAATAACAGGTAGAAGATTCCTTGGACGTTCGGAGCTCTGTCAGTCGATCCCATCTCACAACGAACGGATGAAGGTTTATTTACGATTTGTTGTATTCTTGTGGATTAATGTATTCCATATTGTTGTTTTGGGTTCTAGCCTATATTGTTTCCGTATTTGTGATATACGGACGTATTGTATGTATTTGGCCGTTGTTGTGGTTTTCTGTTATGATTTTTGTTGTGTCAAGTCACTCCGGAGTGCACAGTTGAGTCTTGTATTTTTGTTTTATCTGTAGTATGTTTCCGCTGTGTTTGATATGTTGATATCTTTATGTTAGATTGTTGTTGTGGGCCTACGAGCCTTGTATTAACCCGATATGTTGCCACGTACTGGGGAGATGTCGTCCGTTTGCTTTTCGCCACGGTATACTCTCGGGGCGTGACAATTTTATTGGTATCAAAGCCCTAGGTTGTGAAGTCCATTTTCGGATTTTATTTCGTTCGGGCATCGAGTTTTGCTTTACTCGATTTTGGTTTTGTGAGTTCTAGGATCTGGCTGTTGCAGACATCTCCGAGCTACAGGGATTAAGGTATGTTAACTGTTATTACATATCCTTCTGTTGCCTATGCATTTAGTTGCTTATAACATGGATGACTTGTAGGGTGTTGGTTAGTATTCGTAACCGTGGTTTGAGTTGACCACGGGAACGATATGTTGAGGTTATTAGACATGTACCTGCTATCGAAAAGGTAATTACATTTGAGAGCCGACTGATACCGAGTCAGATAGCAGGGGTTAGTAGTCACATCTCTTGTGGAGATCAAGGATTACGGTCCTAAGATTTTCACTAATTATGTTAGTTAGATCATTACCTATTGGGTGGGTAATGGACAAGTGAGTATACTATTTCTGATGCAGATAGTAGAAAATTAGTGGATGATATTCATGGGGATTTTGATCCCCGGACTCATCGTTCTAGGTTGTATAACATTGGGAGTACTTTTAGAGTACTTGACTCAGGTTATACGAAGATAGTAGTGTTAGTTGAATACCATTATCTGGATTTAGCCGGTACTTGGTGGAAGAGATAGGAAATAACCTACGGGAAATAACATATCACTTAGTCACAGTTCAGTGATGTTATGAGATAGTATTTCTCCACATCATCTTCTTTCACTCATCGTCAGGGAATTCTTGAGCTTCAGGTTAGGTGATTGTTTGGTAATGAAAGTACCATGCAGAGTCATTAGACTTGCAAGGGTTACGACCACCTAATAGCTCGAGAATGTGATTGACATGTCTTAAGCCACCTATGGTTTATCGGTTGACATCTTGATCAGGATGTTTGGATCTCCTACCAGATCCTATCGGAAGTCCTTAGACTGAGTCATGTGTATAGAAATGACTCCGTAGCAAGTGTTTTAAGAGTTGGAGATTTGATAAGCATATATTGCAAGTCAAATTATTGGAATCAGAAGTATCCATATGTTGGATAAAAAGGAGTGAGATTGGAGTTATGAGTCACGAGCGACTATTGGAGAGTTTTCCGATCATAGAAGACCGATTGCAGATTGTCAGCAGCTTCTCATGTTTATCAGCGAACTCAGAGGAAAGACTCCGAAGGGAGATTATGTGTGTGCAGTGCGGGTTACGACGAGACACAGAGCCAGATTATCCGATGGACCATTGTATCTGTTTCTACTATAAGCATCCGGTATCTATGAGGAGAGTATGTACTTTGAAGACTCAGTGGAAGACTATGGATGATGCTTTCGAGCGGACGATCCACAACCTCGGAAGCCGAGATCATGACAGAAGAATGGATTATCACATCAGCAGTAATCTACTACCTCAGATATAGTTGGAGCTCTTTGATACTTTCATCCGGAAGAAGTAAGTTACTCGTGATGTCGGTAAGACATCTCGAAAAACTCGAGCGTTGACAACAATTGTTACCTTCCTGCGAGCGGCAAGCATTACCTTCCTGCATAGTTATGATTTGTTCAGAGGAGAGAGAGTATACGACGATGGTCGTATCTATGTCGTATTCTCCGGGTGCAGCTTTACCTTTCACAGAGATGGAGCGTGCTATGATGTTGACAGTTCTTCAGTATTGTACAGACGGATGTGTACCCTTTGCCAGTACAACAGTGTTTACCATCTCCATTGCAGACATTTTGAGTAGTTGTACCGCAGTTCCAGCAGTTGATTTCAGTTCCTCCATGATAGTCTTTGCATCTACATGAGCTCAGCCGTCCAGAACAGATGTTGGACAACTTTACATGATTACTCGAGATGATCCAGAGTTTCTTGTAAGAAGGGAGATGAACCTTTGAGGTTATGCATCGATTATCGATGATGGAATGCAGTAGTTGTTGTGAATGAATATCCTTCGTTGTGGATAGATGATTTGTTTAGATCAGCTAAATGACACCTGTGTATATCCTAGGGTTGGCCTACGACTGGAGATTTGATATTGTAGTGACTTAGTGTCATACAGTTATCATTGTCGGTGTGATGATTGAGCTATCATTAGCATAGAGTAAAAGGATGCAGGTGTATACATCTGATTGATAATGTTGTTTGACTTATCGACGATTTAGTCGTTCATGGATTTGAGGAATCAAGTACTCTTGGAGTATTTGGGATCGATTGTCATCATATCTGTGGATGATATATTTTTGAGATATATTCACGATCTTAAGGGAAGTTATGGTTTCCCTAGATTGAGTTGGCTATTACAGTAGAGGTTGATAGGATGTTACTAGCGATACTATATCGTCGACTTGTGGGACTAAGAAGGTGATGGAAATCACTTGGTCGGAAGTTTGTGAAGCTAGGTTTCAAGGCCTAGACGGTGGCTGACTTTTATGTCAGTGTTAGTTAATCTGTCCGATATGGATGGAAGGGTATTATACGCAGATGCATCATTTCAGAGATTAGGAGCGATTCTGATGCAGTTGTATGAGACGTGTCTTATTCCTACGTCAGTTGAGGAACTACGAGATAAGCTGTCATATATATGACGTGGAGCTTAGCAGTTATTTTCTTGAGTAGTAGATGTATAGAGCAGGAGTGCTCAGGGAGTTTTGGCTAGCTACTGGGTAGCTGCTATAGGGTTGTTAGAACACGGATAGATGCAACTGAGGAGATTGGTCATTACGGTCTCCCAGACACTTATAGTTCTGTGACAGAGTGGATTTTGGAACAGTAGATTGGTTTCTCTTGTGAAAAAGTAATTCTCCGTTTTCGAGGAGAATAGTGGGTTACAGAGTTGTATTTTGATTCAGGAAGAGTTGTTTCAGGAGACTCTTCATTCGAGAGTGATGATTTATTCGGAGTGTATCCGAAAATAGTGGGTATTGAGATGTTCATGTTGGTGGAACCATAGATGGGACACGGTTGATTTCATAGTTTGATGTTGGGTATGCCAACAAGCAAAGGTAGAATATTGTGATCGGTAGGGTTACGTACTGTGATGAAGTGAGAGCCTAGTGCGTTAGACTGTGTTGGGAGATTATCTAGAAATCGGAAAGGACTTGAGGTGATTTGGGTAATCGATGATCGATTAGCTAGGTCTGCTCATTTTCTTCCGAGCCGTAAGATAAATTTCGTTGGATCGCTTGATGTAATTATATCCATGGAGTATCCTTGAGTATCATTTCTGATAGTGATTCATGATTCATCTTACGATTCTGGCAAAGTCTCCCATCAGTTACGAGTCTAGAGCTCCACTCTGGTATAGTTATTGACCTCTTAATAGGTCGGTTGAGAGTGTATATAAGAGCTGGAAATATAATATTCGAGCTCAGTACCCCACTTAGTCACTTGAGGGGTGACTTTTCTCCGGATACTTGAGATGGTTATTTTGACACACCGTACAAGTATATGTCGGAAATTTAGGGACCAAATTTTTATAAGTGGGGGAGAATGTAAAATACGATAAAAAAAAAATTATATGGATTAACCCCTTTAATTAATTTGGGTTTAATTATTGGGTTAATTAGGTCTAATTAGTGATTGGGTTTGAGGAATGGGCTATTGGGCTAAATCCATTGGGTTGAAGCTATTTGGGCTTGAGATGGGCTTGGACCAGATGGCTGAATTGGTTGGAGCTTGAACTGGGTTTGGGTTCGCCTGAACCGGTTGAAGAACGTTTTTTAAAAGCCACTGAACGAACCCGATCCGCCTCACTTCTCACTCTCGATCGCTATTTTCTCTCTCCTCGCGCGATCGACGACTTCTTCCTCCTCTTCGCCGACTCCTTTCCCTGATCTGTTCTCTCCGCCGACTCTTCCTCCTTGCAAGCGACGGTGATCGGACTCGATGGTTTCGTGGACGAGCTAGAGTATGAATGGCTGGGAGTTGGGATCGGCAGCGGCTTCAATTTGCCAGATTTGGGAGCTGCCATGCCAATCGTCGCTGGAGGGATCTCGCCGTCGATCGTCGTCGGAGCTAGGTAAGGGGTTGTTTTCCTTCTCCTTTGAGATGAGAGTGGGATTTATCTGTGGATTCATCTACTGAGCTTCAATCTGTGTTTGGTCAGTTTTGTGGAGCTTGATGGTCGTCGGCGAACAGGGGATTGGGGAAGGAGCAAGGTCGGTGGATTCCAAGTGTTGGTGAGTTTTGACCTATTTTGTTTCCCTTACCTGTTGTGTGTTCTGAGTATCATTGTGAATTTGTGGTGTCTCTGTTAGATGTCGATGGATCTATGTGTTGATGTGTCGACTGTGTGTGGGAGGAGATCCGATTAGTAAGGTTGATTCAATCTATTATGTCATCTTCTAATTGCTATGTTGTTGTGGCTGTATTGATCTGGGTGATGGTTAGGGAAGAATCTGGTTTCGAGTTGGAATTGGGAGGTAGATGACTTTGGTTGTGTAAAGGTTGGTGTTCTATATATATGTTGTTGGATGGTTGTGCGGCGATGAGTGATGGAGACGAGGTGAGGAAGCTATTGATACGGTTTTGAAACAACATATTATTTAATTAGTTCATTGTTGATCTAGTTGATTTCCTTAACTGTTGGTTGGGGAGTTTATAATGGTTGGGTTGTGGATTGCATTGGAAGGTGAAATCTTTCACTATTGGAGTTTGTGGATTTTGTTGATTGTGATGTCGATTTATCTATGGATTGTGTCGGTCGTGGGTGGAAGGATTGTTGGTCCAATAGGCACCTAAGTCGAACCTGAGTTTTGATTATAGCAAACAATACAAAGTTAAGCTCATGTCGTTATCTCACGAGCTGAATCGAGTGTGCAGAAGATTGTTATAGCTGGAGCTAAAGGCTAGCGACGCCCGGAGGAAGCCGCGGTGGTCGGGCGACACCGGGAGGACTTTGGAGGGAGCCGAAGGAATCAGGTGGAGACCAAAAGCAAGGCTTCAAAGGTAAATGTTGAGGTAAGCTCGTGTGAGTGAGCGTAAGTAAGGTCGAGTCCTCCATACGGGGACATCCTTAGGCGACGATCCGACCAAGACTTCCCATGGAAGGTCTATGTTGAGATCAGATGGCAAGTGGCCGTCGAATTCACTTATATTTCGAGCTAACTCTTTATTACAGTCGAAAAGTCTAAAAATCAGTTCAACCGGCCAAAAATCAGTTCAACTGCTAAGTCATCAGTTCAACCGGCCAAGGATTAGTTCAACTGCTGAGCCATCAGTTCAACCGGCCAAGAAATCAGTTCAACCGATGGTCAAAAATCAGCCTCGAGGAGTCAAGCTTTATCACCATTTTTCAAGGAGTTTTGTGCCCAATTCCTATTGGTTGAAGATGTTAGTGCTTATAAGCTCCACATATCTCCACAATGGCATGATATTATCCACTTTGGGTCTAAGCCCTCATGGTTTTATTTTTGGGCTTTACCCAAAAGGCCTCATACCAATGGAGATATCTTTTTTCTTATAAGCACATGATCTTTTCCATGTCTTACCAATGTGGGACTTTGATTGTATTCCCCATACTCCCAACAATCCCCCCCTCAAACGAAGGACCACATTGGGCCCCCCCTCAAGCCTATCCCTCCTCGAAGGATTTTCTCTGCTTGATGTCCGATCTTCAACCCACCAGGACTTCATGCCAGTTGTTCGGTCCCCCCGACCCAACTAGACTTCCTTCCTGATGTCTGGTTCTCTTGATCTGGACGTGGGAGCTCAACTTCCTTCGTTCGAGGTTCATGGCTTGACATGGACCATGGCTCTGATACCAATTGTTAGTGCTTATAAGCTCCACATATCTCCACAATGGCATGATATTGTCCACTTTGGGTCTAAGCCCTCATGGTTTTATTTTTGGGCTTTACCCAAAAGGCCTCATACCAATGGAGATATCTTTTTTCTTATAAGCACATGATCTTTTCCATGTCTTACCAATGTGGGACTTTGATTGTATTCCCCATACTCCCAACAGAAGACCCATTCGATGAGGGGCTTAAAGGCTATAAAAGGAGGTCCTAACCTAGGGTTTCTTCATCAATTCTAAGCCTCCAAAAGCCTCCGCAAAACTACAACTTCTCCGACAACGAAGTGCTTCTTCTCCGACGTCTAGGTTTATTTGTTTTCATTTTATTACGTCGGTTAGAGTTTTATTTCAGTTTAGTACTTTTATTTTTGGAGCTTTTATCGTAACGAGGAGAGGGGGAGTGTCCTTCTACCTCAAGCTTTGTGCTTTACTTGTATCGATTAAACTCCTACCTCTAAAGGGGAGGAGTTCTTTAGTGTTTTTGCCCTCCGTACGTGGTCGAGGACCGCTAGGGCCTTGAAGTAGTAGCCGAAGGCTACGAACCAAGTAAAACTCCTTTGTCTCTTTTTACTTTACATTTACATTTCCGCTGCAATTAATTATCTCTCGAGTTTTAATGAACGAAAAGAAAAGAAAAAGGTTTTATCACTATTCACCCCCCCCTCTAGCGATCCGCTTCGATCCAACAATTGGTATCAGAGCCGGGGGTTGATAAGATTTTGTGAAACCACCAATCTAGCCATTTTACAGATTTTTTTTCTTTTTAATTCTGTTTATTTCAGATTTATTTCACTTTGTTATTTTTTCTCCCGCACTACTAATCCAAGACGCGAGTCTTGGTACTTTTTTTTGTGTGTTTTTGTCGTTGCTAGTTTCTTCGTCTTCGTCTCCTTGTGTCTTTTGTTCTAATGGCCCATCTCGAGGATTTTAGCACCGTCCGACCTCCTTTTTACAATGGAGATGACTTCTGTTATTGGAAGGGTCGGATGGAATGCTTTCTCAAAACCCAAATCGAGATGTGGATCATAATCCAAACGGGTTTCACACTTCCGACTAATGAAGTGGGTGACTCCTTGGATTATGATCAATGAACCATTGCGACAAAACGACAAGTCGAAGCCGACGCTAAGGCAACACAAATCCTCCATTGCGTCTTATCCAAGGAAGAGCTAAATCGCGTCGGCCCCTTCATAAGCGCAAAGGACCTTTGGACAAAACTAGTGGAACTATACGAAGGGACCGATGAAGCCAAGGTATGTAAGTGTGATCTTCTATTCAATAAACTATATAACCTAAAAATGCAGGAACACGAGTCCGCGATGCAACTTCACGCCCGAGTCCAGGACATAGTCAACAACCTACACGCAATCGGGCAAAAGGTCGAAAACCGTGATCTTATAAGGTATGTCCTAAACTCCTTTCCAAGGACTACCTTGTGGGCATCCATGGTCGATGCCTATAAGGTCTCCAAGGATCTTTCTAAACTTAGATTAGATGAACTTTTTTCTGATTTTGAACTTCATGAGCAGTCTAATTCGAAACCCAAGAAAGGTATAGCTTTATTTGCAGGTTCAAAGAAGAAAACCGCTAGCAAGCCACCTCCGAAGGAAGAAGAGGATGAGTCGGATTCGGAGGTCGACTCGAAAATGGAAGCCGAACTAGTTAACCTAGTACGGAGGATAGTCAAGGGCCGAAAATGAGCCTTCACTCGACCCAACGAAGGTAAGCCTAAAATTTCAAACATAAGATGTTATGAATGCAACAGGTTTGGACACATTAAGTCCGAATGCCCAAAACTCAAGAGCAAGGCACCAAAATACAAAAAGGCACTCAACGCTACTTGGGAAGAAGCTTCCGAGGAAGAAGACAATGATCGAGTCCTTATGGCTAAACCGGTGGAATCGGAGACGGAGTCGGAACCGGAACTTGAATTGGAAACCGAAGATGAGTCGGACTGCGAAGCACTATTCAAGACAAGCCACGGATATGCATCCGGTTCAAAAGATAAACTCAAGGTAAGTCGCTCTCTTATTACCACACTTTATAGTGTAATTAAGTTTTTAAATAGAAAGTTAGATAAGTCCGAGTCCAAGGTCGAGACCCTGGTTGAGGAAGTTAAACTCCTCAAACACGAGGTCTCCCTAACCTCTTCGACTAGTCGAGTTCAAGAGAAGGACTCAACTCGGGTTGAAAAACTCGAAGTTGAGAACTCACTCTTGAAAAGTCAAGTCGAAGATTTTAGGAATACGTTGGAAAGGTTTACTTTGGGATCCAAAGGACTTGACCTCCTACTTGGATCGCAAAGGGCCGTGTACAACAAGGTCGGGCTAGGGTTTAGCTCAAACACGACCAATAAGTCGTATATGTCAATCATAAGTAGACATAAAAAACGTGTTCAAGCATGGGTCCCTAAGACCACCTTAATTTCAAACTTAGGATCAAACCAGTACTGGGTTCCCAAGGACCAAATCCACTATGTGGAGAGACCGAATCGATTCAACGGTCCAGGGGGAGCTAGTACAAAATTTGTTTGTGTTTTAACTTAGAAATTGCATGCTTAGGTTTTTATTTTTCTTTTTAGAATGGTTAGATAGGACTATAACTCGTCAATACTTGATAACATAGTACCAGGATGCGACGAGATGATAGTACGCTAGGAAAGCGGAGTATTGTGTATTCGGGCTAGATAAGGCGTATCTAGTTCGGTGCACTTGACCGAGCGGAACTAGCTGAAGCTACCTCGCCGTATCCTAGACTAGTTAGACCAGGAAGTGGTCTTAGGTGAGTCAAGTCTCTATTTTCTTGAAAATGGCTTTGTCTAAGGAAGTGGTCGTTGTTCCGATCAAAGAAGGCCTCTGTGCCTCGCCACGACCTGGAAGCCATGATCTTGAAAAGGTGACTTGATGAGCCTAAGGTCAAATCCAAATCTAACGCAAGGTTGACAAGTGTTTAAGTCATTAAATTTAATTCAACTAAAATTGGAAGTCATCTCACAAGAACATATAGGATTAACATGTTTGATCATGTAGACATGGGTGAGATGATTTAGGTTAATAATTTTCAACCAATTTTTAATAAATCCAATATCCAATCCAACTACCTTGCATGTAGGATCAATGGATGTTGGACAGTGGTTGCTCCCGACACATGACCGGGGATCAACTCAAGTTTTCGAAGCTTCGATTCAAACGACAAGGATCGGTAGCCTTCGGAAATAACGGCAAGCTCAAAATCATCGGATCAGGTGATATTGAGCTTAACTCAAATTTTGTCATTCAAAACGTTTTATTAGTAGAAAATTTTCAATATAATCTTCTCAGTGTAAGCCAATTGTGTGATAATAACTATAAGGTCATATTTCTAGAAAACGAATGCGTAATTAATACAAACGAAACCTCTAAAACAATTCTTAAGGGAACTAGAAATAACAACATTTACACTATTAACTTAACTAACTCCTCAACTAAGTGTCTTATGACACTAAGAGGAATCATGGTTGTGGCACCGACGACTCGGTCACTACACCCAAGACTCATCCACAAGATGAGTTGACTTAGTTAGAGGTTTGCCTAACCTCAATAACTTGGATAATAAAATATGTAATGCTTGTCAATAAGGTAAACAATCTAGGACACAACATCAACTAACTAGTCAAGAACGAACCAAAAGTGTGCTTGAGCTCCTACACATGGATCTATTTGATTCACACGGAGCTAAGTCACTTAACGGAAGTAAATTCTGCTTAGTCATAATTGATGACTATTCTAGATTTACTTGGGTTAGGTTCATCAAACACAAAAGTGATACCCTAGATCAATTAATCAATCTATTTAAGTTAATAGAAAATCAACAAAGCATTAAAATCAAAAGACTTAGGACTGATCATGGTGGTGAATTCAAAAACCATAGGTTTACAGAATTCTATAACCTAAATGGATACCACCACGAGTTCTCTTGCCCTAGAACTCCACAACAAAATGGCCTAGTAGAACGCAAAAATAGAACCCTACAAGAAGCCGCTAGGACAATGTTAAATGAGTATAACCTACCCGATAGGTTTTGGGCGGAAGCCGTGAGTACGGCATGCTATGTCCAAAATAGAATCCTTATGGTAAAGAGGCACCTTAAGACCTCATACGAGATTTATCACAATAAAATACCTAACATAAAGTACTTTAGGGTATTTGGGTGTAAGGTACATATCCTAAACACTAAGGATTACCTAGGGAAATTTACATCCAAAACCACAACCGGAATCTTTCTAGGATACTCGACTACAAGCAGAGCTTATAGAGTTTATAACCACGACACCCTTAGAGTCGAGGAGACTATCAATGTAGTATTTGATGAAGGACACGAACCTACAAAACCCCCGGCAACCCCAATTAGCGAGCCGACTCATACTAGACCTAACTCTGATCCGGAGATCAAGTCTAGTGTTAATCCTAACCTAAGTCAACCATGTCACTCTATCGACCAAGTGATAGATGACTCCAACCAAACTAGAACTCAAACGAGTCATCCTATGGATCAAGTTGTAGACTCAAACCCAAATCCAACTAGGACTCAAACGAATCATCCTATCGACCAAGTGATAGGTGATCCAAGTCTAGGAGTTCGAACTAGAGCCTCATACAGAAACCTTAGTCAAATATCCTTGATTTCTAAAATTGAACCCAAAACTATTGACCAAGCTCTTCTTGATCCCGATTGGATTATTGCAATGCAAGAAGAGTTGGCTCAATTCACTAGGAACGAAGTATGGGAATTAGTACCACCACCTAAAGATAAAACAATCATTGGAACAAGGTGGGTGTTTAGAAATAAAATTGATGATAAAGGTGAAGTAGTTAGAAATAAAGCTAGACTAGTTGCTAAAGGGTTTAGTCAAGTCGAAGGTTTAGATTACGACGAGACCTATGCCCCAGTAGCTAGATTAGAGTCCATTTGAATGCTATTAGCATATGCAGCACATCGAGGATTTAAGTTGTTTCAAATGGATGTGAAATCTGAATTCTTAAATGGATACATTAAAGAAGAAGTTTATGTTAGTCAACCCCCCGGTTTTGAAAGTTTAGACAAATCCGATCATGTCCTTAGGTTAAAGAAAGCTCTTTATGGACTTAAACAAGCTTCTCGAGCTTGGTACGAGAGACTTTCGATTTATATTAAGTCCAAAGGCTTTAACCAAGGTGTAGTTGACCCAACCATTTTCGTAAAAACCTTAGGTAAAGACATATTCATAGCCCAAATCTACGTAGATGATATTATTTTCGGAACCACCAACTCAATCCTACTAAATGAGTTCATTTCACTTATGGAAAGTGAATTTGAAATGAATTTAGTAGGCGAGTTAAGTTTCTTTTTAAGTCTACAAATTAAACAAACTAAAGATGGAATATACCTACATCAACGCAAATATACTAGGGAATTAATTAAACGCTTTGGAATGCAAGACGCTAAAATTATTAATACCCCAATGGCAACTAATGTGAATATAGAAGAAGATGTAATCGGAAATTCAATTAATTTAAAATACTATAGGAGAATAATAGGGAGTCTCCTTTACTTAACTGCAAGCCGACCTGATATCTTATTTGCAGTAAGTATGTGCGCAAGGTTTCAAACCTGTGCCAAGGAGTCTCACCTAACTCTAGTCAAGCGTATCCTTAGATATCTAAAGGGTACACTTAATGTCGGTATTTGGTATCCTAGATCTACTGAGTTCGAACTAACTGGCTACTCTGATTCGGACTATGCCGGTAGTAAGCTCGATAGAAAGAGTACGAGTGGTTGTTGTCAACTTCTCGGCTCGAGTCTAGTGAGTTGGTGCAGTAGGAAGCAACACTGTGTTGCTTTATCTACCACTGAAGCCGAATACATCGCGATGGGTGAGTGTGTCACGCAGCTTCTTTGGATGAAGCACACTCTCCGCGACTTTAAGTTAGACTTTACGAATACTAAACTTCACGTAGATAACATTAGTTCAATTAATCTTACAAAGAATCCGATATGTCACTCTAGGACCAAACATATAGAGGTCAAACACCATTTCATTCGAGAACATGTGGCCAACGGAGCCATACAACTCGAATACGTCGAATCAAAGTCTAACTTAGCAAACCTATTTACTAAACCCCTACCCGAAGCCGAATTTAGTCTATTAAGACGAAAATTGGGCATGTGCGTAGTAGAATAGGAACTTGCAAATTATATTTTCTTACTACTATTTCTTAACTTTCATTTTTTATGGAACTAGTATAGGACATACCTTAGATATCATGCACCTATAGATTTAAGGAGCCAATACATCTCACAACACATAGGACTAATGTGTTTGTGTACTTAGCCACGTAGATGGGCGTGAGATGTTAGGACCTTACTCCTGGTTCCAGATGTAGAGCTAGTGCATCGCTATGAACCACGGAGTATAATCATACATACTAACCGACTCTGACCAGGACTGGTTGATCTTTCATATCAATCAAGCCAAATATGAGTCGAACATCTTATAGCTGAACTTATTTTCAGTATATTATTTTCAAAATAATGTGGAACATGCTTGGACTTTAAATTTATTTTTGTTTTTCACACACACACTCACTCTTTTCGATATATGGCAAAAGGGGGAGAAAAAGGCCAAAGTTAAGAGGTCAAAAATTTTTTTGATAACTTAACTCTTACTTTATATTTAAACCAAAAGTTAACTTTAAGTTTTGAAAACTTATTAAAGGCCAAGTTAAGAGAATTCTTAACTTAAACTTATTTGTGGCGTCAACGTTTTACTTATTTTTTATTATGCCCTTAATGTTTTACTTAAGGGGGAGAAAGGACCAAGTTAAGAAGAACTCTTAACTTAAACGTTTTACTAAGGCCAACTTTAAGTAATATTAAAGAAACCCTCAAAGGGGAGGATTAAGGTCTTTCTTCAAGACTCACCCTCGGTCAAGGGGGAGGTTTCCTCAAGGGGGAGTACTTGAAGGAAATCCTTACTACTCCAACTTAATCTTCTTTATTTCTTGTTTCTAATGCACATTATTCTTCATGCTTGCTATTTACTTAACTTTGTATGTGAGTTTGCCATAAATCAAAAAGGGGGAGATTGTTGGTGCAGTAGGCACCTAAGTCGAACCTGAGTTTTGATTATAGCAAACGATACAAAGTTAAGCTCATGTCGTTATCTCACGAGCTGAATCGAGTGTGCAGAAGATTGCTATAGCTAGAGCTAAAGGCTAACGACGCCCAGAGGAAGCCGCGGTGGTCGGGCGACACCGGGAGGACTTTGGAGGGAGCCGAAGGAATCAGGTGGAGACCGAAAGCAAGGCTTCAAAGGTAAATGTTGAGGTAAGCTCGTGTGAGTGAGCGTAAGTAAGGTCGAGTCCTCCATACGGGGACATCCTTAGGCGACGATCCGACCAAGACTTCCCATGGAAGGTCTATGTTGAGATCGGATGGCAAGTGGCCGTCGAATTCACTTATATTTCGAGCTAACTCTTTATTACAAATAAAAGTCTAAAAATCAGTTCAACCGCCAAAAATCAGTTCAATCGCGCTAAGCCATCGCTCAACCGCCAAGGATCGTTCAATCGCTGAGCCATCAGTTCAACCGGCCAAGAAATCAGTTCAACCGATGGTCAAAAATCAGCCTCGAGGAGTCAAGCTTTATCACCATTTTTCAAGGAGTTTTGTGCCCAATTCCTATTGGTTGAAGACCCATTCGATGAGGGGCTTAAAGGCTATAAAAGGAGGTCCTAATCTAGGGTTTCTTCATCAATTCTAAGCCTCCAAAAGCCTCCGCAAAGCTACAACTTCTCCGACAACGAAGTGCTTCTTCTCCGACGTCTAGGTTTATTTGTTTTCATTTTATTACGTCGGTTAGAGTTTTATTTCAGTTTAGTACTTTCATTTTCGGAGTTTTTTTCGTAACGAGGAGAGGGGGAGTGTCCCTCTACCTCAAGCTTTGTGCTTTACTTGTATCGATTAAACTCCTACCTCTAAAGGAGAGGAGTTCTTTAGTGTTTTTTCCCTCCGTACGTGGTCGAGGACCGCTAGGGCCTTGGAGTAGTAGCCGAAGGCTACAAACCAAGTAAAACTCCTTTGTCTCTTTTTACTTTACATTTACATTTCTGCTGCAATTAATTATCTCTCGAGTTTTAACGAACGAAAAGAAAAGAAAAAGGTTTTATCGCTATTCACCCCCCCTCTAGCGATCCACTTCGATCCAACAAGGAGGAGGCAGATTGGATTCTTTCGATGATCTATTCTTGCCGTGATGGTCTTCGGCCGATTGTCTTCAAGGGTAGTTCGTGATCGATTATGAGTGTTATTTAGATCTATTTACCTTAATTGATCCTGTGGATGTCGTGATCTATTATGAGTTTGGTTAGGATGTATCAGACTGGGATGCTCGAGTTTCTAACTCATTGACGAGGAAAGGATGCGAATATAGAAACGATGTAGTCTCTAGTTGGTATATTGGTTAGATACTTGTACTTAATCATAGTTTTCTATTATGTGCAGGTTTGGGATACGAAGCCAATCCACGACCGTGAGGATTATTCTGAGCTTCGTATCATGTGGGTAATATCTACCTGGTCCGGTAGTTTTGATCAAATTCTAGTGCATGAATTTGGATATATGTTTATACCTGTTTACCTTAAATCCACTCTTATTTAATCATATGCTTGTACTGCCTTGACCTTTGAGATATATACTCTGTTACTTCATTAATTATCTAGCACGGATAGGAACTATAAACCCTATTATGTGTTAGCTGATGGATGTTCAGTAAATACAGGTGGTTAGGATTATCCTTGTGACCTCAGATTGGATTACTGTGTTACATCACTAGGGTTAGGTGATGGTTTGGGTTATGAAGTCGATTGTTGTATCGTACATATGTTAGTTGTGCATCTATGGTGGATCTAGTTGTCCATGCATAGGTAAAGGTGTGTGGTTGTTAGTATGTGGTTATGGACTAGAGGTCCTAGCATGATGGTATATCCATTATGGATCCTATATCTGTGTATGGTTATATGGATAGTCGATAGTATCTCGCTACTGACTAGATGTCTTTGCGTGATTGATTGTCAGATGTGTATGACTCTTTGTGCGATAGAGAGAGCCTTGTGGATTGTAGTCCTTGCATAGTTGACTTTTGGGTGTGGGATAGGGAGTGTGGCGAGGATACATGTATGGATCTATGCATCATTACACTGCATACATGCTGTAGACTGAGTCTCCCTTGTGGTTAAGACGGGTAATCAGTCATCCTGCCTCCCCGACCACTCGGGGTAGTGGTTGCAGGGTTGAGGGCAGAGCATTGTTGTGTGTGTCGTTCTCGGCCACTATGGATGGTGGTAGCTGGAGATGCGCACTTGGCCACTGTGCAGAGTGGTAGTTAGCGCACTCACCCACTATAGACGGTGGTCATGTGATGTGCAATTTTCCTGGGTGCGGTGCTCGTCTACTCATGGGTAGGGACGAAGCGGCTAGCAGTAGGGACCCCCGTGTGGGTAGCATATAGCTCTATGGCGGGCTAGCTACTGTTTCATACTACCCAACTCGGTCACTCGAGAGTGGTGGCGGCTGGAGTCGGGATAGTTATCATGTCATGCCACCTAGGCCACACTGGGGTCGTGGTAGCGAGTTGGGTGCGCAGGCATGACCATGGATATTCATTGCCGATATATATATGTATGCATGTATTTGATATATATTTTACATATGCCTGTGAGATGTTGCATTTGATTGAACTATGATTGTTGCATATGGTTGTTCATCATGATACATGTCATTTGCATTTTATATACTGCTATGTGTTGAGCATGATATATGTGTTGGTCTAGACTGATGTATGCACTTGATTAGCGTCACGTTATAATGTGGTATGGATCGGGATGTTATTACATGTGATTCTATACTGTTCATATATCTGAGTGTTGGTCAGGTATGGGAATGACTTTGTGCGTTATATGGGTTATGTTATTGTATATCTGTTCAAGATGATATAGCTTATGGTGTTGCAGACCGTCAGGTACGTTGGTACATTACTTCATGTTCAGTTGATCAGTTTAGTATATACATTGAGTATGACTTTACTGTAGTTACTTGTTATTAGATTTGGATAGGACTGTATGTCTATTGGACTCATGCTGTATACCTGTAGATCTTCACATGTATACTTGTAGATCTCTATATCCTTATATGTTGTTCATGCACTTTCTATATATTACCCCTGAGTTTATACTCACCACCCCGGGACCCTGGACTTCCTGTCGCCCAGGTAACAGGTAGAAGATTCCTTGGACGTTCGGAGCTCTGCCAGCCGATCCCATCTCACACCGAACGAATGAAGGTTTATTTACGATTTGTTGTATTCTTGTGGATTGATGTATTCCATATTGTTGTTTTGGTTTCTAGCCTATATTGTTTCCGTATTTGTGATATATGGACGTATTGTATGTATTTGGCCATTGTTGTGGTTTTCTGTTATGATTCTTGTTGTGTCAAGTCACTCCGGAGTGCACAGTTGAGTCTTGTATTTTTGTTTTATCTGTAGTATGTTTCTGCTGTGTTTGATATGTTGATATCTTTATGTTAGATTGTTGTTGTGGGCCTATAGGCCTTGTATTAACCCGATATGTTGCCACGTACAGGGGAGACGCCGTCCGTTTGCTTTTCGACACGGTATACTCTTGGGGGTTTGACATTCTTCCTCCCTGATGCGAGTTCCCGAAGTTTTTTAGGGAGTCGGAGTGTCATCCTGGCCGTTGTTCCTCCTCCCTAAGGTTTGGGTGTAGCCTCCTTGATATAGACATCAATCTGGATCTCTCTAAAACCTGGAAAATAATCGACTCACGTCGGAATCGCACAGCGCCACACGGTCAGTCCGTGTGTGGCATTGGGGTGGCCAATTTCACCCCTTGGACACGACCGTGTGTAGCCTCACGCCCTGGCCATGTCCCCTTCTGCATCCAGCTGCAAAATGTCTTTCTTTTGCTCTGAAAGTGCATCTTTTTCCCCATGAAATGCTATCCTACACACAAAAGTATAAAGAGCATATCTCCGAACCAAAAAATAGGAAATGCATGCAAAACAAAGTGAAATATGCATGAAACAAACATAAAATGTAATGAGATGTGAGCGAAAACTACTTCAAAAATTCTATATGTTTTGCTCACATCAATAAAAAAGTAAAAAAGAATTGCATATTCATCAGATGTATAATGAAGAATAAAAAAATTACCATATTTGATTTGAAGTAATAAGTCACCTAAATAATATACTTCTCAAAAAATAATCTATATTAAAAGATAGTTTATTAACATATCAAATATTGAAATTAAGAATGAGATAGTAAATAGAAAAATATTTGATACTGAATAAAATTTACCCATAATAAAAAATTGAAGTCCTCATTATCATTTTCATCCTCATCATATGTCTCTTCAATATCATTATCATCCTCCTCCTCATTCTCATCCTCATCCTCACCCGCACCCTCGTCATGTATCTCAAAATGGAATTTCTCATCTTCATTAATTTCACTTGTATCCACGTCTATCACAACGCCGCTGGGATCTCGTAACGTTGAAATATTCTATTCTTCGATCTGAAGTGTATTGACAACTTCATCTTGCTGATATGCTATGTCTTCCCAACATTCCTCAATTTTTTTCCTTGCTTTTGTTTTACAAACAACCCACCAATCAATTTTGTCACGTTTCAAACTAGGATATGAAGTATAAAATATTTGAATCTCTTATTGGGCCAACACAAATGGTTCATATCTATTATATAATTTCTTATGATTTATTTCAACCAAATTAAACTATGGATACACCTTCATGCCTTTGACAAGGTTAAATCAACGACACATAAATAAAACAACTCGCAAATCTGAGTCAGGGTCCTCTATCTCTAAAATTTCATCCAGCAAAATATAAAAATCATTCCCTACATCTCCATCATTAGATGACTTAACACAAACCCCACTATTCATTATAGTTTTTCCTATTCCATATTCTTGAGTATGAAAATTATATCCGTTTATGAAATATGTCGGTCAAGTTTTCACCGTTGTTTTTGAACCCCATGGCAGATGGAGTAGCAATTCTTACTCAATGTGAGCTTGATTATCATAAACCTAAAGTCAAATAAATATATGTTATAAATCAAGATTTAACCAATTAATTATTACAGACTGCTTATATATTTTTTGAACTATGGTACAAATTCTTCATCGCATAAACGATTAAACTCATTCGTCGAAAGCTCAGAATATAAGTTTTGGAAAATCCTACCATAAAAATAATTATAACACGAACAATAATTTACAATATAAAAAATACATAATATAACATATATATACTAACTCAAAATATGATGTTACTTTTGGATAATTCAGTAAAATATGTGTGTGGGATTCTCAGAATATAAGTTTTGGAATATAAGTTTTGGAAAAGCCTACAATAACAATAATTATAACACGACTAATTAAGTATCTATGTGTAAAAGAACTACAAGGTTGACCAAGGTAGTTAAAAATTGAGAAGGACTTTAAATTTGGGTCAATATAACCCTCATCATTTCTTCTCGCTCTCCACCTTTTGCGCTGAACGTGAGGTCCAAAATTAAATGATGCAAAAGTTGTAACTTCCTCCACAATATATGCATTAACAATAAAAGCCTCAACACATGTCTTATTTTTCACTTTTTCTTCAAATGATAGTGGAATCTAATAGTAATAAAACAAAATATATTAGAAAATAATATATACTAAAATTATTTCACCAATGAAGTATAGAAAATGAAAAGATCACCTTTTAAATGGATACATCCATTGAAATTGAATAGGAGCTCCAACTTTGGCCTCATATAGAAAGTGAACCAAAAGATGTTCCATAGAATCAAAAAATGATGGTGGAAATATTTTTTATATATTGCATAAAATGATTGGAATGTCTCTCTCTAATGTCTCCATGTGTGAATGACTCAACACTATCAAACAAATATCATGAAGGAAAATGCTCAACTCCATAATGCCACCCCATATAAAATTTGATAATATTTCCTTAAAAGCAATAGGAATTAGTTTTTCTATGAATATATGGTAGTCATGACTTTTCAAATCAATCAATTTGCATTCCTTCAAATCCATGCATCTTCCAAGATTAGATACATAACCATCCGGAAATCTCAATGATTTCAACCATTTACAAACAATTCGTCTCTAATCCTTTTTCAATGTATAAATTACTTTTGGCTTTGGTCCCCTACTATTTTCATCGACATCAAGAGTGGGTCGTTTACCAATGAGATGCATATCTTTTCTTGCATTCAAATTGTCTTTTATTTTTCAAGTAATATCCATCACTATATTTATCATATTATTAAAAATATTCTTTTCAATATGCATTACATTGAGATTATGATGAATCAAATGACTCTGCCAATATGGTAAATCCTAAAATATACTTTGTTTAGTCCATTTATGCGTACTTCCATAGTCATATATTGTAACATTTGGTTCTTCAATAACATATGGAAAGTTAAGCACTCTATGCCAGTTAGTTTCAATGGTGGAGGTGTTATTTCAATTATATTCTTAGTGAGTTCTTTTTTATTCCTTTTGAATTTAAAATTTGGTGGTAAAAATTGTCTATGACAATCAAAATAACTCATCTTCTTTCCATGTTTCAATCTGAATGCCTTTGATCTCTCCATGCAAATTGGGCATCCTAAAATTTTAGCAGTACTCCATCCCGACAACATACCATAAGTCTAAAAATCATTTATAGTCCAAAGAAGCACAACTTTCATTATAAACATCTAATTAGTATGAACATCATATGTAGAAACACCTTCATCCCATAGTTGTTTCAGCTCTGCAATCAGTGGTTGCATGTAAACATCTCTTGACTTCTTCGAATTTTGCTGGCCAGAAATAATCAATGTTAAAAACCTATATGATATTTCATACACATTCTGGGTGGAAATTATATGGAGTTACGATAACTAGCCAACAAGAATTAGTTCTTTCTGATTTGCCAAATGGAGGAAATCCATCAACACAGAGACCTAACCTAATATTTCAAGTCTCATTCGCAAACTCAAGATATGTTCTATCAAAAGTTTTTCATGCCTTTGTATCTGATGGATGACACATTAGTCCTTCCTCTGTTTTATGATTTGCATGCCAAGTCATATGTTCATTAGTGACCTTTAATGCATAAAGCCTTTGCAATTTAGGAGTTAATACCAAATAGAACATTTATCTGTATGATTTACGTCACTTATTACAACCCAATCTCATGGTGCTCTTGTACTTATATTGATTACAGAATTTATAAATCTCTGTATCTACATTATCTCCCCGATATAGCATACAATCATATCTACAAACATCAATTCTTTCCACCGAAAGATCTAATTCTTTCATGAGTTTTCTTTATTCTGTAAAAATCATTAGGCATTATGTGATCATGCGGCAATACTTCTCCAATAACTTAAACAAAATCATTAAAACAATCTTCAGATATATTATACTCAGCTTTAACATTCAACAGTCTTGCGATTAAAGATAATTTAGTGTGATTGTCACACCCAGACCATACAGGTTCATCTGCAGCTCTCAACACTTCTTGAAATTAGAGATATGATTGATTATTTACATTTTCATTAACACTTGTTACTTCTACATCATCCAACAGTGATGAATAGTTGGTATACATTTGTTCAAATGTTTGAGAAAAACTAGAACTTGCAGTGCTTTGTTCGGTAATCAAATTATGACCCACTGCATCAAATATCATCCTCTAATATGGATTGAATTTATCATGATATCTTTGATCCCCACTAACTGACATTTGTATGTTTTGTCTAACCTCTTCATTGGATATGAACGGTTCACCATGACATGTCGAATTATAATAATTTAAAGTAAAATCAAATCTACAAAGATGTTCTTAAACTTTATCACATTGAAAAACTTTATTATTATGACACTTTTTGCACAGACACCTAAACTTATTCCCATCCAAAAACTCAATATTACTATGAGCAAAATTCAAAAATTATTCTAGACCAATAATAAATTCATCAGTTAAACCTCGACGTTTAGGTAAGTTTTTTATCCATCCAACTCCTTTCTATTGGTGCAATTGGCCCATGTCATGATTGACCAGACTCGAGTTTGACTTGAGTGGTATTTTGATGTTCAACAAAATGTATGACAATGTGATTGTCATGGGAAAGTCCAAGTCTTGAGTACTTGACATGGAAAGTCCAAGTGGGACACTTGGTAATGGGAAAGTCCAAGTCATGGGTACTTGGCATGAAAAGTCCAAGCATGGGTCTTGGCAAGGGAAAGTCCAAGCTCGAGTCTTGGCAATTGAAAAGTCCAACATGGGTTGACATGGAAAGTCCAAGAATGGGTCTTGGCAAGGGAAAGTTCAAGCTTGAGTCTTGGCAAATGGAACGTCTAACATGGTTGGCAAGGGAAGTCCAAGGATTGATATTGGAGGCGTAAAGTCCAAGGGTGGAGTCTTGGCAGCATAAGTCCAATGGTTGGTGGCGTAAAGTCCAAGCGGTAGTCTTGGTAGCATAAACCCAATGTGCCTTGGCGGTATAGACCAGCTTAGCATGACAATAGCCGATGGAAGAACCAGAAGGCTAGCATATGGATGAACAAGTCATGGATGACTTGGAGGGATCTGATAGGCATGAGGCTGACGGAGGTGGTTAAAAGGCTTAGGTCTAGGCTAAGGGTGGTCTAGCAAGTATGAGGGCATCATACTTGGGGTTAAACCTCATGTTTGAGGTTATCAGTCGATTGAGGCTTTGGACTAGTTGATTGGTCAAGTGTTTTGACACTTGGAAGACGAGTTGACTCTTGGCAGTCAATTGGGATTATGGCTAATCGAACTACCGTGAGTCGACTAGGGTTCGACTGCGGCAAAATGCCTTGGCAGTCAACTGCTGGTCAAGGTTACGGGAGCAGAATGCTCGGTAGCTGACTGGTCAGTTAGCTATGGCCCTAGCAGTCAACTGTTGGGTAATGGCAGTTGACTGCCAATATATCCGTTGGTTTGAATGTCGACATGGATTAAGTTCGTTGTGAGACAAATATACTGTTGGCAATCGACTGGGGCCTTATGGCAGTCGACTATCAGGCGGAAATTCAGGTCACGAGGAGGCTTAAAAGGAGCTTGACAGGAGGGATTTCAACAACGATTTCTTGGGCATTTTTGAGGCGATTTGCTGGTGCAAATTATGGTCTTCAAGTATTGTTCAAGCAATCAACAAGCAAGCATGCAAAGCAATAGTTGTAAAGTTTTCTTTACATTGTTTTTTGTATTTCATTTATATTTGCTTGTATTTTGTTTCTTATTATTGTAAGAACCTTTGTACGAGGTTTCTCCACCTCCGACTTGTTGTTGAGAAGGAGTATTTGATTAGTGGTGATATTTGCATCGCTAGAACTCATTCGAGCTCAATCCGTAGAGTAGAAACCTAAGGTTCCAAATCACGTTATATCTTGGTGTTGTGTGTTTGTATATTTTGTTATTGCTTTATTATCTTTATCTCCGCTGCACATAACGAGTTTTGCAGCAAGCACATGAACAAATTCCATCGACACATCAAACGTGCTATTCACCCCCTCTAGCGGTCATTAATGGTCCCTACAATTGGTATCATAGCTAGGAGCTCTTCACCGGCTTCACATCTGAGGGAGCGTGCTAGAGGGGCAAGATGGATCTTCAAGAGAGATTGGGCGATGACATAGCAATTCCACCCGCCTTCGACCGTGAAGATTTCGCATATTGGATAGGTAGGATGGATTATTTTCTAATGTCCAATATAGAAAATTAGTTTGTCGTGATTATAGGATTCGATGCTCCGAGGGAAAAGAACGGAGAAATCCTCAAGATGAAGAGATGGACCGAGGAGCAACGACAAAAATTCGAGACAACCATTAAGGTAATAAAAATTTTAGTAAATTTGATACCTAACGACATTTTGTCTATATTAGGAAGTTATAGGGATGCTAAGGAGTTGTGAAACAAGTTGGTCAAGTTCCACGAAAATCCCGAACCGGTTCAAGAAGACTCGGAAGAGGAAGAATTATCCTTATCCTCCCAAGCTCAAGAAGAAGAAAACACATCATCTTCATCCCAAGAGCTTGAGGATTCAAAGGTTGATAGAGAATCAACATCCGGATCGGAAGGGGTGGAAGTGGTAGAAGAAGCCTCCACCTCTAGGATTGAGGGGGAGGAGAGAATTTCCACTCCGGAACCAACTCAAGAGGAGCCATCAACATCCGGGAGAGATGAACAAGCTCAAGAGGCCCTCACCACCACCCTAGCTAACTCAAACACATGTGTTAATAATAAAAATCATATTATGTGTTTTGAGTGTAGGGAATATGGGAACTATAAAAGGAAGTGCCCTAAGAAGGTCAAGAAGACTCAACCGGTGCCAAAAATTCAAGAAAAATCAAAGGATGTCAGAGTCCCCGCTAGTAAGAGCAAGGAGCACGTGGTGTGCTTCAAGTGCCATCAAAGGGGACACTATCGAAGTCAATGCCCTCTGGGGAGAAAGCAAACCAAAGGGCAAGGAGGAGTTACACATGTAGGGGGAGCCTCTCGGGCAAACCCTAAGGTATATTTTAGCAATTCACCTTCTAGTTTTAATGTTAAAAAACATGCTTTTAATTCACTTGCCATTACTCATGAAAAGCATGCTAGTAGAAATAAATTGTATTATTTAGGTGCTAAGGGTTGTAGCTTTAGAACTAAGGAGAAATTTGAGACAAATGTCCCTAGAAAAATGCTACCTAAGGCAAGTATTAGGAAAATAGAAGACCATCTAGGCTTTAATCCAAAGAATTCTAGACATATGCCTAGGAAGAGGGTAAAAATGCTCAAAGAAACAATGGGCCCACAAAATTTGAGAAATTAGAATTTGAAAATCAAGTTTTGAGGTCAAAACTTGATAATATGGAGAAGACCCTTGCAAAGATGCAAAATTCAATTAAAGGGTCAAATGGTCAAACTCTAGGAGCTAGGAGTCAAAACCTAGGATGTAAGAGGCAAGAACCATCTAGGAGGCAAGGTTTAGGTCACAAGCCTATGCCCAAGAAGGTAATGCCTACCTATCACAATGTTCCATTCGATTATAGAACTAGTACTAGGTCTAGAAAAATCAAGGTCACAAGGGAAGTCACCCCTAGAGTTGACCATGGTAGGTGCCTAGTGGCTAAGGTTTCGAAGAATCCTAGGGAGGTCACTAAAAAGGTTACAAGGGGAGTCACTCCTAGAGTTAACCTAGGCAAGACCAAAATGACCAAGGCTACCAAGCCTAGAAGGGTCATTAAGAGGGTATCTAGGGAGGTTATTCCTAAGGAATACCTTGTTAGTGCAATCGGCCCAGGTCACGATTGACCAGACTCGAGTTTGACTCTAGCGATGTTTTGATGTTTGACATGAAGGTTTGACATTGATGTCAGATAATGTTTTGGAGATATTGTTAGTGCAATCGACTCGGGTCATGATTGACCGGACTCGAGTTTGACTCGAGGGGATTTTGATGGTTGAATAGGGTTGACCATGTGATGAAGACAGTCCAAGCATGAGTCTTGGCATGGAAAGTCCAACATGGGTTGGCAAGGGAAAGTCCAAGCTTGAGTCTTGACGATGAAAGTCCAAGTCATGAGTACTTGGCATTTGAGAAGTCCAAGGGGTTTGATATTGGCAGCGTAAAGTCCAAGCGGGAGTCTTGGCAGCATAAATCCAATGGTTGGTGGCGTAAAGTCCAAGCAGAAGTCTTGACAGCGTAAGTCCAATGTGCCTTAGCGGTGTAGACACCGTTAGCATGACATAGCCGATGAAAGCACCTAAAGGCTAGCGTATGGATGAATGAGTCATGGATGACTTGGAGGGATCCGATAAGCGCGAGGTTGATGGAGGTGGCTAGAAGGCTTAGGTCTAGGCTACGGGTGGTCTAGCAAGTATAGGAGAAACATACTTGGGTTAAAACATCATGTTTGAGGTGTATCAGTCGACTGGCGTGAGTCAACTAGGGTTTGACTGTGGGGAGTGCCCTAGCAGTCGACTGTTGGACCGATCAGTCTACTGATCTTGTGATCAGTCGACTGGTGCTCGGTAATTTGGGCACAAAATGGAGTCTAACTCAACTGTTGGGATTAGCATTCAAGTGAAGGCTCGATCAGTCGACTGATGGACATGATCAGTCGACTGATGTCCTATCTGTTGGATTTTTCCAACGTGGATCACACCGTTGTCTCATAGCAACAGTGTCATCAGTCGACTGATGGTCCCAAGCAGTCGACTGATACACGATTTCTAGCCCAGGTAGCAGCTTTAAATGGAGCTCATGGAGGAGGAAATCACTACCGGTTCTTGAGCTACTTTGGGGCGATTTGTTGTTGCAAATCAGGGTCTCCAAGGCTATTCTTCAAGCAACCAAGATCAAGCAATCGAAAGCTCTTTGTAAAGTTTTCTTTACTTGCATTCCATTGTATTTGCTTGTATTTTTTATTGTATTACTGTTGTATACATTGTACGAGGTTTTTCTACCTCCGGATTGTTCCGAGAAGGAGTTATTTGTGATTTGTGGTTGCGTGTGCATCACTAGAGCTCTTTAGAGCTTGATCCATGGAGTAGGAACCATTCGGTTCCGAACCACGTTACATACTTGTGTATTGGTGTATTTGTGTTTGCCTTCGCTTTCGTTATTGCTATTATTTCTATTTCCGCTGCACTAACGAGATTTGTAGATGAACACCAAACGAATTCCATCGAGTATCGAAACGAGTTATTCACCCCCCCCCCCTCTAGCGGTCACCGTTTTCTCTACAATTGGTATCGAAGCCTAGGGCTCTTCTACGGACTAACCGCCGGGAGCAAAAGATGCTAGAGGGAAGATGGAATTCCAAGACAAGCTTGGATGGGGCATCAACACTCCACCACCATACGGCCGAGAAGATTTTCCGGCGTGGAGGGCAAGAATGGAGACCTTCTTGATGATGGACATAGAGAATTGGTTCATTGTCATGGAAGGTTTTGAACCTCCTAGGGATAAGAAGGGAGAAGTCCTCAAGTTAAAAAAGTGGACCCAAGAGCAACACCTAAAATTCAAGACCGAAGTCAAGGTAACAAAGCTTTTAGAAGATTTGATACCTAATGACATTTTGTCTAGCTTAGGTGAATTTCAAGATGCCAAAGAGATATGGGACAAATTGGACAAGTTCCATGAGAAGCCTCACTTGGCACAAGTAGAAGAAAAAGAATGTTCGTCGGCTTAAGAAGAGGAGGAAGCCGAGGTAGAACCATCATCATCTTCACAAGCAAGTGAGGATTCATAAGTTGATAGGGAGTCAACCTCCGAATCGGTGGAAGAAGAGGAAGAATTGGAGGAGACCTCCACCTCTAGGATTGAGGGGGAGGAGATTAGAGCATCCTCAACACCGGAGCAACAAGAAGAACCATCTACATCTGGTCGAGAGGAAGAACAAGCTCAAGAGATCCTCACCACCACCCTAGGTAACTCAAATATATCAATTCATAATAAAAATCATATAATATGTTTTGAGTGTAGGGAAATCGGGCACTATAAGAGCAAGTGCCCAAAGAGAGTAAGGAAAGCTCCACCGACGCCTAAAAGTCAAGAAAAGTCAAAGGTTGCCAGTTCCCCAACCATCAAAAGCAAGGAGCACATTACATGCTTCAAATGTAGTCAAAGAGGGCATTATAAGAATCAATGCCCTAGGGGGAGCAAAAAGACTAAAGAAGGAGCATCACAAGTAGGGGGAGCTAAGGCTAACCCTAAGGTACATTTTAGTAGTGTTCCTTCTAATTTAAATGTCAAAAAGCATGCTAGGAATTTTAATTCTCTTGTAATTTATCATGACAAGAATGCTAGGAATAACAAATACTTTTGTTTAGGAGCTAAAAAATGTCCACATTTCAAATAAGGAGAAATTTGAGACTAATGTCCCTAGAAAGACCTTACCTAGGGAATCTATCAAGAAAATAGAAGACCACCTAGGTTTTAACCCCAAATGGACTAGGCATATGCCTAGAAAGAACAATGCCCAAGGAGTAAATTAAAATTCAAAAATTGGGCAATTAGAGTTGGAAAATCAAGCCTTAAGGTCAAGTCTTGAGAAACTTGAAAAGACCCTTGCAAAAATGACAAATCAAATGCAAAGGTCAAATGGTCAAACCCTAGGGTCTAGAAGTCAAAGTCAAAACCTAGGGTATAGGAGACAAGAGTCAACCAAGGGCAAGAGAGGTTTGGGTCACAAACATAAGCCTAAGGTGGCTTATCATAGTATTTCATTTGATTATGGAACACAAACTAGGTCTAGGAAGACCAAGGTTACTAGGGAAGTCATCCCTAAGGTAACCAAGGTGTGTGCCTAGTGGCTAGGGTTTCTAAGAAACCTAGGGTGGCCACTAAGAAGGTTACAAGGGGAGTTACCCCTAGAGTTAACCTAGGCAAGACTCAAATGACCAAGGCTAACAAGCCTAGAAGGGTCATTAGGGAGGTATCTAGGGAGGTCATCCCTAAGGAATACCTAATTAACCCTAGGAACTCAAATAGGTTTTGGGTTCCTAAGAGTGTGATTGATTCACGCTAAATGGGTTTAGGGTGTGCCAACTTTAAATGGATAGGTAGTTAACCTAACCATTGTAAAGGTGGCACTTTAGGTTATTTTCAAGGTTATAGATACCTTAGAAATAGATTTGATCTTTGATCCTAAAAGATTTTAGGATGTGCCAATACATTGTTGGGATTATGAAAAATCAATTAAATTGGCACAATTTAGGTCTAGAGGTCATTATGTGTCATTTTGGGTTTGTGGCACACATGGGGGGTTTAGTAGCAATATGGCAAAATATAATTAATTATATCAAATGACAATTAATACTAAAATTTAGGTATTGTTATACCTATACCATTTATATGTCATGTCTTGTTTGCCATATAACATGTCATGACATCATATTTAATTTTACCATTTAATATGTCATGATCATGTTTAGGATTAAGGTTTAATGTCATGTATTTTTAGATTATATCATATGCCATGACATCATGATCATTGGTCATGCTTAATTATGTTATAAATTATGCCATGATCATTCATGCATTTGATTAAAATTGATTTAAGGGCAATGACATGACTTGGAGTCCCATTTATAAGGGAATCAAGTAGTGTTGCATTAGAGAATACATGAAACCCTAGATTAGGATGAATAAAACCCACATCTCACATCACATTGACTTTTGTGTGTTTTATACACCCTAGATATATGTGAGATGATAGGATATGAGTTAAGTTCAAGGTGCATAGTTTTTGCATCTAGATGAACTTAAACTCATCTTATTGTATTTGTGGATCATTGGGAAAGCTAGTGTACAAGTCATGTACATTGAGCCCAAGGAATATGATCCAATATAAGTTTTCAAAAATATTTTAAAATCATTTTAGAAAACCTTGGTGAAGTCTATCTTTTGATAGCAATTACCATTGATGAAGTTGATACAAAGTGAGCTAAAACATTGAAGTTTTTCTTCACTTTTGAATTTTGTATCAATTTCGATATTTTATGGGTAAAATATTTTTTTATCCTTTTTCACCCATTGTATTGGCCATAAGTATTATACGTATGAATTTTCATGATTTTTTGATATACGTATAATTATTTATGAATTTTTAAAATTCATTTCTGATAATTGAAATTTAGAAATTTTAGTTATCAGTCGACTGCCCTTGGTGGCAGTCGACTGATGAGCATGGCAGTCGATTGATTTTTGAGAGACTCGACTGCCGGGCCGATTTCAGGAAAAACAAGAGCCCGTTTTCAACTACGGTAAAGGTCCCTAACCACTCCTAACCCTAAGATATGCTTCGGAAAGCATTATAAAGGGTGAAAATCCATTGGATATGGATTAGGAGAGTTGTTAGGGTGATGTATCAAATTTAAGGTATGAGAAAGTTTAATGTTGAACTTTAGACCTTATTTTTGATGGTTTAGAGTTCCTATTGGCTTAGGAACTTCCCAAGGACATTGTTGGTGCAATGGTCAAGGGGGAGCAAGCCTTTAGGGGGAGGTATCCATCATGGGATGATAGATGGTATTTTTCCACATGAGGGGGAAAATGGATTTGGAAATTGGGAGAGTGTATAGGATTGTCTCTCTTTAGTGATATGGGACTTATCACTAGGAAGATTGTAGGCATCCAAGGTATTCTTGGACCAAGGGGGAGATTGTAAGATCTCATTGGGACATGAGACATTTACCTCCTTGGAGAGAACCTTTTTGATGTACGTCAAAAAGGGGGAGAATGTCTTGAAAAATATTTGAGATTACCAATTAGGGATAATTGGTAAGAAGATTTGAGTTAGTGTTCTAACTCAAAGGTATGTGTTTTTGTCAAACATCAAAAAGGGAGAGATTGTTGGTGCAATCGGCCCAGGTCACGATTGACCGGACTCGAGTTTGACTCGAGCGATATTTTGATGTTTGACATGAAGGTTTGACATTGATGTCAGATAATATTTTGGGGAGATTGTTGGTGCAATCGACTCGAGTCATGATTGACCGGACTCGAGTTTGACTCGAGGGGATTTTGATGGTTGACTAGGGTTGACCATGTGATGAAGAAAGTCCAAGCATGAATCTTGGCATGGAAAGTCCAACATGGGTTGGCAAGGGAAAGTCCAAGCTTGAGTCTTGGCAGTGAAAGTCCAAGTCATGAGTACTTGGCATTTGAGAAGTCCAAGGGGTTTGATATTGGCGGCGTAAAGTCCAAGCGGGAGTCTTGGCAGCATAAATCCAATGGTTGGTGGCGTAAAGTCCAAGAAGGAGTCTTGGCAGCGTAAGTCCAATATGCCTTGGCGGTGTAGACACCGTTAGCATGACATAGCCGATGGAAGCACCTGAAGGCTAGCGTATGGATGAACGAGTCATGGATGACATGGAGGGATCCGATAGGCGCGAGGCTGACGGAGGTGGCTAGAAGGCTTAGGTCTAGGCTACGGGTGATCTAGCAAGTATGGGGGAACCATACTTGGGTTAAACCTCATGTTTGAGGTGTATCAGTCGACTGGTGTCATGTGGCAGTCGACTGGCGTGAGTCAACTAGGGTTTAACTGCGGGGAGTGCCCTAGCAGTCGACTGCCAGAGGTGGGCAGTCGACTGTTGGACCGATCAGTCGACTGATCTTGTGATCAGTCGACTGGTGCTCGGTAATTTGGGCACAGAATGGAGTCTAACTCGACTGTTGGAGTTAGCAGTCAAGTGAAGGCTCGATCAGTCGACTGATGTCCTATCCGTTGGATTTTTCCAGCGTGGATCACACCATTGTCTCACAGCAACAGTGTCATCAGTCGACTGATGGTCCCGAGCAGTCGATTGATACGTAATTTCCAGCCCAGGCAGCATCTTTAAATGGAGCTCGTGGAGGAGGAAATCACTACCGGTTCTTGAGCTACTTTGGGGCGATTTGTTGCTGCAAATCAGGGTCTCCAAGGCTATTCTTCAAGCAACCAAGATCAAGCAATCCAAAGTTTTTTGTAAAGTTTTCTTTACTTGCATTCCATTGTATTTTCTTGTATTTTTATTGTATTACTATTGTATACATTGTACGAGGTTTCTCTACCTCCGGATTGTTCCGAGAAGGAGTTATTTGTGATTAGTGGTTGCGTGTGCATAACTAGAGCTCTTTAGAGCTCGATCCGTGGAGTAGGAACCATTCGGTTCCGAACCACGTTACATACTTGTGTATTGGTGTATTTGTGTTTGCCTTCGCTTTTCGTTATTGCTATTATTTCTATTTTCGCTGCGCTAACGAGATTTGTAGATGAATACCAAACGAATTCCATCGAGTATCGAAACGAGCTATTCACCCCCCTCTAGCGGTCAACGAATCCTCTACATACTTAGTTAACCTAAGGAGCTCAAATAGGTTTTGGGTTCCTGTAGGAGCGTGATTGACTCACGCTAGATGGGTTAGGTTGTGCCAAATTTAAATGGATTGGTAGTTAACCTAACCATGGTAAAGGTGTCACTTTAGGTCATTTTCAAGGTTATGTGTATCTTGGAAATAAGTTTGATCTTATATCCTAAAGGATTTTAGGATGTGCCAATATCATTTAAGGAGTTTGATAATTTGATCAAATTGGCACAAGTTAGGTCTTAGAGTTATGGTGTGCCATTTTGGGTTTTTGACACACTTGGGGAATAAGTGATTATATGGCAAAATGAACTTAATAATAACAAATGGCAATCAATATTAAAATTTAGGTATTGTTATACCTATACCTTTTATTTGCCATGCTTTGATTGTCATATAACATGTCATGATATCATATCTTATTTTTATCATATAAATGTCATGATTATGCTTAGGATTTTCTTTTATGTCATGTGTATTTAGGATTAATCATATGTCATGACATCATGATTTTTTGGAAATACTTACTTATGTTATCATTTATGTCATGATCATTCATGCATTAATAAAATTGAGTTAAGAACTATGGCATGATTTGAAGTCCCATGTATAAGGGAATCAAGTAGTGTTGCCTTAGAAAATGCATGAGGCCTTAGTTTAGGATGAATAAAACTCACATCTCACATCACATTGACATGTGTGTGTATTGATACACCCTAGACACATGTGAGATGCTAAGAAATGAGTTAAGTTCATGGTGCATAGTTCTTGCATCTAGATGAACTCAAATTCATCTTATACCATGGTGGATTATGGGGAAAGCTAATGTGCAAGTCATGTGCATTGAGCCTATTAATCATGATCCAATATAGGTTTTTAAAAATATTTTAATTTTCAGAAAACCAATTTCTGAAACTGAATTTCTGCATTTGCAGAAATCATTCGACTGCCGCTTATGGCAGTTGACTGCTCACTGTAAGAGTCGATTGTCAGGCCTGATTTCGGGTAAACAAGATTTGTTTAGCCTGATTTCAGCTATGTGATGCATGCAAATACGACCTCAAATCTAGCGACGGGGACCGTCGAGGACTTGAAGTGTGCACTCGCGCTCAACGCCTGCAAGTGCACGGATGTCGTCAAGTAATAAAGAATATCGATCCCTCAGGGACTGAGATTTCAAGTATTGGTTTGTCTAGTGGATGTGTTGTTGTTCGGATTAGTAATCCTAGGGTTCACGAATGAGAGGTCGTCGGTGGTCCAAACTCAGTACGGTGTCACACGGAAGAAGAGAAGGGTTGCTATGAGGATTTGGATAGATTCTAGGACTTTGATTTCATTTGTGTTTTAGAACATGCTATCAATTGAATGTATATATCCGGATTTTCTAGCTAGAGTTTTGTGGAAAGGACATCATACACTATGGTATAAGGATGCCGAATCGATCCCTGCGACGAGCCAAAAACGGGACACATTACTAACTCTATCGTATCCTTCTATCCACAGTTGCAGGCGATGAGGCCAACCTCTAGGTCTCCTAATATCTCCTAAATTTTAGATACGAGGACTGTCACCCCTCTTATCGTCTACGCACAGAAGATAGAAAACCAAAACGCAAAGCTATAGATCTAAACAATCATTTAACTGTAAATATGATTTCAAGAACGGAAACATATTTGAAATAGCAATGTTCTATTCAACACAAACTACTCCCTAATCCTAGAATCGGAGAATCTACTCTATGAATACGAGAAGAGAATCACAAAACATTATGGAATTCATGAATATAATGATAAACATGTAAGAAATATGAATTATAATGTAAATGTAGCTCTTCCCTCTGGCGTTGTGGTGCAGAACTTGATCCTCAAGCGGCTCTCTTCCACCCCCGATGCGAGTTCTTGAAGCTTTTTAGGGCTTCAGAGTGTCATCCTGGCCATCGTGCCTCTCCTTTAGGGTTTGGGCGTAGCTTTCCTTATATAGACATCACACCGGATCCTCGTGAAATTTAGAAAAAACCCTGGTCACGTCAAGTTTCCTGGCCGCCACATGGTCGTGTGAAAACACATGACCAGGCCGTGTGTAAGGCTGTGTGGGCCATTTTCGAATCTTGGACATGACCGTGTGTAGCCACATGCCTAGGCCATGTCTCACTCTGTGTCCAGTTGCCAAATGCCTCCTTTTTGCTCCGAAAGCACCCGTTTTCCCCATGGAATGCTATCCTGCACACAAAAGTACAAAGAGCAGATCTTCGAACTAGAAAACAGGAAATGCATACAAAATAAAGTAGAATATGCATGAAAAAAATATAAAACTAAACGAGATGTGAGCAAAAACTACTCCTAAAACCCTATATGTTTCGCTCATATCAATTTCCCCAGACTTAGATCTTTGCTTGTCCTCAAGCAAACCTCAGTGCCATGAAATTTTAAAAAGGTATTGTTCCATACTTAGCATGTTAACTAGATTTATCAAGTGATATTTGCAATCAAAGCAAAATAGATATGTTCTAGAAATTCACTAAGTTAGCTCCTCGTGCTCGTGCTAAGTAAATCTTCTTAAAGGATACTCGTTCTATGGTAAGTTAAGTTGTCTTCCTATAGCTTTTCTAAGGTCTCCGACTTTTAGGAACTTACCTGCTCAAAGCGAGGGTTGTTCCCTAGATCTAGCACAAAGTTTCAAAGGCATGCTCGGTATTGAAAGAAATTGGTAGGTGTTTCCCCAGTAACCTAACTCGGTCTCAAAGGAGCACCTAATTATTTCCACCCACGACAACTATTTTTTTTTATCCCTTAAAAATATATTTTTTCTTTCTCTTCCTTTTTTTTCTTTTCTTATTCCATTTTTTTTTCATCTCTCTCTCTTGAGATTTTGATTTTTCTAAATGGGCTTACACAATCTGAGTATCTCCAGTAACTAAAATTCTAAACTTAGGGTCACCTGTGGATTCCAAAGTGCTAGACTACTTAAATGAATCATAACTAGGTATGCACTAGACTCTCCCTTTCAGAAAGTTCGTCATGTGTATGTGTAAAATAAAAGCTAACCAGTGTAAGTCTAGAACATTCATTTAGAGCAAACAAAATAAAATACCACGAGGTAAATGAAGTTAAGCTACCCATGGAAATAACTCATGAAGAAAACTTTTAAAATTACTACTGAGGTAGCTTAAAGATAGCAAAAATTAAGTACTGACGAAACTAATAAATCTATGTATGAACAAATGAATGCTAACTAAAATAAATGCAAATGATAGAAAAGAAACTACTGCTAGAGACAAAATAAATCAAAACTCGCCCCCCCCCCAGACTTGAGCGAAGCATACCTCTAGTATGGTGGACGAGGTGGAAAGTCTAGTAGCCTCAGCATCTCAGAGTCTTGGGAGAACCTGCTGTTAAGCTACTGATGCCACATGTACATGTGGTCGATCTAAGAGCTGGTGGATGCAGTGGTTGCTCGGTGCTCCTCCTCCCTAGTCCACTGCGCCTGCTGGGCACGCATGTGCTACCGCATCTCCTGGTGGTAGGTGGCTTCCTCATTGCGACGGGCAACCTCCTCCTAGAAGTAGATGCAGGTCTCGTCGTAGAACTCCTCGACTCACTGGAAGTGCTTCTGGAAGCCCTGAAACTTGGCCTACGTGCAGGCGCTCTGCTCCTCCCATCGTTGCCTCTGCATCTGCTACTCGGCATATATGTCATCGAGGTGCGATCGGAACTCTAAAAAATTATAGGAAAATGTACCTGCATCCTGCTCAAAAGTAGAAAAAGGTGGTGGTGCAGGTGCAGGCTCATGTCGACGTGGAGTAGGTGGGCTCCTATGCATGTGTGGACTAGAGGGAGAGTGATGTAAAGGTGGAGAGATGGGTGTCGATGTGGATGATCCCTCATATGGCGGGGACTCCACTATCAGGTCTAAGCGTCAGTTGGCGTGTGTGGTGATGGTGGTATGATCGGGGTCGGAGAGCCTAAGGGATGATAGGTTTTTACTTACAAAGCACAAGGAGTGTCCCTCTCTCACTATCATTTTCATGGCCATACACACTCCTAAGTTGATCCTAGGACTCCCCTCTATGCTATCTAGTGTGGTGTAGTCGTACCCCATCCTATGGCAAATGTGGGTAAGTAGGCCCCCCACATTAATCTCTCCTCTCACTGCTTTGCCCATTTTCACTAAGTGTCTAATGAAATGGGACCCTACATCAATGCTACTCCTTTCTTGTAGCGTGTCTCATAAGCAAAGCAGCTCACTAGCTAGGCATGACACAACCAAAAATAGTACTTTCCATGATTCGGTGTATGTATCGAAAAATGGGGTTTTGGAGGCATGACACTTTGGCCCTAGAAGGGTCGTATGCATTCTCTCCTGTCAATTCAGTCCAAAAGATTCGAGAGTTGAACCCAATAGGGGTTCTTCTCTCTCCCCCACTAGGCAAGCCAAAACATGTGTTCCATTGGTGTAGTGTCCATTCATGCTCAATGTTAAATAGCCTAAAGGTAATCCTACCCTTTTCACTCTCTCTACCTATTAAAACTTCATCTTCTAAAGAACTCAAAAATTCTAAAACTATCCTAGGGTAGGTTGGGTGTCTTTTCTCCATTATCTCTCCCCACCCTATTTTTGCAAATAGGGCTTGAATGTCACCAAACAAACTTAGGGATTCTAAGAGATCTTCATCAAGATACCTAGTAGAGGTGATTTTTCTAGTAGAGAGCATATCAAATCTTTCCCTATGCTCATTATTGCGAAAGAGAAGGGTTGGAAAAGCATTACCTTCCTCCGGAGCTTGAGAGGCGTTCATTCTCCTTGTCCTTCGCTCCGAAGCTCTGGATCAAGATGCCACTTGCTTGATTCTCCTCATCCTTGCTTCTTTTGAGCTTCCTTGAAGGTTGAAAGGACTTCTAGGTGGTGGGGAAGAAGGATCCACATGGCTAGGGTAAGAGAAATCAAAACACATGGTGCATTTGGGGTGGAAACGCACGGCGTGCCCTACTTAACCTCGCACGACACGGCCGTGTGAAAAAACATGGCCAGGCCATGTGAAAACACACGGCCAGGCCGTGTGCATCGCTGGAGGAAGAGACATGACCGTGTGAAAACACACAACCAGGCCGTGTGCCCCTCATTTTTCTCTTTTCGTGCACAATGGTCCGAATTTTCTCACACGCTTTGTCGTGTAAGCTAAAATTGATTTTTATTTTTACCTAGCAAGTTCTTTCTGGTCCTAATGCTAAACGAAATGGAAATCAAACTTTAAATTAACCAAATGAATGCAATAAAATAAAAAGGAAACCTAAAAACTAAACTTGGGTTGCCTCCCAAGAAGCGCTTTGTTTACGGTCTTTTAGCTCAACCACACTCCATTATCAACTTGGCTACGAAGGTTCTGTAAACCTCCTTTCCTCCGTCTCGGGATCGACATCCGGTGGGCTTGGCTCTACCCTGTTGAAAATGAAGCCGTCTAGGAAGGGAGCTCTACACTCTGATAGATTGAAAAAGATGATCTCCCCGTCTCCAAGGAGATCTTGTGCGCCTTTACGTCTATTAGTGCTTCTGCAGTCGCCAGAAAGGGTCTTCCCAAGATGACGAGATTCTGGGGATCTAGTCTTGTGTCGAGTATAATAAAATCCATATATATCACGAAGTTCTCGATGACCACAGGCACATGTGCTAGCATGCCAACGAGTTCCTTGACTGAGTCGTCCCCCATACAAATACCAAGTTTCGCTAGTTGGAGCCCATTCAGTCCCAACTTCAAGTAGTATGCATAGGACATCACACTTACTGATGACCCAAGTCACACAGTGCTTCATCGAAGTTTTCCCCATAAATCGAGCAAGGGATAACAAATTCACCAGGGTTCTCAAGATGGGGTGGAATCTTGTCCTCAATTTCGGCTTGGTCAGGTAGGGTGGAAATCATGGCTGCACACCCCTTGGAGAATCTGTTTCTTTATGCTACTCTCTCACTGCACACTCCTTCTTCTTTAACATTACTCGGCTCAGGTAATGCTGGAGAGCTCTCCATAGGTTGTAACATAGTTTGGGCTATTTGGGCCACTTGTGTCTCTAACATCCTTGTGTGACTTGCAAGACCGTCAACAGTGGCCTTCAAGTCTCTAAGTGACTCCTCTGTTTTATGATGTCGGCGATGGAACTCTTCATTGATCTTCATTTGGGTAGCAATGAAGTCTTCTATCATCAATTCTAACCTAGACTTCCATGGTTGCTGCTGCCCATTGCCCTGCTGCTGCCCATACCCTCCTGATGGTTAGAAGTTCCCCGAGTTATTCCGATAGGAAAAGTTTGGGTCGTTCTTCTGTCTGGGGTTGTAAGTACTGGAGTATGGGTTGTTGGGCCTTTGATTATAGTCCCTAACCGCATCGACATGCTCAATATGTCTTCTAAGCCACCCTGCCCTCCATAGTAGTCCTCCCGATACGCTGCTGCTCCTTCTTCAAAGTCAATGGCCGCACATGCAGATGCAGGATTTAAAGAGTCGAACCATATGCTAAACGCATCCATCCTCGCTACTAGGTGGTCCACTGAGTTGATAGCATATCGTCCCACGGCAGGAGCTGGGTGACTACGTTTGGAAGCCCATTGATGGTGGTTCTGGGCCACCTCTTCTATCAGCTCCTCTGCTTCCTCGATAGTCTTGTTTATAAGTTCTCCTCCTGTAGCAGAATCGAGGAACATCTTTGTGGTGTACGTGATCCCATTATAGAAGAAGTGGATTACCATCTACCTTTCCAGTCCATGGTGGAGGCATTGGTAAAGTAGCCTCTTGTAGCAATCCCAAGCTTCAAATAGGGACTCCCCTTCCTTTTGACGGAAGCTTGTGATTAGATGGCGCATGTGAGCAATCTTGCTTGGTGGGAAGTATTTATTCAAGAACTGTTTCTCACATTGCTCCCATGTAGTAATGCTTCCTAAAGGCAGGGAGTGAAGTCATGCCTTAGCCTTATCCTACAATGAGAACGGGAATAGGCTCAGGCAGATCAGTCTGTAGGGACTCCATTTATCTTCATCATCGAGAAGATTTCCAAAAATATCTCCAGGTGCTGGTTCGGGTCTTCAGTCGTAGCTCCCCCGAATTGATTCTGCTGGACCATGTGTATGAGCGATGATTTCAGCTCAAAGTTGTTTGCCGAAATGGATGGTCTAGCTATACGCGGTCTAAGTCCTCTAGTGCTAGGGGTTGTGTAATTTCACAAAGGTTGGCTACCTATATTCACTTCGGATGTAACTTGGTCCTTCATCCTCTTTTGTTCAGCTCTTCGGCGATGATAGATTCGTTTGATTTCTAGATCGATCGGAATCAGGTCTTCCGATCCTAGGCGTCTAAGCATACGAAGAACCGAGCCACAAAATTGGGAGTATTTACCTAAGGTTTAGAAACAAGAAATAAACTAATCTAGCTAACTAAATCGAAGAACAAATAAGAAAATGTAGAGCTACTCTAAAATAAAAATTAAATCTAGATATGTAAAATCTAAAACTGAGGTAAATAAAATAAAAGTAAAAATAAAAGAAAGTAAAGCAAGTAAATAAATCTAATCCTAAGTCTGATCCAACTATCCATTTCTTGATTCGATATCGAATCAATCAGTCCCCGGCAACAGTGCCAAAAACTTGATGCACGCAAACACAACCTCGAATCTCGTGATGGAGACCATCGAGGACTCAAAGCGTGTGCTTGCGCTCAACGCCCGCAAGTGCACAGATGTCATCAAGTAATAAAGAATATCAATCCCACTGGGACTGAGATTTCGAGTATCAGTTTGTCCAGTGGATGTGTTGTTGTTCAGATTGGTAATCCTAGGGTTCATGAATTAGAGGTCGTTGACGGTTCGAGCTCTATATGGCGTCACACGGAAGAAGAGAAGGGTTGCTATGAGGATTTGGATGGATTCTAGGACTTCAGTTTCATTTGTGTGTTGCAGAACATGCTATCAATTGAATGTATCCAGATTTTTTAGCTAGGGTTTTATGGAAAGGACATCATACACTATGATACGAGGATGCCGAATCGATCCCTGCGACGAGACAGAAATGAGACATATTACCGACTCTATCGTAGCCTTCTATCCACAGTTTTAGGTGATGAGGCCAACCTCTAGGTTCCTCCTAATATCCCCTAAATCTTAGATATGAGACTGTCACCCCTCGTAACGTCTACGCACAGAAGATAGAAAATCAAAACGCAAAACTATAGATCTAAACAATCATTCAACTGCAAATACGATTTCAAGAATAAAAACATATTTGAAATAGCAATGTTCTACTCAACACAAACTAATCCCTAATCCTAGAATCGGAGAATCTACTCCATAAATACGAGAAGAGAATCACAAAACATTATGGAATTCATGAATATTATGATAAACGTGTAAGAAATATGAATTACAATGTAAATGCAGCTCTTCCCTCTACGTTGTGGTGCAGAACTTGAACCTCGAGCATCTCTCTTCTTCCCCGATGCGAGTTCCTGAAGCTTTTTAGGGCTTTAGAGTGTCGTCCCAGCCGTTGTGCCTCTCCACTAGGGTTTGGGCATAGTTTTTCTTATACAAACATCATGTCGGATCCTCGTGAAATCTGGAAAAAACCCTGGTCGCGTCAAGTTGCCTGGCCGCCACACGACCATGTGAAAATACACAGTCAGGCCGTGTGTAAGGTTATTGCGGCCATTTTCAAACCCTAAACACGATCGTGTGTATCCATATGCCCAGGACATGTCCCACTCTGTCCATCTTCCAAATGCCTCCTTTTTTCTCTGAAAGCGCATGTTTTCCCCATGGAATGCTATCCTGCACACAAAAGTACAAAGAGCAAATCTTCGAACTAGAAAATAGAAAATGCATGCAAAATAAAGTAGAATATACATGAAACAAATATAAAACTAAACGAGATATGAGTGAAAACTACTCCTAAAGCCCTATATGTTTTGCTCACATCACTATGTTATGCAAGGACCGTCGTGACCGCTAGAGGGAGGGTGAATAGCTCGTTCGTCGTCGATGGAGGAATTCGATCGTGCTTGGCTATGATTGTTAGTACGTAGCAGAATATGGAAAATACAATATAAATATACAATCACAATACACAAGACAATCGATGTAACGTGGTTTAGAACTGTACGGTTCCTACTCCACGGATTGGGCACGTAAGAGCCCTAGCGATGCAACCACACACCACTACACAATAAAAACTTTTTCTCGGAACAATCCGAAGGTGGAGAAACGTCTTACAATAATTCTTATAACAATAAGAAATAAATGCAAACTAATACAAGTAAACTACACAAATACAAGTAAAGAAAACTTTACACAATGTGAACTTTGTTGGAGGATCGGTGGCCGACTAGAGGGAGATGAATAGCCTTTAATCGTCATATGGTGGAATTTTCTCATCTACAAACTCAGTTAGCACAGCAGAATAACAAAAACTAAAGACAATTAAGAATGACAAAGAATACAAACGCTAATACGTTGATGTAACGTGGTTCACGACCTAGCCGCTAATCCACGGACCGATTCGTTCCAGGTGAATCACGCCTAAAGCTTCACTAGTCTCTCCTTTTCACAAAGCTAGGTGAAGGTAACCTTTCTTTTACAAGAATCTCTCCTCTTACAATAAGATGGAATTAAACACAAGGAAGAGGAGGAAAATTGTGTTGGGCACTTGGGAGATGTTTAGACGTTAAGCATTAACCTTCCAAAGTGTCTAAAGGCCTCTTCTTCTAGGGAAGAGGCCATTCTTTCCATTGAGCCAGCAGCAGTCGACTGCTGCTATAGTTGTTGCTCTCTAACGGCTTCATCCACGTTAGATTTTAACCAATGACTCCCACATTAGTCGACTAATTATCCCATCAGTCGACTGATGGAGCCAACAGTCGAGTGATCAAAGCGAGCAGTCGACTCTCCAACGTTCTGTGCTCGAAACCCTCGACATCAGTTGACTGCTCCACTTGGCAGTCGACTGATGGAGCTAGCAGTAGACTGCCATGAGCTGGCAGTCGACTGTTTAGCCAGAACTTCTACTCGAACACTAGTCGAGTCTCCAGTCGACTTGGATCAATCGACTATTACCTATAGCAATCGACTGGTATCAGGTAAAACTTCAAACCAACCTTTGGTTTGAGCTTCCGACACTTGACATAGCCATTTGACCAAGTTCACCTATGAGCTACCCCGACCTGGGTTACAATCGCTCACACTCATCTCCCTTGGAGTCCCTCGCCTTGAAGTTCTCTTCATCCAGTCGCGTCCCTCGGATGCGCTAAGCGCACGACTTCGCAGCACCATCCTTCGCGTCTCTCCCTGAAGTCTACTTCCTTCGGCTTCACTCCAATGCTCCTCGTCCGGCGGTTCCTCGAATGCACCAAGCGCGCGGCTTCCGCAATGTTATTCTTCACCAACTCAAGGACCGAGTCATGAGATGGTGAATCTTGTCAATGCTATTGTCAAGCCATCCATGTGCGAATTACTAAGTCCTGTATTACTTCAATGCACATATCAAATCCATAACAACCTAACTTAAATCATTTGCCACACACATCAAAACCACATCACATGGGTTGATTGCCCTAACAATCTCCCCCTTTTTGATGTGTGGCAATCCGTTTAAGTTAGGTAAAACATACATACAAAACATAAGGCAAGAAAGCATGTAAGTAAACATGAGTATCAAACTCCCCCTTAAACATGCAACTCCCCCTTAAGACATGTTAAATTTCCTCCTTAGCATGATTAACTTAAATCCACATAATTTCTCCCCCTTTGACACTATCAAAAATATTATACAAATGTTATACACACATGGCATCAAGTCTAATGGAAGAAAATACCCAAAACCAACTTAAAAACCTGATAAAATAGGTTACTATGCTCGTGCATAGTACATCAGTCGACTGAATCAGAGCATTAGTCGACTGGCACCCAATTTTCAGGATTTCTGATTTTCGAAGTCTAATTTCAGAAATGAATTAAAAATTCTAGGAAATTCAAAAAATCATAAAATTTGGAGAACATAATTCTAATGAGTTTCTCTATCAGTGAAAAAAAATTTCATGAAAATTCATTCTATTTTTGAAAATTAGGCAAAAACTCAAAAGTTATAAAATGTCTAAAGTTTGTATCATCTTTAAAGCCTAGTTTTGCCTTGAAACTTTTCAAAACATGAACTCACTGTTTATGAAACATGAAATATTTTTAAATCTTTTAAAATATCCAACTATTATCTATGGGCAATATGTCCATTGATTAAACATTTGTTTTCCCCATAGTTGGTCTATTATTTCTATCATGATACTTGTAATGACTTATCAAAATGTGATAATCATAAGTGAGTCATTTGTATCATCCTAACATCTCACCCATTATATGTTTTGCAATCAAGTAAGCCTATATTGAGTGTGAGATGATCCTAAAGGTATTTGCACTTAACCAAAATTTCATACATTTCTACTCATGGTTAAGTATCATCCTAAAAACCCAATCATGAACATGCATCAAGAATTATCAATCATGGTCATAAATCATCAATTATTGCATATCATGATTATAAATCACTAATTACATATTATGATCATAAAACAAATATTGTACATAATTTCATGTTATGATCACATTATCATCACCCAACACTATAAATCAAAAAGTTATAACCCACATCATCCTCAGTCAACCATATTAACATGATATAAGTTAAGTCCACTATGGTTGACTGACCTAGGATTTTCCTAACCCTTAAGGATGGATTTGGGAACCCAATATAAATTCTTTCCTATAGGGTTCACCAAAAACTCCTTAGGGATCCATTTTCTAGCTACCATTTTATTTTTAGCTTGACCCCTAGCAATTAGACAATGAAATGCTTTTTCATTCTTGGATCCCTTGTATCCCAATCCTTTCTTATTAAAACTAGCCCTTTGGCTCCCAATAATCATATTTAGGGTGTTGGAGCCAATGGTAAATTTTTCTAAGGCCTTGGTTAAAAAATCTACTTTTTCTCTTAAAGTCTTATTTTCCTCAATACATGCATCATTAACATTAAAAGGCATGTAATCATCATGTGAGCATGCATTATTGATACTAGAAGAAGCATTATCATTAACATTTAAACATGCTTTTTCTAGATTTTCTTCTAGGGCCTTAATTTGATCAAGCATGCATTTATTCTTTTTCTTAGCCCTAAATAGTTCCTTAGTTAAACTCAAAATCATAGACATAATTTTCTTGGGAGGAATATTTGTTACCTCACTTACAAAACCCTCTTCCGATGATGAGGATGAAGTTGAAGCTCTCCCTTCACTTGAGCTCTCCTCCTCACTTATGCTTCTTTCTTCTTGCTCGGAGGATGAGGTGGAGTCCAAGTCTTCTATTGCCATTAGGGCAAGCTGGCTTGTGAAGGCTTCTTCTTCTTCTGATGAGGATGATGGATCATCCCACGTCATGACTTTTAGGTTGTGGGGCTTTGTCTTCTTTTATTTCTTCTTTTCTTCTTTCTTCTTCCCTTCTTTCTTCTTGTCATGCTTCTTCCTTTCTTCTTTGCTCTAGTTCAATAAAGGGCACTCATCGCTTATGTGTCCCTCTCCTTGGCAATTATAGCATATAATTTTCCTTCTTGGTCTTCTCCTCCTATCATTAGATTTGTTAAATTTAAAAATTTTCAATGCATGCCTTACCTTCCTTACCATATAGGCTTCCTCATTGCTATCCATTGATGAGGAAGATGAATCTTTATCAAATGAGGAAGGTGGCGTCACCTTCTTCTTCTTTCCCTTCTCGGCTATGAGTGCTACTCCCCTTGATGGCTTGATTGGCTCTTCTACTACTCCTTTAAGTCTTGTTTCATGGAGTTCCATGGTGGAGAAAAATTCCTCTAGAGTGCTCACCTCTAGATTCTTGGAAATGTAGAAGGAGTCCACCATGGATCTCCACTTTGATGATCGGGGAAAGGCATCTATAGCCTTCATTATCATGTCCCGGTTTGATAGCTTCTCACCTACACTTAACAAACCGGTTATGATTTCCTTAAATCGAGAATGTAAAGAAAGTACCTTTTCTCCTTTTTCTAATTTGATGTTGCTTAATTGTGATCGGAGGAGGTCCCTTCTTGCAAGCTTTGCCTCGGAGGTGCCTTAATGAAGCTCAATCAACTTTTCCCACATTTCCTTGGCGCTTGCACATTCTCCTATTCGGTTGATCTCTTGTTGGGGAAGCACATTGAAGAGGTGGTGTTTTGCTTTTGAGTTTGCAAGATGCTCCTCCCTTTGCTTTTTGGTCCATCGTGATTTCTCAATTGATTCACCCTCTTCGTCCCTAGGTATATCGAAACCGGATTCCATGATTAACATAATATCAAAATCCGTTTCGAAAAATACCTCCATATGCTTCTTCCACCACGCAAATTCTCCCTTGAACTTAATGGGATGGATGTTTGAGCGGACCATTGTCGATGATTGTGCGGTGGTGAGTCCGGTGACAATCTCCTCATTCTGATACCACTTGTTGGATGATCGATGGTCGGCTAGAGGGGGGTGAATAACCTTTAATCATCGTACAGTGGAATTTGCTCGTCTACAAACTTGGTTAGCACAGCGGAATAACAAAAACTAAAGATAATTAAGAATGACAAAGAATACAAACGCTAATACGTTGATGTAACGTGGTTCACGGCCTTGCCGCTAATCCACGGACCGATTCGTTCCAGGTAAATCACGCCTAAAGCTTCACTAGTCTCTCCTTTGCACAAAGCTAGGTGGAGGTAACCTTTCTTTTACAAGAATCTCTCCTCTTACAATAAGATGGAATTAAACACAAGGAAGAGGAGGAAAATCGTGTTGGGCACTTGGGAGATGTTTAGAGGTTAAGCATTAACCTCCCCAAGTGTCCAAAGGCCTCTTCTTATAGGGAAGAGGTCATTCTTCCCATTGAGCCAGCGGCAGTCGACTGATGCCCCAATCAGTCGACTGCTGCTGTAGCCATTGCCCTCTAATGGCTTCATCCACGTTGGATTTTAACCAATGGCTCCCACATCAATCGACTAATTATCCCATCATTGGACTGATGGAGCCAACAGTCGAGTGCTCGAAGTGAGCAGTTGACTCTCCAACATTCTATGCTCAAAACCCTTGACATCAGTCGATTGCTCCACTTGAAAGTCGACTGATGGAGCTAGCACTCGCCATGCCGTGGTAGTCGATCGTTCGAGTAACTTTGACTCAACACTAGTCGAGTCTCGATCGGATCACCGATCGGTTACCTATAGCAATGATCGGGTGTTGGGTAAAACCTCAAACCAACCTTTGGTTTGAGCTTCTGATACTTGACTTAGCCATTTGACCAAGTTCACCTATGAGCTACCCCGACTCGAACACCAGTCGAGTCTCCAGTCGACTTGGATCAGTCGGCTGTTACCTATAGCAGTTGACTGGTGTAGGGTTAAACCTCAAACCAACCTTTGGTTTGAGCTTCTGACACTTGACTTAGCCATTCGGCCAAGTTCACCTATGAGCTACCCCGACTCGGATTACAATCGCTCAACCTCATCTCCCTCGGAGTCCCTCGCCTTAAAGTTCTCTTTGTCTGACCACGTCCCTCGGATACGCCAAGCGCACAGCTTCGCAATGCCATCCTTCGCGTCTCGCCCTGAAGTCTACTTCCTTCGGCTTCACTCCAATGCTCCTCGTCCGACGGTCCCTCGGATGCACTAAGCGCGTGGCTTCGACAATGCTATCCTTCACCGACTCAAGGACCGAGTCATGAGATGGTGAATCTTGCCAATGCTATCGTCAAGCCATCCATGTGTGAATTACTAAGTCCTGCATGACTTCAACGCACATATCAAATCCATAACAACCTAACTTAAATCTTTTGCCACATACATCAAAACCACATCACATGGGTTGAGTGCCCTAACAAACTTGAGCGCTTGCTTTTGGTTGCTTGAAGAGTAGCCTTGGAGACCCTAAATTACACCAGCAATTCACCCCAAAAACTCCTAAAGAACCATGCCAAAAATCCTCTCTTCATGCTCCTTTTAAATCTGTAACTTGGGTTGATTTTTACCTAACAGTTGACTAATCGGGACCATCAGTCGACTGCCCCTGTAGCCGTTGTCTCACAACAACATGAGCCACGTTGGATAAGTTCCAACAGATAAACCATCAATCGACTGATCATACCCATCATTCGACTGATGGCTCAATGAGTTGAGTGCTCGCTTCGATCACTCGACTGAAGAGCATTCTGTGCTCGACATTCCAACGAGCAATCGACTGATCACCAGATTAGTCGACTGCCCAATGCTGGCAGTCGATTGCTAGGCCATCTTCTCGCAGTCAAACCCTAGTTGACTCACATCAATCGACTGACCATAGTCCCAATCGACTGACACACCTCAAACATGAGGTTTTAACCCAAGTATGGTGCCCCAATACTTGCTAGACCACCCGTAGCCTAGACCTAAGCCTTCTAGCCACCTTCATCAGTCTCGCACCTATCAGATCCCTCCAAGTCATCCATGACTTGTTCATCCATACGTTAGCCTTCAGGTGCTTCCATCGACTATTGTCATGCTAACGGTGTCTACACCGCCAAGGCACATTGGACTTACACTGCCAAGACTCCCACTTGAACGTTACGCCGCCAACCATTGGACTTATGCTACCAAGACTTCACCCTTGGACTTTACGCCGCCAATATTTCCCTTGGACTTTCCAAATGCCAAGACTCAAGCTTGGACTTTCCCTTGCCAACCCATGTTGGACTTTCCATGCCAAGACCCATGCTTGGACTTTTCCTTGCCAAGACCCATGCTTGGACTTTACATGCCAAGTACTCAAGACTTGGACTTTCCCAATGCCAAGTACCCCACTTGGACTTTCCATGCCAAGTACCCATGACTTGGACTTTACCATGACAATCACATTGTCATATGTTTTTTTCGAACATCAAAACATTGCTCGAGTCAAACTTGAGTCTGGTCAATCATGATCTAGGTCGATGGCACCAACAATCTCCTCCTTTTTGATGTTTGACAAAAACACCCTTGAGTTAGGCCCCTAACTCAAATTCCCTTATCAATTATCCCAAATTAGTAATTTTATCTTTCTCCCCTTTTTTGACTAACATCATAAAGGTTCTCTCTAAGGAGGTCAATGTCTCATATCCCAATGAAATCTTACAATCTTCCCTTTGGTCCAAAATTATCTAGGATGCCTACAATCTTCTTAGTGATAAGTCTCATATCACTCAAGAGAGGCAATCCTACAAACTCTCCTAATTTCTAAATTTGGCACTCAAATTTCCATTTTTCCCCCTCATGAGGAAAATTAACATCCATCATCAGGCTTGCTCCCCCTTGACCATTGCACCAATAATGTCCTTGGAAAGTCCCTAAGCCAATAGGAACTCTAAACCATCAAAAATAAGGTTAAAAGTTCAACATTGAACTTTTCCATACCTTAAATTTGATACACACCCTAACAACTCTCCTAATCCATATCCAATGAATTTTCATCTTTTCTAATGCTTACCAAAGTATATCCTAGGGTTAGGAGTGATTAGAGAGCCCTAACATAACTGAAATTGGGCTAAACATACCTTGTTTACCCAAAATCAGCCTGGCAGTCGACTCTCTCAGTCAACAACCGACTGTCTTTCATCATCAATCGATTGCCACCAAGAGCAGTCGATTGATATCTGTGAAATGTAGATTTCAGACTTCAAAAATGATTTTTCGAAATGCATAAGTAATTATACATAATTTTAAAAAACACGAAACTTCATACGTATAATACTTATTACCAATACAATGGGTGAAAAATATTTGAAAAATATTTTACCCATAAAATAATGAAATTGACATAAAGTTCAAAAGTTGAGAAAAACTTCAATATTTAGCCCTCTTTGTATCATCTCATTCAATGGTGATTGCTATCAAAAGATAGACTTCACCAAGGTTTTTCAAAATGACTTTAAAATATTTTTAAAACCTTTAATTCCATTTTCCTAAACATCTCACTTGTATCTAAATGTGTGAAACACATACAAGTCAAGTTCTAGTGAGATGTGGGCTTTGTTCATTTAGGGTCTCATGCATTTTTCTAGGCAACATTATTTGATTCCCTTATGCATGAGACTTCAAATCATGCCTTAGTCCTTAAATCCATTTCATTTATGCATGAATGATGATTATGGCATAATTGATACAAGAATAAAAGCATGTGCCAAAATCATGATGTCATGGCATGTGATTGAAATCTAAGCATACATAACATATATAAATAACCCTAAATATAATCATGACATTTTATATGATAAAATAAATATGATATCATGTCATGGTAAGGCAAACAAAGCATGACAATTAAAAAGTGCTAAGGTATAAAATACCTAAGTGTTAAGCCCAAATTGTCATTTCTAAAATTAAATCCATTTTTGCCTTAATGTCATTTACCCCCCTAGTGTGCCAAAAATCCAAAATGGCACACCATGACCTCTAAGACCTAATTGTGCCAATTTAATCATTTTCAACTTCTCAAAGCACATTGGCACATCCTAAAGTGTCAACTTACTATGGTTAGATTAACTACCTATCCACTTAGGGTTGACACACCCTAACCCATCTAGCATGAATCGATAACGCTTCTATGAATCCAATATCTATTGGAGCTCCTTGGGTTAACTAAGTATTCACTAGGGATAACTTCCCTAGATACCTTCCTAATGACCCTCCTAGGCTTGGTAGCCTTGGTCAAATGAGTCTTACTAAGGTCAACTCTAGAGGTAACTCCCTCTTTGACCTTCTTAATGGCTTCCCTAGGTTTCCTTGAAACCCTAGCCACTAGGCATACACCTTGGCTACCCTTAGGGATGACTTCCCTAGTAACCTTGGTCTTCCTAGACCTAGGTCGTGTTCCATAATCAAATGGAACACTATGGTAGGTCTACTTAGGCTTAGGTTTGTGACCCAAACTTTTCTTGCCCTTGGTTGACCCTTGTCTCCTAGGCCCTTGACTTTGACCATTTGACCCCTTAAATTGATTTTGTATATTCCTAAGAGTCTTTTCCATTTTCTCAAGACTTGACCTCAAGACTTGATTTTCCTTTTCTAATATCTCAATTTTTTATTTTTCATTATCTCTTGAGATATTTTTATTTCTAGGCATATGTCTAATCCATTTAGGGTTGATGCCTAGGTGATCCTCTATCTTCCTAATGGTCTCCCTAGGAATGATAGGTCTAGAGTTGTTCGATCTAGGTTTGTCCTTAGGTAAGATATTTTTAGGGACATTAATCCCAAATTTCTCCTTATTCCTAAGGTTGACACTCTTAGCACCTAGACAATAAAATATATTATTTCTACTAGTATGCTTTTCATGTTGAATTGCAAATGAATTAAAAACATGCTTTTGCCTATTAATCAAAGGAGGTGTATTAATAAATTTTACCTTAGGGTTAGCTTTCAATGCTCCCCCTACTTGTGATGATCCCTCTTGGGTCTTTTTCTTCCCCCTAGGGCATTGACTCCGATAGTGTCCCAGTTGTCGGCACTTGAAGCAAATGATGTCCTCCTTGCTTTTATGTGTTGGGGGATCGACACTCTTGACCTTTGGAGCCGGTGGAGTCTTCTTGACCCTTTTAGGACACTTACTCTTATAGTGTCCTTGCTCCCTACACTCAAAACATATTATATGATTTTTATTTTTAACTATAATGTTTGAGTTACCTAGGGTGATGGAAGTTTGGACTTCTTCCTCTTCTTGACTGGAGGTAGATGGTTCATGTTCTTCTTGCTCCGGCATTGAGGGTGATCTAATATCCTCCCCCTCAATCCTAGAGGTGGAGGCTTCTTCTACCTTTTCTTCCTCTTCCGATCCGGATTCGGACATTGATTCCCTATCAACTTTCGAATCCTCACTTTCTTGTGAGGAAGATGATTCTTCTTCTTTGGGCTCTTGGACCGGTTGAGGGTTCTCATGGAGATTGGCTAATTCGCTCCAAAATTCCTTTGCATCCTTGTATTCTCCTAATTTGGACACAACATCGTTAGGTATCAATTCAACCCAAAATTTTATTACCTTTTGATTTTTCTCGAACTCTTGGAGTTGTTCCTTAGTGAATTTCTTCATCTTGAGGAATCCTCCTTTTGGCCCTCTTGGAAATTCAAACCCTTCCATCAAGGCGGACCAATCTTTGAAGTTCTTCATCATAATGAATTCTTCGATCCATGCCCTCCATTGGTTGAACCCTTCTTGTCCATAGAAAGTGTAAGGGATTGGTGTGTTGATGTCTCATCCTTGTTGTTCTTCAAACTCCATCTTCTTCACCCTCTAGCGGTGCTCTCTTGGCGGTTAGTCCAAATGAAGAGCGGCCTCACTTTGATACCAATTGTAGGGACCGTCATGACTGCTAGAGGGAGTGAATAACTCGTTCATCGTCGATGGAGGAATTCGATCGTGCTTACCTATGATTGTTAGTACGCAACAGAATATGAAAAATACAATACAAATATACAATCACAATACGCAAGACAATCGATGTAATGTGGTTCAGAACCGTATGGTTCCTACTCCACGGATTGGGCTCGTAAGAGCCCTAGCAATGCAACCACACACCACTACACAATAAAAACTCCTTCTCAAAATAATCCGGAGGTGGAGAAACCTCTTACAATAATTCTTACAACAATAAGAAATAAATGCAAGCTAATACAAGTGAACTACACAAATACAAATAAGAAAACTTTACACAATGTGAACTTGAGCGCTTGCTTTTGGTTGCTTGAAGAGTAGCCTTGGAGGCCTTGAGTTACACCAGCAATTCGCCCCAAAAACTCCCAAAGAACCATGCCAAAAATCCTCCCTTCATGCTCCTTTTAAACCTACAACTTGGGTTGATTTTTGTCTGGCAGTCGACTGATCGGGACCATCAGTCGACTGCCCTTGTAGTCGTTGTCTCACAATAGCATGAACCACATTAGATAAGTTCTAATGGATAGACCATCAGTCGACTAATCATACCCATCAATCGACTAATGGCTCAATCAGTCGAGTGCTCGCGCTGATCACTCGATTGAAGAGCATTCGATGCTCGACATCCCGACGAGCAGTCGACTGATCACCAAACCAGTGAACTGATCAATCCATCAGTCGACTACCCAATGTTGGCAGTCGACTGCTAGGCTATCTTCCCACAGTCAAACCCTAGTTGACTCACATCAGTCGACTGACACACCTCAAACATGAGGTTTTAACCCAAGTATGGTGTCCTCATACTTGCTAAACCACCCGTAGCCTAGACCTAAGCCTTCTAGCCACCTCCGTCAGCCTCACGCCTATCGGATCCCTCCAAGTCATCCATGACTTGTTCATTCATACGCTAGCCTTCAGGTGCTTCCATCAGCTATTGTCATGCTAATGGTGTCTATACCGCCAAGGCACATTGGACTTATGCTGTCAAGACTCCCGCTTGGACTTTACACCGCCAACCATTGGACTTATACTGTCAAGCCTTCACCCTTGGACTTTCCAAATGCCAAGACTCAAGCTTGGACTTTCCCTTGCCAAGCCATGTTGGACTTTCCATGCCAAGACCCATGCTTGGACTTTTCCTTGCCAAGACCCATGCTTGGACTTTACAAGCCAAGTACTCAAGGCTTGGACTTTCCCAATGCCAAGTGTCCCACTTGGACTTTCCATGCCAAGTACCCATGACTTGGACTTTACCATGACAATCACATTGTCATATATTTTTTTTTGAACATCAAAACATCGCTCGAGTCAAACTCGAGTTCGGTCAATCATGACCTGGGCCGATTGCACCAACATGTTAGGCTACCCTAACTGCTCCTAACCCTAGGATATGCTTTGGAAAGCATTATAAAGGGTGAAAATCCATTGGATATGGATTAGGAGAGTTGTTTAGGGTGTGTATCAAATTCTAAGATGTATGAAAGTTCAAGGTTGAACTTTTAACCTTAATTTTGATGGTTTAGTGTTTCTATAGGCTTAGGGACTCTCCAAAGACATTGTTGGTGCAATGGTCAAGGGGGAACAAGCCTTTAGGGGGAGGTTATCCATCATGGAATGATAGATGTGTTCTTCCTCATGAGGGAGAGAATTTTGAGAATGTGAGATGCCCAATTTGAAAATTAGGAGAGTTTATAGGATTGCCTCTCTTGAGTGATATGGAACTTATCACTAGGAAGAGTGAAGGCATCCTAGGTGTTTTTGGACCAAGGGGAGATTGTAAGATCTCACTGGGATATGAGACATTGACACCCTTGGTGAGAACTTTTTTGATGTATGTCAAAAAGGGGGAGAATTAATGGGAGAAGTTATTGGAGAATTGATGGATGAATTTAAAAATTACCAATTTGGGAGAATTGGCAAGGAGACTTGAGTTAGGTGGCCTAACTCAAAGGTATTTGTGGTTTTTGTCAAACATCAAAAAGGGAGAGATTGTTGGTGCAATCTACCCAAGTCATGATTGACCAGACTCGAGATTGACTCAAGCAGTATTTTGATGTTCGACAAAATGTATGACAATGTGATTGTCATGGGAAAGTCCAAGTCTTGAGTACTTGGCATGGAAAGTCCAAGTGAGACACTTGGAAATGGGAAAGTCCAAGTCATGGGTACTTGGCATGAAAAGTCCAAGCATGGGTCTTGGCAAGAGAAAGTCCAAGCTTGAGTCATAGCAATTGGAAAGTCCAACATGGGTTGGCATGGAAAGTCCAAGCATGGGTCTTGGCAAGGGAAAGTCCAAGCTTGAGTTTTGGCAAATGGAAAGTCCAACATGGGTTGGCAAGGGAAGTCCAAGGGTTGATATTGGCGGTGAAAAGTCCAAGGGTGGAGTCTTGGCAGCATAAGTACAATGGTTAGCAGCGCAAAGTCCAAGCGGTAGTCTTGGCAACATAAGCCCAATGTAACTTGGTGGTATAGACCAGCTTAGCATGAAAATAGCCGATGGAAGCACCAGAAGGCTAGTGTATAGATGAACAAGTCATGGATGACTTGGAGAGATCTGATAGGTGTGAGGCTGACGGAGGTGGTTAGAAGGCTTAAGTCTAAGCTAAGGGTGGTCTAGCAAGTATGAAGGTATCATACTTGGGGTTAAACCTCATGTTTGAGGTTATCAATCGACTGGGGCTTTGGACAAGTCAATTGGTCAAGTGTTTTGACACATGCCAGCCGAGTTGACTCTTAGCAGTCGACTGGTATTATAGCCAGTCGAACTATCGTGAGTCGACTAGGGTTCGACTGTGGAAAAATGCCTTGATAGTTGATGCCATAATTCGACAATCGACTGATGGTAGTCGACTTTTGGTTGGGGTTGCAAGAGCAGAATGCTTGGTAGCCGATTGGTCAGTCAGCTATGACCCTGGTAGTCGACTGCTAGGTAATGGCAGTCGACTGACAGTATATCCATTGGCTTGAATGTCGATGTGGATTAAGTCCGTTGTGATATAACGGTACTGTTGGCAGTTGACTGCTTTGCAAAAATCCAAGTTGAGAGGAAGATTAAAAGAGCTCAACGGGAGCAATTTCAACAGTGATTTCTTGGGTGTTTTTGAGGCAATTTGCTGGTACAAATCAAGGTCTTCAAGCACGGTTCAAGCAATCAACAAGCAAGCATCCAAAGCAATAGTTGTAAAGTTTTCTTTACGTTGTTTTATGTATTTCATTTATATTTGCTTGTATTTTGTTTCTTATTGTTGTAAGAACCTTTGTACGAGGTTTCTCCGCCTCCGACTTGTTGTCGAGAAGGAGTATTTGATTAGTGGTGATAGTTACATCGCTAGAGCTCATTCAAGCTCAATCCGTGGAGTAGGAACCCTAAGGTTCTGAACCACATTATATCTTGGTGTTGTGTGCTTATATATTTTGTTATTGCTTTATTATCTTTATTTCCACTGCACATAACGAGTTTTGTAGGAAACACGCAAAAAAATTCCATCGACGCATCGAACGCGCTTGTTGAAGGATCATGGCCCGGCTAGAAGGGGGGTTGAATAGCCTTTCTTGTACGATGGACTTCGTTCGTCTTAATCATCTATACAAATCGTTAGGGCAACGGAATAATAAAACTAAAGACAATTAAAAGCTAAAACAAAGTAAAGATGAAAGCAATGCTAACACAATTATGTAACGTGGTTCACAACCCTTGTTGCTAATCCATGGACGATTCGTATGGCGAATCACTCCTCAACCAAATCCACTAGTCTCTCCTTTAGCTCAACAAGGTGGAGGTAACCTCTTTACAAGAATTCACTCCCTCTTACAATTGAATAGAAATAAACAAAACGAAGAGGAGTGGAAAATGTTCACAACACTTGGGGGCACTTAGGTGTGTAAGCATTAGCATCCCCAAGGCCCTCACCCCTTCTCTTTATAGAGAGAAAAGATTTCTTCCCGTTAGGCATGCAACAGTCGACTGCTGCATGTCATCAGTCGATTGTTATCATTCAAACGGCTTCTAACCACGTCAAATCATGACCATTATAGTCCGAGTCGATCACGCTCACGAGTCGATCACATCACGGCTACGGAGGTTCTGCGTCGCGATCACCTTGATCGATTGTCATTCCTTGGCAATAACTAATGGTGTAGCAATGATCATTATCATCCCTTAGCGCTGGGCAAACCCACCACCGAATGAGTGCCATCGACTCGAAGCGCTTGATCGATATCGGGTAAAATCTCAAACAAATACTTGTTTGAGCATCTGACACTTCTATTCGTCGGGTAGAAACCTCGAACTCATGTTTGAGCGCCCGACTTGTCCAAACGTAGGATAAAACCTCAAACACAAGTTTGAGCATCCGACACTTGACTTAGCCATTCGGCCAAGTTCACCTATGGGCTACCGTTACAATTGCTCAATCTCTCATCTCCCTTGGAGTCCCTCACCGAAGCTCTCTTCGTCCGGCTACGTCCCTCAGATGCACGACTTCCGTAATGCCATCCTTCGCATCTCGCCCTGAAGTCTTCTTCCTTTGTCTTCACTCTAATGCTCCTCGTCCAGTGGTCCCTCAGATGCACCAAGCGCATGACTTCTGCAATGTCATCCTTCACCGACTCAAGGACCCGAGCTATGAGATGGTGAACCCACCAATGCTATCATCAAGCTGCATCATGTGTGATTTACTAAGTCCTGCACAACTTAAACACACATATCAAATCAACATAAACATCTTAACTTAAACCTTTGCCACACACATCAAAACCAAACCATACTTGGGTTGATTGGCCTAACAATCTGTCCATTTTTAATGTGTGGCCACCATGTTTAAGTTAGGTAAAACATTAACCAAATACATAAAGAAGGAAAGCATGTAAAACATATATGAGTATCAAACACTCCCCCTTCATACATTCAACTCCCCCTTAACACATGCTAATTTCCCTCCTAGCATGATTAACTTAAACACTCACATTTCTCCCCCTTTGACACCATCAAAAACATTAAACATATGTCATATAACATGACATCAAAGTCGTAATGGAAGAAATCACCAAAACATGCTAAAAATCACAGAAGGTAGGTTACTGTTCACGTTTACAGTCCATCAGTTAACTGGTTCAGACTACCAGTCAACTGCCACCTGATTTCAGCCTTTTCTGATTTTCGAACCCAAGTTTCGAAATACACTAAAAATTTGAAAAATCATGAAATTTAGAGAACACATTTCTTATGAGTCCCTTTATCAATGAAAAATGATTTTTCAAGAAAAAGCATTCATTTTTCAAACATTTGACAAAAACTCAAAAGTTGTAAAAACCTTCAATCATTTTATCAACTTTGAAACTTAGTTTTGCCTTAAGTTGTTTTAAAATATCAATTCACTATTTGCAAAACATAAAATGATTTTGAATTATTTAAAATATCCAACTATAATCTATGGGCAATATGTCCATTGATTAAATATTTGCTTTCCCCATAGTTGGTCTATGATTGCTATGTTATGATAGTTTGAATGACCCATCTAAATGCCATAAGCATTAGTGAATCAATTGTATCATCCTAACATCTCACTCATTGCTATGTTTTCAATCAAGTTAGCCTTATGGTGAATGTGAGATGTACCTAAGGTATTATACTTAACCATCAATTTTATGCAATTTCTACCAAGGTTAAGTATTATCAAAAACACTCATCATGATTATAAAATAAGTATTATCATTCAAATCATAAGTCACATATTATCATGATAATAAAAACAAGTATCACAAATCATTATCACCCAACATGCTCATGATAAATCAAATACTACCCAACTTCAACATATGTCAACCATTTAGCATGATATAAAATAAGTCCAACTATGGTTAACTATCCTAGATTTCTCTAACCCTTGAGGATTGACTTGGGAACCCAATATAGATTCTTTCCAATAGGGTTCACCAAGTACTCCTTTGGGATCCATTTCCAAGCTACCATTGTTATTTTATATTGTCCCCTAGCAATTAAGCAATGATAGACCTTCTTATTCTTTGATCCCTTATAACCTAGGCCCTTCTTATTGAAATTAGCCCTTTGGCTTCCAATAATCATGTTTAGTGTGTTGGAGCCATTTGTGAATTTCTCTAGGGTCTTAATTAAATAATCTACCTTTTCCCTTAAGGCCTTATTCTCTTCTACACATGCATCATTAGTACTAGAAGAAATAGCATTATCATATGAGCATGAATTTTTTAATTTTTCTTCTAGATCCTTAATTTCATTTTGCATGAATTTGTTTTTCTTTTTAGCCCTAAATAACTCCTTAGTTAAACTAGAAATCATAGAAACAACCTTTTTAGGAGGGAGATTTGTTACCTCACTTACCCAATCTCCTTCTTGCGATTCCGATGAGAATGCTCCCCCTACACTTGAGCTCTCCTCCTCACTTGTGCTTCATTCTTCTTGCTCGGAGGAGGTAGAGTCCAAGTCATCTATCCTCATTAGTGCGAGGCTTGTGAATACTTCTTCTTCCTTCGATGAGGATGGGTCATCCCATGTAGCCTTGCTTTGATTTCTCCTTTTCCTTGGACTTCTTCTCTTCTTTCTTTTTTCCTTTCTTCTTTCTATCCTTTTTCTTTTCTTCCTTGCTCTTGTTTAATTGGGGGCACTCATCCCTCATGTGTCCATCTCCTTGACAATTATAGTAAATGACTCTCCTCCTTCTCCTATCATGAGATTTGTTAAATTTATAATTCTTTAAAGCACGTCTCACCTTCCTTACCATATATGTTTCTTCATTGCTATTCATGGAGGAGAAAGATTCTTCGTCGGATGAGGAGGGTGGAGTCTCCTTCTGTTGGAATGTATACTGAAAGCCTAGCTCTTTTTGTATGAACATTTTATTTTGAAATAAGAATCACATGATCATTGTTTGCATTTTATATATTCATTATATATGTGTGCATATTGTCTAATATTCTACATTGTAGATAACATGGTGCTTGGTGTGACACAGAAGATCATGTTATCAGTCCCTTGTAAAATATAAGTAGAGGCTCACAACCAAGATGGTTTTGGACAAACCATTGGCATGGTTGTAGTGTAGCTTGGTATTGTTTTATCTTGAACATAGAGTTACACTAGTACACTAAGGTGTATTGAGCAGGACCGACATAGAGGTGATTCAATTTAGTGCTGACTACATAATTGAATCGGACCTCGGATATTATGTTGTACATGCTCTTAATCCCGATATAATAACGGGCACATGTACTTAGTATTTATTTCTTTGATTTATCAGTGGGTGAGATTTAGATGGATTAAATCAATATGCCCGGTAAGTTGGGAAATAATATTATTTACATGGTGTGCCGTTGATTATAGGAGGAAACTGTGTCCTATATATTAGGTTGATGATGTCCCCTTGAGGAGCTCATAAGGTTCATCATGTAAACCCAGCTGGTTGACTTAGTCAACATGATGATAAGGTTGAGTGGTACTACTCGAGGAGTTAGATGTTAATTAATTGATGGTCAGTAAATCAATTAATTGACTGACATTCGATATCTTAAACACGGGAAGATTAATGTACAAATAATATATGGAGCCCATATTAATTTATGGGGGTTGGTGAGGTAGTTCAATGATGATCCTCTAGTGGAATGGAACATCATTGATGGATCAAGTTTGTGTGGTTCCGATCCATCGTGTGGCCAAGACCCAACTCCTCCTTATGGTCCCTATCGTAGCCTAATATAATCCTTGTGAAGTCTAGATCCAAGAATGTAAAACAAAACCTAGAACCAACGGTTGGATTAAATCCATAGATCCGATGGTTAGGATGAAATCCTAGATCCGACGGTTAGGATGAAATCCTAGATCCGACGGTTGGAATGAAATCCTAGATCCTACGGTTGGGATGAAATCCTAGATCCTACGGTTAGGATGAAATCCTAGATCCGACGGTTAGGATAAAATCCTAGATCCGACGGTGGAGATTAAATCCCTAGATCCGACGGTGGAGAATAGAGGAGGCTTAAGCCTAAATTTCTAGAATTAGGGTTTGGCTCATCCATGGGTTGGGCGGCAACAAATCTTAAAGGAGTTAGGGGTTGGGCGGCAAGAATATAGGAGTTAGTTCCTATAATTTTGGCTAACCAACTTTCTCCTAAATTCTATAAATAAGGGCTTAGGGTTGGGCGGCAAGGATATAGATTTTGGAATAGGGATTAGGGTTTGGAAAGAGTTGGGCGGCTAGGGTTTGGAGCTAGGTTGGGCGGCAACCATCTTCATCCAACATTGTTGCCGGCGCCCAATTCATTCAAGCTTTCCTTGGCCGGCGCCCTTCATCTTAGCCACTCTCTTCTTCCTTTGCCGGCGGTTCTCCTCCCATTGGTGGCCGGCAAGATCATCTTCCTCCAATTCCCAAAGGTGGCCGGCGGCTCCTCTTGTTTTGGTGGCCGGCGCATCTTCATCCATTCCTTGGCCGGCGGTTGCATCAAACTTCCTAGCTTGGTGGCCGGTTCTAGATAGGAAAGGTATTTGTGGTTTTTCTCTTTGTTCGCAGCGGACAAGGTAGAGGAGAACTCGATCTAGAAGGCTTCTACTCGTGGAGGATCTTCGTCCACACGTCGTCCACGAGAAGGATAGGACATACGGTAGAAGATCGTAAGGTATAAAGTTATTTTAACTTTATGTTCAGATCTGAGCATGTTCTTATATATAATGATTATGCATGTGTGTGTATGAATATATATTGTATAATCATGGACCCCGAAGACAAACACAAAAACCGGCGATCCATCCGTCGTCTCTTCCGCGGCTAATCAACTAGAAGAGTAGAGTTGCTTGAACAACTAGTTTGTTCGAGCGACCACTCGAGTTGTTAGCACGACGACGAAATGATGTTGCTAAGGAAGCTCATCCCATCCGGATTAATCCTTTCATTAGTGAAAATTTTAATCCGGGGACATGGGAGCCAATGAGCCTCCGAAGCGACCACCCAACAATTGGTATCAGAGCCACGGTTTCCGGTTTTGTGTGTTTTGGATTCGGTTAATTTTTATGCATTTTTCATATATTATATGTGCCGGATAATAGTAGGATATGCGTAGTTTAACTCTTTGGTTGCAGGCATAAGATCCGACTATTATGGCCATGTGTGTGTATGTGAATGGATGTGTGTAAAAATTTATTATTTGAATCCTCGGGGTTGACGAGGCTAGATTAGTATTTAATTTTTGTAATTAAATACGGCATTGTTTAGCCGCTCATTTTAGTTTACTTTCGATCTAGATTACATGTACACTCCTTCGTGGAGTATAGGATCGATGGATGTAAATTAATATGATTTATCTCGGCTCGGAACTCTTTGGTGACTTGCGCACGGGAAAAGATGGAGTGGACGAGGTGGCGACACGACGGGATGCGTATTGGAGAACAATGCCATAATAGTTGGAAAAATTCTGATTTTTCCATATTTATTGCTTATTTGTTTTATATGCATGTTGTGTTTGTTTTAAAATTCCTCGATTGCAATTTACTAAGTGGGAGAGGGACATTTTAATTAATTCCCGCGGCCTCCATTACAATTTGACGTGTGATGCAACAAACTTGCGCGTTGGCTCTGAGTGCCTTCCTCCCCATCGGATGGGTTTGTTTGCGGATCACTAGGTCAAATAATGGTTATAGTAAATTATTTAGGAGCGTGTGTACTTCCCCATCGGTAAGGCACATAATCCGAAATAATTCCCTTAGTATCGTGTAATGGTGCACACTTAGATGAAAATAAAAGGTATCCTCCCCATCGGAGTCACTGCTTTTATTTGTAGGGCTAAAGAGGAACCAACTATTAATTTTATTTGTCAAAAAGTAAGGTTGACAAGATAATAAAATTAATGGGTAAAACCTCCTCTTACAAATGTAGAATTCGTATACGTCCACACTATCGTGGCATGCGATATTCTCGGTGTTTTGAGGTGTTGGTTGATTTCGGGATTTTATTGTTTTGAGGAATCAATATTATTTGAAATCTGATATTTTTTTATCATTGTGATTTTTAGGATTTTCAAATGGCTTTCAACCCACTTGCTGTGATTTTAAAAGAAAACAAACTTACTGGTCCAAACTACATTGATTGGAAAAGAAACCTGGATATTGTCTTAACTGCGGAGGAGTACAAATTTGTACTCTTCGAGGTCTGTCCTCCTAAGCCCACCATGACTCACGATGAAAAGGAGAAAGAACATTATAAGAAATGGGTTAAGGCGGATGAGATGGCGTGGTGTTACATTTTGGCATCTATGTCAAATGTGTCAACATCAAGACATCGTGCCATAGCCATTTATGACATGATGTTCAATCTCAAGGAACTTTTCGGACATCAGAGTAGGGCGGCTAGGCAGGAGGCAATGAGAAACTTGATGACAACCACCATGGTCGAGGGAACACCCGTTAGGGATCATGTTCTCAAGATGATGGCTCATCTTAATGAGATGGAAGTCCTCGGAGCTGAGATCGATGGGGAAACCCAGGTCGATATCATTCTCCGATCCTCTCGCCTAGGAGTTTTGGCAGCCTCAACTACAACATGAACAAGAGGTTGTATTCGTTGGCGGAGCTTCTGACAGAACTCCAGGCGGCAGAGGGGCTTTTTCGTCAGAGTTCTCAAGCCATGGTCGCTCAGAAGGTTTCTTCCTCTAAACCGAAAGGTAAGAAGAAGAAGAAGCAAGGTGGAGCGAAGAAAGTGGCAGTGGGACCTAAGGCAGGAGTGAAGAAGCTGAAAGGCAAGTGCTTCACTTGCAAGCAGACTGGACATTGGAAGGCGGACTGTCCTCGCCGAAAGAACAAAGGTATATCTTCTTGTTTAGTTGTTGAAACATGTTTAGCGGTGTTATCTACCAGAATCAGGTGTGTAGATACAGGAGCCACTGATCATGTCTGCAATACTTTGCAGGGGTTCCAGGAAACCCGACGACTAGCTGAGGGAGAGGTTAACGTCTACATGGGCAATGCTTCAAAGGTGGCGGCTATTGCAGTGGGAGACGTTTATTTATATTTTGATAGGAATAAAGTTTTGGTTTTAAGAAATTGTCTTTATGTAACTACTTTTAGAAAGAATTTAATTTAAGTTTCTAAATTGTTTTTGGGTTGGTATTCTGTTTCTTTTAATTAAAGAGTTGTTATAAAAGGAATAGGAGATTATCTGATTCAGTACATTGGTTGGCAATTTATATACTCTTGAACCAAAAACTCCCACGATGCAAATAGAAATAAATAGCTCATCTTCTAAATCTAATAAGAGAAAAGAACCTTCGCAAATGAACCAAACATATCTCTGGCATCTAAGGCTTGGTCATATTAACCTAAGTAGAATTCAAAGGTTGATAGCTGATGGACTTTTAGGTTCATTAGTGGTGGAGGATCTCCCAACCTGCGAATCATGCTTGGAAGGTAAAATGACCAAGAGGCCTTTTAAGGCCAAGGGGTATAGAGCCAAAGATGTGTTAGAACTGGTTCATTCTGATTTGTGCGGTCCTATGACTATCCAGGCAAGAGGTGGTTTTGAATATTTCGTCTCTTTTATAGACGATTATTCAAGATATGGATACATTTACTTGATGCGCCGCAAGTCTGAATGCTTTGACAGGTTCAAAGAATTCAAGGCTGATGTGGAGAACCGTCAAGGTAAAAGTATCAAGACATTACGATCTGATCGTGGTGCCGAGTACCTCTTGGGAGAGTTTAGGAGTTACTTATCAGAGGCTGGGATTCAATCCCAATTGTCTGCACCTGGCACACCCCAGCAGAATGGTGTAGCGGAGCGAAGGAATAGGACTCTTATGGAGATGGTTAGATCGATGATGAGTTATTCTGAGTTACCTGATTCGTTCTGGGGGTTTGCTCTGGAAACAGCAGCACACATTCTGAACTTGGTTCCATCTAAGTCAGTACCCTCTACTCCCACAGAGTTGTGGACTGGGCGAAAGCCTAGTCTAAGACATATTCGGATTTGGGGTAGTACAACACATGTGCTGAAGGGAGATGCTGGTAAGTTGGAATCTCGCATGTATGCGCGCTTGTTTGTTGGCTACCCTAAGGGAACGAAGAGTGGTTTATTCTATAGTCCTAGAGATCAGAAGGTGATCGTGAGTACGAATGCCAGATTTCTAGAGGAGGACTATGTGATGAACCACAAGCCCACGAGTAGGATTGTTCTTGAGGAGTTGACAGGGGAAGTCCCAACTTCAGTACCACCGGTACAAGAGGACACACCACAAGTCACTGCACCACGTGTCATAGAGCATACACAGGAGGCACCTCGTCGTAGTGGGAGGGTTGTAAGACAACCCGACAGATTCATGTTTTTGGGAGAGTCTTCGGACTTAGTCCCTGGTGAACATGAACCTGATCCCTGGACATATGACGAGGCAATCCAAGATAGAGATGCAGTATCTTGGCAAAAAGCGATGAATTCAGAGATAGAATCTATGGATTCTAATCAGGTATGGGAGCTAGTAGAGCCACCCGATGGTGTAAAAACCATTGGATGCAAGTGGATCTACAAGAGAAAGAGAGGAGTAGACGGGAAGGTTGAGACCTTCAAAGCTAGGCTTGTTGCGAAAGGGTATACTCAGAAAGAGGGTATCGATTATGAGGAGACCTTTTTGCCGGTAGCTATGCTTAAGTCTATCCGGATTCTCTTATCTATAGCTGCTCATATGGATTATGAGATTTGGCAGATGGATGTCAAGACAGCTTTCCTTAACGGAAGTCTTGAGGAGAACATCTATATGCGGCAACCAGAGGGATTCATTGCTAAAGGCAAAGAGCATCTTGTATGTAAGCTTAATCGGTCCATTTATGGATTGAAGCAAGCTTCTAGATCTTGGAACATCCGCTTTGATGAGGTAATCCAGTCATATGGATTTATTCAAAGTCCGGATGAGCCTTGTGTATACAAGAGATGTGACGGAAACGTAGTGGTGTTTCTTGTACTATACGTAGATGACATTTTGTTAGTTGGCAACAATATCAAAGTGTTATCAGACGTAAGAGTATGGTTGTCCAAACAGTTTGACATGAAGGACTTGGGAGAAGTGGGACACATCCTTGGGATCAAAGTTATAAGGGATCGCAAGAAAAGGATGTTGTGCTTATCTCAAGCTTCATATGTTGACACTATCCTTGCTCGTTTTAGCATGCAGAACTCCAAGAAAGGTTTTCTACCTTTTAGGCATGGAGTTCCTTTATCTAAAGAGATGTGTCCCAAAACATCAAAGGAGATAGAGGAGATGAAGGCGGTTCCTTATGCTTCGGCAGTAGGAAGCCTTATGTATGCGAGACCGGATATCTGCTTTGCCGTGGGCATGGTTAGCAGATATCAGAGTAATCCTGGACAGGGACATTGGACTGCAGTAAAGCATATATTGAAGTACCTGAGAAGGACTAGGGATTATATGCTGGTTTACCGGGCAGATCAATTAGTCCCTGTGGGTTACACGGATTCGGATTTCCAATCAGATAGGGACAAGAGTAAGTCAACCTCGGGGTTTGTGTTTACTTTTGGAGGTGGAGCCATAGTATGGAGGAGTGTCAAGCAGAAATGCGTGGCGGACTCTACCATGGAAGCTGAGTATGTGGCACTCGAGCGCAAAGGAAGGAAGTATGGCTCACGAACTTCTTGATGGACTTGGATGTGATTCCTGGTTTGCCCAGAACTATCACAATTTATTGTGATAATAGTGGTGCAGTTGCAAACTCGAAGGAACCACGAGCCCATAAGGCGAGTAAACACATAGAGCGCAAGTACCACCTTATACGAGATCGTAGCGAGGGGAAGTTCAAGATTACATCAGAGGATAACTGGCGGATCCATTCACTAAGGCCCTTCCAGTAAGCATTTGATAGGCATGTGGAGGACATGGGGATCAGATGTATGGCAGAGAGATGACGGCATAGTCTTTTAGTATAAGTGGGAGATTGTTGGAATGTATACTGAAAGCCTAGCTCTTTTTGTATGAACATTTTATTTTGAAATAAGAATCACATGATCATTGTTTGCATTTTATATATTCATTATATATGTGTGCATATTGTCTAATATTCTACATTGTAGATAACATGGTGCTTGGTGTTGTAAGATCATGTTATCAGTCCCTTGTAAAATATAAGTAGAGGCTCACAACCAAGATGGTTTTGGACAAACCATTGGCATGGTTGTAGTGTAGCTTGGTATTGTTTTATCTTGAACATAGAGTTACACTAGTACACTAAGGTGTATTGAGCAGGACCGACATAGAGGTGATTCAATTTAGTGCTGACTACATAATTAAATCGGACCTCGGATATTATGTTGTACATGCTCTTAATCCCGATATAATAACGGGCACATGTACTTAGTATTTATTTCTTTGATTTACCAGTGGGTGAGATTTAGATGGATTAAATCAATATGCTCGGTAAGTTGGGAAATAATATTATTTACATGGTGTGCCGTTGATTATAGGAGGAAACCGTGTCCTATATATTAGGTTGATGATGTCCCCTTGAGGAGCTCATAAGGTTCATCATGTAAACCCAGCTGGTTGACTTAGTCAACATGATGATAAGGTTGAGTGGTACTACTCGAGGAGTTAGATGTTAATTAATTGATGGTCAGTAAATCAATTAATTGACGGACATTCGATATCTTAAACACGGAGAGATTAATGTACAAATAATATATAGGAGCCCATATTAATTTATGGGGGTTGGTGAGGTAGTTCAACGATGATCCTCTAGTGGAATGGAACATCATTGATGGATCAAGATTGTGTGGTTCCGATCCATCGGGTGGCCAAGACCCAACTCCTCCTTATGGTCTCTATCGTAGCCTAATATAATCCTTGTGAAGTCTAGATCCAAGAATGTAAAACAAAACCTAGAACCAACGGTTGGATTAAATCCATAGATCCGATGGTTAGGATGAAATCCTAGATCCGACGGTTAGGATGAAATCCTAGATCCGACAGTTGGGATGAAATCCTAGATCCTACGGTTGGGATGAAATCCTAGATCCTACGGTTAGGATGAAATCCTAGATCCAACGGTTGGGATAAAATCCTAGATCCGACGGTGGAGATTAAATCCCTAGATCCGACGGTGGAGATTAAATCGCTAGATCCGACGGTGGAGAATAGAGGAGGCTTAAGCCTAAATTTCTAGAATTAGGGTTTGGCTCATCCATGGGTTGGGCGGCAAGAATATAGGAGTTAGTTCCTATAATTTTGGCTAACCAACTTTCTCCTAAATTCTATAAATAAGGGCTTAGGGTTGGGCGGCAAGGATATAGATTTTGGAATAGGGATTAGGGTTTGGAAAGAGTTGGGCGGCTAGGGTTTGGAGCTAGGTTGGGCGGCAACCATCTTCATCCAACATTGTTGTCGGCGCCCAATTCATTCAAGCTTTCCTTGGCCGGCGCCCTTCATCTTAGCCACTCTCTTCTTCCTTTGTCGGCGGTTCTCCTCCCATTGGTGGCCGGCAAGATCATCTTCCTCCAATTCCCAAAGGTGGCCGGTGGCTCCTCTTGTTTTGGTGGCCGGCGCATCTTCATCCATTCCTTGGCCGGCGGTTGCATCAAACTTCCTAGCTTGGTGGCCGGTTCTAGATAGGAAAGGTATTTGTGGTTTTTCTCTTTGTTCGCAGCGGACAAGGTAGAGGAGAACTCGATCTAGAAGACTTCTACTCGTGGAGGATCTTCGTCCACACGTCGTCCACGAGAAGGATAGGACATACGGTAGAAGATCGTAAGGTATAAAGTTATTTTAACTTTATGTTCAGATCTGAGCATGTTCTTATATATAATGATTATGCATGTGTGTGTATGAATATATATTGTATAATCATGGACCCCGAAGACAAACACAAAAACCGGCGATCCATCCGTCGTCTCTTCCGCGGCTAATCAACTAGAAGAGTAGAGTTGCTTGAACAACTAGTTTGTTCGAGCGACCACTCGAGTTGTTAGCACGACGACGAAATGATGTTGCTAAGGAAGCTCATCCCATCCGGATTAATCCTTTCATTAGTGAAAATTTTAATCCGGGGACATGGGAGCCAATGAGCCTCCGAAGCGACCACCCAACACCTTCTTCTTCTTCCCTTTGTCGGCTACTAGCGCCACTCCCCTTGATTGCTTGATTTGATCTTCTACTATACCTTCAAGCCTAGTTTCATGTAATTCCATTGTGGAGAAAAATTCTTCTAGAGTACTTACCTCTAGATTCTTTGAAATATAGAAGGAGTCCACCATGGAGCTCCATTTGGATGACTGGGGGAATGCGTCTATTGCCTTCATTATCATGTCCCGGTTGGAGAGATTCTCCCCTACACTTGATAAATCGTTAATTATTTCTTTGAATTGAGAGTGTAGAGATAATACTTTTTCCCCTTTATCTAACTTGATATTGTTCAATTGAGATCGGAAGAGGTCTCTTCTAGCTAGTTTGGCTTCAGATGTACCTTCATAAAGCTCCACTAGCTTTTCCCACATCTCCTTGGCACTAGCGCACTCTCCAATCCTATTGATTTCTTGTTCAGGGAGCACATTATAGATGTTAGTAATATATGAGAGATGTCCTAAGGCAATCGCCTTATGTATGAACCATTTATATGATAAATGAAGATTCACTATTTGAGTATACATGTTTTCATGTATTTGATTGGATCTTAAACTCATTTACTGAATGTCCACGATATGATTCACAACATGAGAGAATTTGTGATTGGATCACAACTAGTGAGTATCTCTACATGTGTAATTGTGATGTATCGGAATTATCCCTAATCGATGAATTGATGGATTTGGACACTATCAATTCTGTTGAGACTAGCACGAGGTATACTCCTTGGTATATCCAAGCAGCTGATTCTCACTAGCTGGAGACATTGTGATGTCCGGAGTTAATCATGGATGCTAGTTATGGTAACTAGTTCATTGGAGTGACCAGCCGTAAGACTTTATATGGTTCTCTGCATATATAGATATGTCAATGAAGTTCTTACTGTAGCTTAAGTGCGATGTTCCTTTGACTTGCGGTATTCAAGTCATCTTGATCATGGAGACTTATGCTTTGACATCTTGAGCAAGCATCTCTAAGGAGATGTGGACCCGGGATGATTGGGTATAAGTCGAAGTGATCGAAGGTGTTTGAATAGCCTATAAAGTATTCACCACTCCTTGCGAGGAGATGTATACCCATGGCCTCTCGTCGGAGTGTTACTAAAGTCTTTGGCCAAAGCATTACATGTTTAGAGTAAGGTACTCTTCAATACATGTGCAGTAACTAGAATCCGTAGGACGAGGAAATGATACTTGGGCTAGGTGTGACATAGTCAGCCTAGTGGGGACTGACACTATAGACCATGTCCTGAACCAAGTGGGTATAAGATGAGTGAAGGGAATGGGGCACGATTCATTCGAGCTGCTGAAGGGTTTCAGAAATAGTTCTGGATCAATCGTTGATCTTTTCGGTTAATTGGGGATCATGATGTACTACTAGGTGCCACTCATGATCGTTCTATAATTAATGGTTAATTATAGACGGCCAACATAAACCGAGAACCTATTTGGTCACACGCACAACGAGCGTAATCCGAAGGATTTAAAACGAGCTTGAGAATGGGATTCTCAGACCGAGAGAAACTAAGTTTGGTTGGACCAAACATGGAGCGAGCATGAAATCATTTCAGTCGCAATGGAAGCGTGGATAGACCGTGTCTTATGTAGACATAATGGATGAACCAAAATGGTTTGGTTCTAATCCAATGGAGGAGAATAAACCAAAGGGTTTGGTTTATTTTAAACGAATGGACCAAAGTTGGTTCGGTTCGTTTTAACTTAAAATAAACCATCATGGTTTAGTTTATTTTAACTTAAACTAATGGAGCGGGTTAACGGGCTTTATGGATATGATCCAATAACCATTAAGAGAATTAGTTCTCTATAAAAGAGGGCTTAAGGGATTGTTAAGCCCTAATCTAATTCTCTTAACCCTAGTTGTTCCGCCCCTCCCTCTTCTCTCCTAGCCGGCGCCCAACTTCATTGCCGCCGCCCAAAGGTTGCTGCCACCCAGCTCTTGTGCCGCCGTCTAAATTGTTTCCGGCGTCCAAGCTCCTTCGGCGACCCTCCAGTGATCTTCCTTGGCTTCGGCGATAAGGTGAGCACTTTGCTTTCCTTATTTGGCCGGCGCAAACTCCTCCACCAAAGCTGTCCAGATTTCTGGACAGCTTGTTTCCTTCTTGTCAGAGCGTCGTTTGGACGATGTTTGGAGCTCCGACAGCGGTAGCCTTGCCGGGGATTCGATCTCCGGTAATCCTCATAGGTGGAGGACGAAGGATTCGTCAAACGGTTGACGAATACCTCTCCGGAGAAGCGAGTTTTGAGGACTCATTTTTGGATCCGAATTTGGATTCGGATCGTGATCCTCTCTCGATCACGTCATCTTCAACACTGTTGGGTTTCCGGCACCGCGGTGTGTGTGTGTGTTCGATCATGTTTCGTAAACATGAGCACAGCGGAAGCAATAAAAATAATAAATACTCCTATTTATTACAACACACACAACACACGCATGCTATTACAACAAGTGTAGACATAACCGTAAATTAAAATTGCAATAAAAGAAAATTAAACTACGTTATACCTTCCGTATGACGTGTAGCAGGAACGGCATCAACCGGAACGATCCTCGTAAGAATCGTCTCTATCCGTATCCACGCCGAGCTCCTCGGGATGACTTCGCTAAGTCACGAGCTTCGTCTTCGTACGGGTTACTAGCCTCGTGTTGAAGACGACGTGATCGAGAGATGATCACGATCCGAATCCAAATTCGGATCCAAAACGAGTTCTCAAAACTCGTTTCTCCGGAGAGGTGTTCGTCAACCGTTTGACGAATCCTTCGTCCTCCACCTCAGAGGATTACCGGAGATCAAATCCCCGGTAAGTTAGCCGCTGTCGGAGCACTAACCGTCGTCCAAACGACGCTCCGACGAGAGGAGGAGAAGCTGTCCAGAAAACTGGACAGCTTGGTGGAGGAGTAGGCGCCGGCCAAAACAAGGAGAGAAAAGCCTCGCCTTGATGCCAAACCTATAGGAGATCACCGGAGGGTCGCCGGAGGTTCACCGGCTGAAGCTTGGTCGCCGGCAACAAGTTGGAAGGCTGCACCACAAGCTGGGCGGCAACAAGATGTTGGGCGGCCACAATATGTTGGGCGGCAACTAGTTGATTAGGTTTAGGGTTAGGGTTTAATCCCTATTTTATAGAGAACTAATTCTCTTAATGGTTAATGGATCATATCCATAAAGCCCGTTAACCCGCTCCATTAAGATAAGTTAAAATAAACCAAACCATGATGGTTTATTTTAAGTTAAAACGAACCGAACCAACTTTTGGTTCATTCGTTTAAAATAAACCAAACCCTTTGGTTTATTCTCATCCATTGGATTAGAACCAAACCATTTTGGTCCATCCATTGCGTCTTCATAAGACACAGCCCATCCACGCCCATTGCGATCAAACAATTTCATGCTTTCGCTTATGTTTGGTCCAACCAAACATAGTTTCTCTGGCCGAGAATCCCATTCTCAAGCTCGCTTTAAATCCTTTGGATTACACTCACAGCGTGGTGACCAAATAGGTTCTCGGCTTTATGCTGGCCGCCTATAATTAACCATTAATTATAGAACGATCATGAGTGGCACCTAGTAGTACATCATGATCCCCAATTAACCAAAAGATCAACCTGATCCGTAACTATTTCTCAAACCCTTCAAGAGCTCGAATGAATCGTGCCCCATTCCCTTCACTCATCTTATACCCACTTGGTTCAGACATGGTCTATTGTGTCCCTCACTAGGTCGACTACGTCACACCTAGCCCAAGTATCATTTCCTCGTCCTACAGATTCTAGTTACTCCACATGTATCGAAGAGTACCTTACTCTAAACATGTAATGCTTTGGCCAAAGACTTTAGTAACAATCCGACGAGAGGCCATGGGTATACATCTCCTCGCAAGGAGTGGTGAATACTTTATAGGCTATTCAAACACCTTCGATCACTTCGACTTATACCCAATCATCCCGGGTCCACATCTCCTTAGAGATGTTTGCTTAAGATGTCAAAGCATAAGTCTCCATGATCAAGATGACTTGAATACTGCAAGTCAAAGGAACATCGCACTTAAGCCACAGTAAGAACTTCATTGACATATCTATATATGCAGAGAACAATATGAAGTCTTACGGCTGGTCACTCCAATGAACTAGTTACCATAACTAGCATCCACGATTAACTCCGGACATCACTATGTCTCCAAAGGAGAATCACCGCTTGATACACCAAGGAGTATACTCGTAAGTCTCGATGTAATCTGATGGTGTCCAAATCCATCAATTCATCGACTAGGATAATTCCGATACATCACAATTACACATGTAGAGATACTCACTAGTTGTGATCCAATCACAAATTCTCTCATGCCGTGAATCGATCGTGACATTCAAGAAATGAGTTTAAGATCCAATCAAATACATAAAACATGTATACTCAAATAGTGAATCTTCATTTATCATATAAATGGTTCATACATAAGGCATTGCCTTAGGACATCTCTCATATATTACTAACAGACTCCCACTTGGCCTAATGCCAATCGCCACTGTATCCAATACCATAAGCACTAACATGACCTCAAACTTACTTTGAGGTAATGCTTTAGTCAAAGGATCCGCTAAGTTCCTTTCAAAGGGGAATTTTCTCGATTTGTATTTCGCTCCTACCGATGATCTCTCGATAAGATGATAGCGGCGGCACATGTTTGGATCATCGATGAGACCACATCAAGTTCATAGATGAACTACTTGATCCAAACCGCCTTTGTCGCCTAAAGCCGCAACGATTCTCGCCTTAGTGGCGTAATCCGCTATAGTGTCAAGCTTGGAACCTTTCCAACTTATTGCGCTCCATTACATGATCTAGACTCGAGACATGGAATCATCCTTGTCTGTCTCGAAGCCGCATCCGTGATACCCACGTATCACCATGTCCCTTCTCCATATATTAGGAACACATCCTTAGTTCTTCTCAAGTACTTAAGGATCGCTTAATACCACCAATGATCCATTCCTCGATCGATCGTATCCGCCGTGACACTCGAGCATACGATACATCGGGCCTCGTACATAACATAGCATACATGATAGATCCTATTGTGATGCATAGGGAATCTTACTCATGCAAATCCATCTTCTCGCAGGCGTGGACACATAGACTTCGAAGGTGTACCCTATGCCCGATGGGCGGATAACCTTTCTTGGATTCCGACATGCTAAACCTCTTAGCACTTGGCCTATATATGTAGATCGAAAAGACTAAGCAAACTGCTTCGATCTATCTCTATAGATCTTAATCCCAAGGATGTAGGTTGCTTCTCCTGTGTCTTTCATGAAGAATGTCTTGGATAACCAAACCTTAATCGATCAGAAGATTGACACATCGCTTCCTATAAGTAATATGTCATCGACATACAATACTAGGAACACGATCGCACTCTACTAACCTTCTTGTACACACAAGGTTCTCGATTTTGTGAGAAATCAAACTTTTGATTGTCTCATCAAAACGGATATTCCAGCCTCGATGCTTGCTTCAATCCATAAATGGATCGTCGCAAACTTGCATACCTTGGTTTTATCAACCGATGTGAAACCTCAGTCAGTATCATATACACGCCCTCGAGCAGTTTCCATTAAGGAAAGCTGCTTTACATCCATCCGCCATATCTCATAATCATAATGAGCCGCTATGGCCGGAGCATCCGAATGGATTTAAGATAGCTACAAAGTAATAGGTTTCGGCCATAATCAACACCTTGTTTTGACGATATCCTTTCGCCACCAATCTAGCCTTATAGGTAATCACATTACCATCCATGTCGGTTTTCTTCTTGAAAACCCACTTGCACCCTATAGGCTTTATGCCTTCAGGTGGGTCAACCAAGTTCCAAACTTGGTTTTCGTACATGGAATCCATTTCCGACTTCATGGCACCAAGCCACTTATCCCTTTCTGAACTTGTCAGCACTTCTTCATAACTGGTAGGCTCCTCATCATCAATGAGTAACACGTCGTTCGATTCACTTACGAGAAATCCATATCTCTCAGGAATATTGCGTGTTCTACCAGATCTACGAAGATGTGGTGTTACAATAGGTCCAGCCGATTGCTCATCACTATGAGTTATCGGCTGTTGTGCTTCACCAGGTATCTCATCAATGTCTATTTGAGTCTCTCAAGCCTCCTCAAGCTCGACGACACTCCCACTTCTTTCTTGCAAGAGAAACTCTTTCTCTAGAAACACAGCATGCCTTGAAACAAACACCTTTTGTTCCACAGGATGATAGAATTGGTAACCCCTTGTTTCCTTAGGGTATCCAATAAATAGACATTTATCAGACTTAGCATCCAGTTTGTCTGATACAGTCCGCTTCACATAAGCAGGACAACCCCATATCTTCAAGTAAGATACATGAGGTTTCTTACTAGCCCATATCTCATATGGAGTAGTAGAGACTACCTTGGTAGGCATTACATTTAACAAGTAAAGCAATTATGCGAGTGCATAACCCCAAAGGACTTGGGAAGAGTCGCATGATTCATCATTGACTGACCATGTCAACAAGGTCGATTCGCCTCTCAGATACACCATTATGCTGTGGTGTATAGGGCGGAGTCCATTGAGACAATATGTCATTGTCTCTTAGATAATCAAGAAACTCTTGACTTAAGTATTCACCACCTCGATCCGATCGAAGTATTTTAATACTCTTGTCATGTTGTTTCTCTACTTCATTTCTGAATTCTTTGAACCTTTCAAAGGCTTCAGACTTGTGTTTCATCAAGAACACATACCCAAACCGTGAGTGATCATCGGTGAAGGTAATGAAGTAGCTATAGCCTCCTAATGCTTGAGTTGACATAGGTCCACATACATCAGTATGTACTAGACCTAGTAACTCTCCCACTCGTTCACCTTTTCCTGTAAAAGGTAACTTAGTCATCTTGCCTTTTAAGCATGATTCACATGTATCGTATGAATCCAATTCAAACGATTCCAGAATTCCACATCGGTGTAATTCGGACATGCGTTTCTTGCTTATATGGCCAAGACGACAATGCCACATATAGGAGTCTATTTGATTATCCTTTCGAGCACGCGTGTTGCTCGCTTCGATATTGAAAATGTCACTGGATACGTCCAACGTATAAATGCCATTGCTTAAAGTTCCAGTCCCATAAAGAACTCCATTCAAAGTTATGTAACAACAATTGTTACTAAAAGTCAAATGGTACCCATTTCTATTTAAACAAGAAATAGAAATGATGTTCTTTATCAACGAAGGAACATAATAGCAATTGTCGATTCTAAGACTAGTCCACTAGGAGCTTGACAAATAAATAAGTTCGATGGCGGCACAGCAACCTTTTCTCCATTGCCAACTCGCAAATTTGACTCCCCTCTGACAAGTCTTCTTCTATTCCTTAGCCCATGTATGTCATTACATATATGTGAGCTACACCCAGTATCGAATACCCAAGTGTCTGAGGAAATAGAATGATAATCAATAAAGAAGATTTCTGAAGAAGATGGGGCATCCGATGCCTTATCCTTCTTCACGGACTCAAGATAAATCTTGCACTTTCTTCGCAAATGGCTCTCCTTGCCATAATGATGGCAAGTTTCCTTTTGTGCTAGTTCTACCTTCTTAGCCCTTCTCTTCTTTCCCTTTTGCTGTTCCTTTGACTTCCTCTTAGAACCTTTCTTCGAGGAATCAACTAACAGCATCGTCCCCTGCTCATGCTTCTCAGAAGATTCCACAGTCTTCAGCATATTAAGCAGTACCACAGATGAACCTCCTAGCATCTCAGAGGTGAAGAGGAGCTTTGAGACTTCGAACCTTTCGAATCTCACTTGCTCATCAACCAACTCACAAAGATGAAGGACTACGATATGAGCATCCATATGCTCATGCTGCTTTCGTAGCTTGGGTTCCATCGTGGCTAGCATGATGCAACTCATTTGTTCAGAATCACTCACATGTTTCTGATAGACCAACAATTGGTCAAGAGTTGCATCGTCACTAGGACGGGCGGGAAGAGGCGCTTCGAGGACATTTGCAAGCTTTTCAACCTTGAGAACAATTCTCAAGCTTCTAAGCTAGTCCATGAAGCTCGGCCCAGTCAATTTATTTGAATCCAAAATGGAACGCAAATTCAAACACATCATGATCAATATATTAACTTAGAAATACAAAACGAGCATATATGAGAAAGATGATTTTAAAATGCATCAATATACATTTATAAATCCCATTCATTTTTCGAATTTCAAAAACCCTTAAAATCACTTCGGGAGATCGTAGGTCCATCTCCGAATGGGCTGATATCCATCATAGATAAGAACAACCTTGGAGTGAGTCCAACAAGCCATTCTTAGCTATGATGGTGGGTATCAAGTATACCGATTACATATCATGTATATGTAACTATCACAATGTGCTATCAACTAATTGAATGTTTACACATACATTGGGTTGTTAACACATTAACAAGTATGCATCATATGCATAGCACCCAACTGCACCTCTCTTCACATCGACCTTGGAGTGAGTCCAACAAATCGATGCTCCAAGTTAAAGCCGACCCATTAATCGCGAAATAGTTTTAATATGGTTAGAGCGCATTCAACCAATTAGCCAGGCTTGGAGTGAGTCCAACAACCCAAACTAACGATTGACCTCTGACTATTACCATATTAGAGTTAAACTATTCCAATGATTTGAACATGTTCAGGTTCGAGCCGGGCTTGGAGTGAGTCCAACAACCCAAACAAGAAACAGAACTCTGGTTCTAACCATATTAATGGAAGGTGTAGGCTTTAATATTGAGTTAGGGTTTTATGTCTCATCCTCTTTGCATGCAAATAACTATTATCTACATGGCATGGCATACATGGCATACATCTACATGTCACGACACGCATGGCATAATGTTATGCATCTAATGCAATTACATGGCATAAAATTATGTCATGTATATATTTCCTTATATGTCATAACTATTTATGGAAATAAAATATGTTTAAGATTTGATTCTCCAAATCAAATCATAATTAAATTAGGAAATAAATTTCCAAATCTAATCACATATTTTATTCATGGAATTATTTGATTAAGGAAAATCTATTTAGGAAACCAATTTCCTAAATCATTAAAACTACTTATGGAAATAAAATATTTTAAGATTTGATTTCCCAAATCAAATCATGATTAAATTAGGAAACAAATTTACAGAATCTAATCAAATATTTTATTTATGGAAAATATCAATTTCCATAAATACTTCCAACTTTCCAAAAGTGGAAGATTTCCATAAATACTTCTAGACTTTCCAAAATTGAAAAATTTCCATAAATACTTCTAAATTTCCAAAATTTAGAAAACTTCCAGAAATACATTATGACTATCGCAAAACCATTTTTACGATTATGTCGAAACACAACCTGGGCTCTGATACCACTGTTGGGTTTCCGGCACCGCGGCGTGTGTGTGTTCGATCATGTTTCGTAAACATGAGCACAGCGGAAGCAATAAAAATAATAAATACTCCTATTTATTACAACACACACAACACACGCATGCTATTACAACAAGTGTAGACATAACCGTAAATTAAAATTGCAATAAAAGGAAATTAAACTACGTTATACCTTCCGTATGACGTGTAGCGGGAACGGCATCAACCGGAACGATCCTCGTAAGAATCGTCTCTATCCGTATCCACGCCGAGCTCCTCGGGATGACTTCGCTAAGTCACGAGCTTCGTCTTCGTACGGGTTACTAGCCTCGTGTTGAAGACGACGTGATCGAGAGATGATCACGATCCGAATCCAAATTCGGATCCAAAACGAGTTCTCAAAACTCGCTTCTCCGGAGAGGTGTTCGTCAACCGTTTGACGAATCCTTCATCCTCCACCTCAGAGGATTACCGGAGATCAAATCCCCGGTAAGTTAGCCGCTGTCGGAGCACTAACCGTCGTCCAAACGACGCTCCGACGAGAGGAGGAGAAGCTGTCCAGAAAACTGGACAGCTTGGTGGAGGAGTAGGCGCCGGCCAAAACAAGGAGAGAAAAGCCTCACCTTGATGCCAAACCTATAGGAGATCACCGGAGGGTCGCCGGAGGTTCACCGGCTGAAGCTTGGTCGCCGGCAACAAGTTGGAAGGCTGCACCACAAGCTGGGCGGCCACAATATGTTGGGCGGCAACTAGTTGATTAGGTTTAGGGTTAGGGTTTAATCCCTATTTTATAGAGAACTAATTCTCTTAATGGTTAATGGATCATATCCATAAAGCCCGTTAACCCGCTCCATTAAGATAAGTTAAAATAAACCAAACCATGATGGTTTATTTTAAGTTAAAACGAACCGAACCAACTTTTGGTTCATTCGTTTAAAATAAACCAAACCCTTTGGTTTATTCTTATCCATTGGATTAGAACCAAACCATTTTGGTCCATCCATTATGTCTTCATAAGACACTGCCCATCCACGCTTCCATTGCGACTGAAACAATTTCATGCTCGCTTTATATTTGGTCCAACCAAACATAGTTTCTCTCGGTCTGAGAATCCCATTCTCAAGCTCGTTTTAAATCCTTTGGATTACACTCGTTGTGCGTGTGACCAAATAGGTTCTCGGTTTATGTTGGCCGTCTATAATTAACCATTAATTATAGAGCGATCATGAGTGGCACCTAGTAGTACATCATGATCCCCAATTAACCGAAAAGATCAACGGTTGATCCAGAACTATTTCTGAAACCCTTCAGTAGCTCGAATGAATCGTGCCCCATTCCCTTCACTCATCTTATACCCACTTGGTTCAGGACATGGTCTATTGTGTCAGTCCCCACTAGGCTGACTACGTCACACCTAGCCCAAGTATCATTTCCTCGTCCTACGGATTCTAGTTACTCCACATGTATCGAAGAGTACTTTACTCTAAACATGTAATGCTTTGGCCAAAGACTTTAGTAACAATCCGACGAGAGGCCATGGGTATACATCTCCTCGCAAGGAGTGGTGAATCCTTTATAGGCTATTCAAACACCTTCGATCACTTCGACTTATACCCAATCATCCCGGGTCCACATCTCCTCGGAGATGTTTGCTTAAGATGTCAAAGCATAAGTCTCCATGATCAAGATGACTTGAATACCGCAAGTCAAAGGAACATCGCACTTAAGCCACAGTAAGAACTTCATTGACATATCTATATATGCAGAGAACCATATGAAGTCTTACGACTGGTCACTCCAATGAACTAGTTACCATAACTAGCATCCACGATTAACTCCGGACATCACTATGTCTCCAGCCAGTGAGAATCAGCTGCTTGGATACACCAAGGAGTATACCTCGTGCTAGTCTCAACAGAATTGATGGTGTCTAGATCCATCAATTCATCGACTAGGGATAATTCCGATACATCATAATTACATATGTAGAGATACTCACTAGTTGTGATCCAATCACAAATTCTCTCATGCTGTGAATCGTATCGTGGACATTCAGTAAATGAGTTTAAGATCCAATCAAATACATAAAACATGTATACTCAAATAGTGAATCTTCATTTATCATATAAATGGTTCATACACAAGGCGATTGCCTTAGGACATCTCTCATATATTACTAACAAACACGAGGCTAGTAACCCGTACGAAGACGAGGCTCGTGACTTAGTGAAGTCATCCCGAAGATACTCAGCGTGGATACGGATAAAGACTATTCTAGCGAGGATCGTTTCGGTTGATGTCGTTCCCGCTACACGTGATACGAAAGGTATACGTAGTTAAATTTCCTTTTATTGTAAAATTTAAATTTACGGTTATGTCTACACATGTTGTACTATGCATGCGTGTGATGTGTGTGTTGTAATAAATGTAGATTTATTATTTTTATTTCTTCCGCTGTGCACATGTTTACGAAACATATTCGAACACACACTCTCCGCGGTGCCGGAAACCCAACAATAGAGATGATGATTGGCTTTTGAATTTGCAAGGTGTTCCTCTCTTTGCTTCTTAGTCCACCTTGATTTTTCTATTGGCTCCCTTCTTCATCCCTAGGCACTTCAAAACCGCTTTCCATGATTAGCATAATGTCGAATTCAATTTCGAAAAATACCTCCATTCGCTTTTTCCACCAAGCGAAGTCCACTTTGAATTTAGGCAGATGGATGTTCGAGTCGGCCATTTCGTTGATTGTTGTGGTGGTGAGTCCGGTGACAATCTCCTCTCTCTGATATCACTTTTTGGAGGATCATTGCCCGGCTAGAAGAGGGTTGAATAACCTTTCTTGTATGATGGACTTCGTTTGTGTTAATCGTCTATACAAATTGTTAGCGCAGGGAAATAATAAAACTAAAGACAATTAAGAGCTAAAACAAAGTAAAGATGAAAGCAATGCTAACACAATTATGTAACGTGGTTCACGACGCTTGTCGCTAATCCACGAACGATTCGTATGATGAATCACTCCTCAACTAAATCCACTAGTCTCTCCCCTTTAGCTCAACAAGGTGGAGGTAACCTCTTTACAAGAATTCACTCCCTCTTACAATAGAATAGAAATAAACACAAGGAAGATGAGTGGAAAACGTTCACAACACTTGGGCGACACTTAGGATTGTAAGCATTAGCATTCCCAAGGCCCTCACCCCTTCTCTTTATAAAGAGAAGAGATTTCTTCCCGTTGGACATGCAACAACGATCATTGCTACATGTCACCGATCATTTACTGCGTTCCAATGGTTTCGACCAAGGTAGGTCACGGCCAGCTGTAATTCAACATGGCTTGGCGATCGACTCACTGCTGTGTAGCCGATCGTTAACTTCTGAAGGTTACGTACGCGATCACCTTCGATTGATCGTTCCTTGGTAGTCGATCGATGGTGCGGATCGATCATGTCGTCCTTTGGCAGTCGACTATTGGGCCAGAAACCCACCAGTCGAACACCAGTCGAGTGTCATCGACTTAGAGCAGTCGACTACAATCTATAGTAGTTGACTGATGTCGGGTAAAACTTCAAACAAATACTTGTTTGAGCATTCGACAATTGGATAAACCTCAAACTATTTGTTTGAGCATCTGACACTTCCATTCGTCGGGTAGAAACCTCAAACTCATGTTTGAGTGTCTGACTTGTACAAACATCGGGTAAAACCTCAAACATAAGTTTGAGCATCTGACACTTGACTTAGCCATTCAGCCAAGTTTACCTATGAGCTACCGTTATAATCGCTCAATCTCTCATCTCCCTTGGAGTCCCTCACCGAAGCTCTATTCGTCCGACCACATCCCTCGAATGCACGGTTTCCACAATGTCATCCTTCGTGTCTCGCCCTGAAGTCTGCTTCCTTTGGCTTCACTCCAATGCTCCTCACCCAACGGTTTCTTAGATGCACCAAGCATACGACTTCCGCAATGTCATCCTTAACCGACTCAAGGACCCGAGCCATGAGATGGTGAACCCACCAATGCTATCATCAAGCTAACTCATGTGTGATTTACTAAGTCCTACACAACTTAAACACACATATCAAATCAACATAAACATCCTATCTTAAACCTTTGTCACACACATCAAAACCAAATCATACTTGAGTTGATTGCCCTAACACTATTCACCCCTCTAACGGTCACCAATGGTCCCTACACTTTCTTTCTCCATTTTTTCTATTATCAAATTTATATCAAGGATTAATTATATTCTCATCATTTTGCATCGATACTAATTGAACAATCAATTTATACTCAAAATAAATTCTTCTAATTCATTTTTTTTTTAATATATATGATATTGAGTTATAGACTATAACATATCAAGTCAATAACAAAGTTTGTAATCTTTGAAATACATAAAAGGACATTATATTGAAGGATGATAATTGAAAAAATTTTGAATGGAAAGTACCTTCACTGTAGAAACAACAGATTAACTAACACTAGAAGACTTTAATTACGTATGTACTGATCACCTGAAAGATGAGCGACCATACGATAAATCTAAAAGAAACAAAATATTGAAATTTTATAAATTATACTAAACATTAAACAATTTAAAAAATTTAAATAATGCATTAGCCAGACAAACTGTGTGACCTATCATCCACCTCGTGGTCATGTCACAACGAGGGGTCGACGACATGTTGTGTGAACACCGATCGTCGTTCCCATAACCCACACAAGGGAGGGCCCAATGTCGCGTGGTTGGGGGTGTCACCAACAGTCGACACTCGATGGCGCCACCATCGCCCCTGGCAACGACCGACTCGTAGTAGCATTACCCCCGACAGGGGGAAAAGGGCGATGTTGTGAGGCGGGGGCATCACCCCATGCCGAGCCCGACGATTGGCCCGCGACAGGGCTACGACGGGGGTGATGCCCTGCCGCCCCCACCGCAGTAGGATGCCCTGACCACAGGGGTGTTACAAGGGCGATGTCTCATCATAGGGGCGATGTCTCACTGCTCGAGCAGGGCCAGATCCGATGATCCATCACCGATTCTATGCAGATCCAACGGTGTATGGCCAAATTTGAGAGAGAGGAGGGAAGAGGCCAGAGGCATACCGGTAACGAAGGGAGATTGCGAGCGAGCATAAGAAGGAAAAGGAGGGAAAATTAAATCGGATTTTGTGACGAAAACTTTTTGTCGTAGAATTCATTGCAAATCTACGACGAAAATATAAATTCATCACAAAATCTATGATGAATTTCATATTCGTTACAAAATCTGCGACGAATATAAATTCATCACAGATTTTGCACCGAATTTTATGTTCATCGCAGATTTTACGACGAATATGAAAATCATCGTAGAATTTGCGACGAATTTATATTTTCGTCATAAAATCTATGATGACTATAAAATCCATCGCAATATTTTATGTGGGATGTAGTCGAAATCACCATTTTTTTCAAATATAATTAAAAATGAGTGATGAAATTATTTCATTGCAGATTTTATTACAAAATTAGCAACGAATTGAATTTTTTATGCAAAATTTGTGACAAATTAAATTTTCATCGTAGAGTTTGCAACGATTTTAGTTTTTCGTCATAAATTTGGCGACGACAATTATATTCGTCGTAAATGTTGCCACAGATATAATGAAAAAAAAATTATTGCAAAATCTGCAATGAATTCATAGTTTGTTGTTAATTTTGTAATAAAATATTTTTTGTTGCAAATGTCATTGTTGATTTGCAATAATTTAATATTTCATCGCTAATTTCATTCTAGATTTACAACGAATTAATTTCGTCGTTAAAATTCATCATTAAATCATAATTTTTTTTGCAGTGTCAATTAAAGGAAAAAAAATATTATTTATTTGATCAATATGTGGTAGTCATATAAACATATATACATTCCCAACAAGAGTTGATAATATCTTTGTAATCCTCTATTTATTTAATTAAAGTGAGAGAACTATTATAGCAAAGTTTGAAGTCTAAATTGGTCATGTTCGAATCAAACAATACATGTGAAGTTTAGAATTGTCCAAACAGCGTCTCATACTTTCATATTTACTAAAGGGCACATCTCATTCCTTTTTTACCCCTCCCGCCAAATGTGTATTTAATGTTAAGATATTATATGCATCCGAACCACAATTGAAAATCCCCAACCATCCAAACATGGTGTTGGGAATTCAAATTCTAGGACCACTGTGTTCTTGGGAATATAATTTCCAGCACCATCTTTTTTTTATCTGATTTCTAATTTATATCGACTTGATTTCTGAAATATTATCGTGAATACCTAATAAAATCTTGAATATCAGAAATTTTTACCACGGATATATAGTGGGGCACTACCCAAACTCAATAGACTTGGATTGGATCGAAGAAGAGGTGAATAGGGTCATCAATGGATTTTGACCAAAATCCATTGATGGACCTAGAGAAGTCCAAATATCGAAATCTTGACATAGACTGAAAGATCCTATAATATGAATTTTTGATATATCGAGGAAACTTAGTTTTAATCCTCCTACCTCCCAATTTTGACGATGTGTCGAAAAAAAAGATGTTGTTGGAAATTAAATCCCAACACCACAATAGTGGTGCTGGAATTTATAATTCTAGCACCACTGTAGTTCTAGAATTTACAATTCCAATACCACTATTGTGTTGGAATTGTAATTCTCAGCACCACAGTGATGTTGCAAATCCCAACACCATAGTGGTGTGGCTGGTCTCTATCCCAACACCACCATTGTGGTGATGAGATTTGCAATTCCAGTGGTACTGGGATTGTAGTTCTCAGCACCACAGTAGTGTAACAAATTCCAGCACCACCACTGTGGTGCTGGGATTGCAATTCCCAGCACCATAGTGGGTGTTGGGACCAGCACCACCACTGTGGTGCTGGGATTGTAATTTCCAGAACCACAGTGGTGCTGGGATTTGCAATATCACTATGGTGTTGGGAATTACAATTTCAATACCATAGTGGTAGTACTGGGATTTATAATTCCACTGTAGTGTTGGGATTTAATTCTCAGCACCATCTTTTTTTTTATACACCGTCAAAATTGAGAAGTAGGAGGATTAAAACTAAGTTTCCTCGACATATCAAAAATTCATGTTGTAAGATCTTTCAGTTTATGTCAAGATTTCGAAATTTGAACTCCTCTAAGTCCATCAATGGGTTTCGGTTAAAATCCATTGATGGCCCTATTCACCTCTTCTTCGATCCAATCCAAGTCCATTGAGTTTGGGTAGTGCCCCTCTGTGTATTCGTGGCCAAAATTTTTTATATTCAAAGTTTTATTAGATATTCACAGCAATATTTTAGAAATCAAACCAATATAAATTAGAAATTAGATAAAAAAAGTGGTGCTGGGAATTATATTCCCAGGAACACAACGATCCTGGGATTTGAATTTCCAGCACCACTTTTGGATGGTTCGAGATTTTCAATTGTAGTTCAAATGCATGCAATATTTGAGCATTAAATACACATTTGGTAAGAAGGATAAAAAAGGAATGAGATACGCTCTTTGGTAAATATGAAAATATAGGACGCTATTTGAAAATTCTAAACTTCACGTACGTTGTTTGGTAAATCGCCGTATCTTGGGCATCATAGAATTTTTAATATTATTAGTACTTTTAGTGTAACGATGTTACAAATTTCAATAGATCCCCTAATATATTCTCCTTATACACAATTATTCAATCATATACTAATTTGTTTTATTATGGATCAACTTCTTATGAATCTTTAGTTGATTTAGACATTATAAAACTATAGTAAATGATGCATTCCCTCAGTGTTAATATTAATATGGAATTATTGAGAATGTCTACAATCCTAGATCATATGAAGAAGAACCAAATGAGTCCATTCCACATTTTACGAGCTCTTAAAAAAAAACAAAAGCCAATATGCCATTGCCCTAAGGATGTCTACTCAAAGCTTTCATTCATGTGACAAATGATGGAGATTAAGATTAAGCATAATATGAGAATAATTTTTTTGATAAAATGTTATAGGAATTAGAGATGTTTAATAGGATCCAAATGAAACATGGAGTCAAATTTTAGTTCACTTTTATAAGATGCCAAATTGTCTTCCATTAGCACTTAAGTCACAATGTTCGTGTTCAAAAAGACTACAAAAACATGACATAGAATCATAGTCTTGCATGAAATTTCAATTATCAATATCCTAAGTTTGTTTTTGATCCACAAAATGCGTTAGATTGGAATTATGTATGCTCCCGCGGGAAGAGGTCAGTGGCTAGTGCATACAGACGTTGTACCAGAGGACAACGAGTTAATTCTTTACAAATACGAGGGTATCATCCCTCCATGCGCTAGTTACTAGTCTCAAGGGTCAAAAATCTATCGTGATCTATCTCTCTTACGATGGTCCGGAAGCGAACTGGTAGGAACTGCTAGGTTGACAAATTTCAACCTTTGTACTAGGGGAATTATGTATAAATTTAACGTATTTTGGTGGGTACTTTATAAAAGTATACTCAAATTGGCTAGTGCTCCTCTACGATATGAAAGATCATTTAATCTTCGTGATAATATTGGTTTTCGCTACAAATAGTTCAAAAAAGAAATTAATAAAATTTTGTAGCCATTGATTGATTAGTTGAATATGGTCCTATTTTGATATCCATAGGAAATCGTGGCCGGAATCCACTATTTTGGATGACTAGTAACTTTCTTGTGTATTGAATGTCAAACAGATGAAAAACACACACATATATATATATTCTGCCGCGCGATTGAAACATCTGTGACCGTTCGTGATACGTCGAGCCACCGTCGTTGTCGCCATCGTCGCCGCGCCGTCCGACCGCCTCCGGCCGTCGGACTTGTGCGATCGACGCCCAGGTCGCCGACGATCCGGCGGGGCTCGGGCGACGTCGGATTCCGGCCACGATTCGGTCGGAATCCGGAGAATTCGCCGCCGGCAATTTGGCGGATCACGCGCCGATCGCGTCGCCGGATTCGGCGAATCGCGAATCCGGCCGGGAAGGATCGCCCGATCTTCTTGGCGATCCTTCCCCTCCCAAATTCCGGCCACGATTCGATCGAAATCCGACCCGATCGCAACTGAAATCGTCGGATTCCGGCCGAATCACGGCCGGAATCCGGCGACGCCCGAGCCCTTCCGGACCGCGCGGCGACCTAGGCGTCGATCGCGCCAGGTTCGGCGGCCGGAGGTGGCCGGATGGCGCGGCGACGATGGCGGCGACCGGAGGTGGCCGGACGGCGCGTCACAGACGATCACGAAAGTTTCAGTTGTGCGGAAGAAAATCTCTCTCTCTCTCTCTCTCTCTCTCTCTATATATATATATATATATATATATATATATATATGGTCTTACGTGATATAAGTCACAACTTTGCTCTTGTACTAATCAATTTTGATATAATGAATTATTCTTCTTTGCTTGATATTTTTATGTTCAAGTGTTTTTTTTTTTGTTGCTTAATGTTGGTCGTCTATTTTTAATATTATTCCTACGGTACATCTTTGTTTGATTGTTTTTTAATGATAATCTCATGTCACTTAAAATCTACCGTGGATCAGTGGATTACACTTATTTCAGATTTTCAGTGACCCTAAACGTTAAATTTAAATTTCCTAATTTAAAATTTAAAATTAAATGGAAATTCAAAATCATAAATTTTGCCTTCGCTAAAGAATAAAATTTTCCTAATTCAGATTTAAAAAAATACACAAATCCAAAACCAGATCTAAAAAATATATATTTTAATCAAAATATACTCAAGGATTTATGAAATCATCCATCTCAATTCATAAAAAAAACTATATATTTGAATAGATTAATATGAAAATAGCTTTGTTACCACTTGTTAGAAAATAATTTTATATTCAAAAGTAGAAATCTAAATCCAAGATCATCTTTATCATATCAACACAATAAATAATAATATATTTAAATCATACCAAGTCCATATTGACATATGTTTAATCTTTTTGAAATAAGTGGAGATTATAAAATTTTTCTTATTTCTAATTTAGCCCGTCATAAATTAGGAGATAATAAAATAGGCATCTACACAAAATAAAACTCATATTTAAATTTAATACTTTAAACCTGATAAATTTAACTTAATTAGATCATTAAATTGGGTTCCACTTATGAGATAGTCATTTCTAAACACATTTAATTAAATATGGTATTTCACATGATTATTTTTCCAACATTTTTATTTTTTTGATTGGTACTAGGGTATTTGAACCTTCGATTTGACTAATCTTTGAGAGTGACCGATCTTACTCCACGGACCTTCGGAACGCCTCGTCAACTGCTGAACCGGATAAGGTCGGAGTTCAAATAATATCCACTAGCCACTAAGGATGAATCAGAGAAGTATTCGTAACTTTTCATGGTTCAATCATACTCCATTCACTGAGCAAACACCTGAGTCTCAAAGCCACCCGAATGAATTTTTCTTGAATTCGTTACCCAACGATATCACAGTAAAAGATCGAACTACATTTTTTTGTGGGATGCCTCTTCATTTTACCGCTGTATCGTATCCATGGGCTAATATTTTTATCTTCAATTGTAGGAAACATATCCCTCAGTGTTAATGCCTTTTCTACAAAAGTTACTAAAACCAAGAACTCAAAAGATGCATAAGGAACAAATTAATTTGTAAAAAGCTTTTGACTCGATTCATTTGGATTTCATGAAAGAGGTGTCGTAGGCCTAGGCTTTCCTACATATCTTATATCATAGATCCCATAATGCATCTAGAGCTGCCTCTGGGGAAGGCTACTGGAACCCTCATTCAGGACCTAAAATTTGGTCTTTTACAAAAAAAAAAAATCAAATTTTATAAAAGTATAAATTTTCATCATTAAAAAAGACCCATTTTTATTATTTCGCCTGGGGTCCATTAAAATTTTAACTATTTCAGAGTCGGCTCTAAATGCATCATCACCGTATCCTTCTCAATCACTATCAATGGAAAAGTATATGGACACTTCATAGGAGCGCTAGGATGAAGACAAAGAGATCTACCCTCACCATATCTATTTTTGGCTTTGCATAGAAGTGTTCCTATGAGTTTTTCAAATGATTAGCAGTGAAAAAGCATCGACTACCACTGTCACGCTCCGAAAGTATACTGAGCCGAAAATAAACAAACAACATCTCCCCTGTACGTGATATAATATCCTGTTGATACAAAGTCTTTCGGTCACAATCACATAACATATATATGTAGATATAATCCATAAAGCACAGAGGAATATACTAAATAAGAAAAATACAAAAACTCAACTATGCACTCCGGAGTGACTTTGACACAATAAGAATCATAATAAAGATCAAATACATACAATATATCCGTATACCACAAATATGGAACAATATAGGATAAATTCCAAAACCAATAATCCAACATAATACACTAAAACGGAATAAACATCCAACTATTCGATGTGAGATGAGATCAACTGGCGGAGCTCCGAACATCCAAGGAATCCTCTACCTGTTACCTGGGCGACAGGAAATCCAGGGTCCGTGGTGGTGAGTATAAACTCAGGGGTAATATGTAGGAAGTGCATGAATATATAGGATAAAGAGATCTACAAGTATACATATGAAGATCTACATGTATACAGATGGAGTCCAACAGATATACAGTCCTAAATGTAATAACAACTAATTAACTACCAGTATAGTTATACTCAATGCATATACTAAACTGATCAACTGAACATGAAGTAATGTAAAGTACCAACATACCTGACGGTATGCAACAATATAATCTATACCATCCTGAACAAGTATACAATAACATAACCCATATAACATATGACAGAATGAACCAACACATACCTCATGCTCAACACATAGTAGTATATAATATGCAAATGGAATATAATATGATGAACAAGCATATGTAGCAAACATAGCTCAATCAAATACAACATCTCACAGGTATATGTAAAACTTATATCAAATATATGCATACATATATCTCAGCAATGTATATGCGTGACCATGTCTGCGGACCCATCCAACCACGACCCCAGTATGGCCTGGGTGACATAACATAATAACTATCCCGACTCCAGCTATCATTACTCTTGAGTGGCCGAGTTTGGTAGTATGAATAAGTAACATATAAGCATAAAGAGCTAGCTACTCCACGGGAGTCCCTGCCACTAGCTGCTCCGTCACACTACCCATGAGTAGACGAGCACTGCACATAAGACAACTGCACATCACACAACCACCGTCTATAGTGGGCGAGTGCACTAACTACCACTTTGCATAGTGGCCAATTGCGCATCTCCAGCTACCACCATCTATAGTGCCCGAGCACGACACATCTAATGCTCTGTACTCAACCCTGCTACTACTACCCCGAGTGGCCGGGGAGACAGGATGACTGACGACCCGTCTCAACCACAAGGGAGACCCAGTCGACAGCATACATATAATATAATGATGCATAACTCCACATACGTATCCCCACAACACTCTCTATCCCACGGGGAGTCCTAGTCAATCAAAAGTCAACTATATAAGGACTACTAATCCACAAGACACTCTCTCTACCACACAGAGAGTCATACACAACTGACAGTCAACCACGCTAGGACCTCTAGTCCGTAGAGAGATACTATCGATAATCCATATAACTATACACAGATACATGATCCATAATGGATATACAACCACGCTAGGACCTCAAGTCCATAATCACATACTGACCACCACACACATTTATCTATGCACAGATGACTAAATCCACCATAGATGCACAACTAATATGTATACGATACAGAAATCGACTCCATAATTTAATCTATCACCTAACCCTAGTGATGTAACACGGTAACCCAATCTGAGGTCACATAGGTAACCCTAACCACATGTACTTAACTGAACATTCATCAGCTAACACACAATAAGGTTTGTAGTTCATATCCGTGATAAATGAATGATGAATTAACAATAATATATCTCAAAGGTCAAGGCTAATTACAAGTACATGATTAAATAAGAGTGAATTTAAGATCAAAAATATCCTCATAAGTCCAAATTCATGCACTGGAATCAGTCAAACTACCTGACCAGGGTAGATATTACCCACCTGATACAAAGCTCGAAATAATAGTCCTCAAGCCCGGGAACCTGCCTCGTAACCCAAACTTGCACATAATAACAAACTATAGTTAAGTACGTACAAGCATCTGACAAATACACAACTTAACTACTACGTCGTTTCCATATTCCCGTCCTTTTATCGAATGCGAGTTAGCACTACGAGCACACACCTCTCGTAACCCCAAATCCACATTCATCCTTGGTCGATTTATGCAACCAAGCTCTCTCCCACATCAACAAGATCAATTAGAGTAAATAGATTTAAACAACACTCAATTAGCTATCCAATCATCTAAACATAATCTCAACACTTCAATCTTCATAGCTCCTTAACAGAGCATAACTAACATAATCCACAAACACCATGGTCCGCAACCTCAAGAACAATCAGATTACACACTATCGCTCATCTGAACAACACTCACACTACAATCGGATACCACTCTATCCAATCCAAGATCAATCAGAAACATCAACAACACCTAAATCATTTTACCTACTCAATCATCGACTGAACTTCTCAGCTCCAAACCCAATCAGCACAAACAAATACCACCGATCTGAGCCAATCACCAGCTGCAACTTCTCCTTCCACACATCGCCGGCACAACTACATAGATCCATCGACATCCACAACCAAATCATCAACATCGAACAGAAACACCACGAATTCACAATAATACTCAGAACATATAGCAGGTAAGGGGAAAATAAGTCGAAACTTAACAACACCTTGAATCCACCGACGATGTTCCTTCCCTAATCCCTTGTTCACCGAAGCCAATCCAAGCTCACACATTGTCCAAAACCCAAATTGACGCTCAATCGGTGAATCCACAGCAAGATCTAAGGAAACAACAATGAAAACCCAGATTAAACGAAGACCGCCGCACCTGTGTTGGCATCTCACTGCCCGGCGACAACACTGTCGATTTGTTGAGCGAAGAAATCGTTGAAATCCCTAAGACTAAGAACCTACTGACCTCCGACCGGAGATCAGCTAAGGCAGTGACATTGTCGAGCTGCTCTCACCGGACGCCGACGAGCTAGGATTTGGTGACGGGAGAAGCTATGGTGCGAAGAAATCGCGAGAGAAGAAATGAGGAGTGAGTCGCGATGGAGAAAGATGAAGTGGTGATCGGGTTTTTCGGCTTTTAAATGTCGTTCACGAATTGGTTCAGGCGAACTCGGTTCAAGCTCCTAATTAAACCTAATCAAACCCAACCACTAATTAGACCCAATTAGCTACCTAATGAGGTTTAATCGATATACCCTAAATATTTTTTTTATTTTCCGTATCTTACATTCTCCCTCACTAATAAAAAATTTGGTCCCCAAATTTTTGACTTATGTACGAGTACGAGATGTCACAACAACCATCTCAAATATCTTGAGAAAAGTCACACACCTCAAATGACTAAGTGGAGTACTGAGCTCGAATATTATATTCCAGCTCTTATATACACTCTCAACCAACCTATTAAGAGGTAAATAACTGTACTAGAGTGGAGCTCTATAACCATGACATGTTGGAAACTTTGCCAGAATCGTAAGGTAAATCATGAATCACTATCAGAAATGATACTCAAAGATACTCCATGGATATAATTCCATCAACCGATCCAATGAAATCCATCTTATAGCTCGGAAGAAAATGAGCAGATCTAGCTAATCGATCATCGATTATCCAAATCACATCAAGTCCCTTCCCGATTCTAGATAATCTCCCAACACAGTCTAACGTACTAGGCTCCCACTTCATCACGGTACATAACCCTACCGATCAATAATATTCCACCTTTATTTGTTGGCACACCCAACATCAACCTACGAAATCAATCATCATCTAGGCCTTGAAACCTAGTTTCACAAGCTTCTGACCAAGTGATTCCCATCACCTTCTTGGTCCAACAAGTCGGCGGTATAGTAACGCTACAACATCCTATTCACATCTATGGTAAACACCAAATCAATCTAGGGAAACCACAACTTCCCTTAAGATTATGAATATGTCCCATATATCATTCCACCATCTATAGTAAATACCATGAACTGGTTCAATCACTTCTAGAATACTCATTTCCTCAAGTCCATGGACGACTAAATCGTCGACAAGTCTAACAACATTATCAACATCTCCCAAAATTCATACCAAGTATGAGATGTCATCTTCTACACACCTGCATCCTTTTACTCTATGCTGATGATATATCAATCATTACACCAACAATGATAATTGTATGACACCAAGTCACTATAATATCAACACTCCAATGATATATCAACCCTAGGGTATACACAGGTGTCCTTTAGCTGAACTAAATAGATCATCTATCTACAACAAAGGATATCCATTTTCAACAGCTTCCGTGTTCCAACATCGATAATCGATGCATAACCTCAAAGGTTCATCTCTCCTTAACAAAGAGTTTCAGATCTTCTCAAGAAAAAACACTAGGAAAGATAAATCTCCCATCCAATACCTCATATAATCGCAACTTACGTTCTTTCAATTTCCACAGTGTTTAGCAACACTGATACCAATAAAATCATCTCCCAGTATAAGGTCTTCAATATCGGAACTATTCCCGAAATCACCCCCAATCGCATATTCCACTTGCCCATACAGTGGTAAGCCCGGGAGTTCATCCGAAACTACATTCGAATACTCTCGAATTATACGCACATCCGAGAGACATTTTATACCAACATTCCAACAATTTAACTATCCATAAGGATATGTCTATAGTAGAGGTATGCCTAGCAAAGGCTAAGGGTATCCCTTGACTTCTTGGTTGTTGATCAACATCTCACCTGACGGTAGAAAAAAATCACCAACACACAAGTCGATGTATAGAAACCCTTCTAATCCTATCTAAGAATGTTCTAAACCTAGCTACTTGGAACTACCTATATCTCTTGATATATCTGCAAATAGGGTAACCTAAAATAATACCCCGAATGACCAATCCTTCGGTCCTCTACATCTCCTCTCGAGTAAAGATGTAAACCCATACAACTTATGTTCTTGACGACTGAATTTCTACAGGTGCAAGAGCCCACCATAGATGAACTGAAATCAACTGCTGAAACTGAGCTTCAAACCAAACGACGACAATGGAGATGGTAACCACTGTTGTACTGGTAATGAGTACACCATCGATTGTGAAGTACTGAATAGCTGTCAACATTGTAGCACGCTCCAACTCTACAAATAGTGTAGCTGCAACTGGAGAATACAGCATAGATACGACCATCATCGTAAACTCTCTCCTCTGTATAAAGCATAACCACACTTGGGGAGGTAACAGTTGTCGTCTAGACATCTGAGTCTTCTGAGATGTCTTTTGTTGACATTGCTTAGTAACTCACTTCCCCTGGAGGGAAGCATCTCGGAACTCCACTATGTCTGCGGTAGTAGATCGTTGTTGGTGTGATAACTCAATCTTCTACGATGATCTTTGTTGTTAAGATTGTGAATCACCCTCTCGAAAGCAACATCAATGGTCTTCAACTGAGTCTTCAAAGTACACCTTCTCATATATTCCGGTTGCTTACAATAGCAATAGATGAACTGATCCCACGAATAATCCAACTTTATGTGTCGTCGTGACCCGCATTGCATGCACACAATCCCTTGGGAGTCTTTCTTCTGATTTCGCTGATAAACATGAGAAGATGCTGACGATCTACAGTCGGTCTTCTATGGTTGGAAAACTCTCCAATAGTCGCTCGTGGCCCATGACTCCAATCTTGCTCCTTTTTTCTAACATTCGGAGACTTCTAATTCCAATACTTTCACTACAACAAAAAATCGAATAGACAACGGTGAAAAACTGTTGTCTATTAGCAAAAAAATCCATGGTAAATCGACCCGTTATGAAAAGTGGTTCGGGCAAAGACAACGGTGAAAAACCGTTGTCGTTTCAAGGATAAGACAACGGTTTTTAACCGTTGTCTTTGACCGAACCACTTTTCACAATGGATCGATTTACCACGGATGTTTTTGCTAATAGACAATGGTTTTTCACCGTTGTCTTTTCCTTAAATCTACAACGGTCTTTCACCGTTGTCTTTGACCGATCACCGATTTACCACAGATTTTGTTTGCTCATAGACAACGATTTTTCACCATTGTCATTTCTCAATGGTTACTCTAGAACACAATAAACCGTTGTAGATTTATAGTGTTGCGTTTTTAATATAAATCATACAACATCAAAAAGAATTATAGAAAATACATATATACACTCGCACTTGTAGCAATGTAAAGTACAAGGTCACATCACATTTTAAATGATCACTCTTACCGATATATATTAAAAAGTACTGTGGCAAAACAACTACACATCATATGCACCAAAAGTATTATGCATAATAAGCAAAACACATATAGATTATCACATATGACCAAAAGAGGTAAGTACACTTAAATCTCTCCTAATCATCAGATATGTGATCTTGTATGCATTGACCCTCGACGTATTTATCAATTTCCTTCTGACTATCACAGTTTTATGGCATGTGAATAAATGAATGAAAATGTAAACACTCTAGTACTATGTGATAATTAATTGCACAAATCATTTTACAAATATGTATCAATAAGAAAATTTAAAAATATGTCTAATATTACTATTGACTGTAGGGAAGGTTTGTCAATGGATGCAGCGCTTTCAATTATATCTCTCATATATCACAAAATGAAATAACTGCATTGAGCTCCATTCGATTGAAGGGGAACCTGTGATGAAAAAAATTATCGTAGTTATGCGAAGATTTGCAAAAATAATAGTGATGGCCATTTACAAGTGACTTGGCTAATTTATAAGTTGTGACTCATAATTTTCCATAAATGTAGAAAACTAATTAAACTATAGTTAATGTTGCTGAATAAATAAACAACAATCAAGTCAACGTGATTCATGTTTCAACTTACAGTAGTATGGAAAGATACCCAAACAACCAAAGCTTTGATATTTGCAGGGTAATTCAAGAGAAGTTGCAACCTTCTCTAATGCAAGGCTACTGGAATGTTGCCTAGCTCATGCCTGCAAGTCTCATAAGATATAGCAAACCTCTAGGAAGGATGAGTGACAAATAAATAAAGAGTTTGAGGCCAAAGTAACACAAGGTGACACAAAGACAAACCAAAACATTGATGTAAGATTTAAAAATAAATATAATTGTCACACTAAGGTAAAACATCATCAGCCCAAGTTCTGTCACAATCTTCATCGCGAATGCGATGCCCTAAAAATATGAACTCACATTTCCATTATATATTTTCAATCTTCATCGCGAATACGATGACTTAAAGAATCCAATAAATATATAATCTCCTTGTACGATTAAATGAATGTACCATGAGAATCCAATGCAGGCAACTAGCTAAAAAAAAATCCAATTGGCTCTGTAGATCAAATTTTGAAAATTTAGAGGTCCTAAAGTATATACATACCCATCATTGAGTTTGGCAGTGAGAGTATTTGCTATGGCAAGAGGAAGAAGCAGCAGGGACGGTTAAGAGAGAGAAAACTAAGTTAACAATTATGGGATAACTTATAGTACTTTCCTTCGCTATCAACAAAAAATTCATCAAAGTTAACGAAAATACAATGGTGACGATTTCAGAGGTGCACAGGTGCGAGATCTATTAAATCTGCAAATAAGCAAGGAAGAATAAGTAGATACCATGCACATTCCAGTTTTTAAACCTTTGGGTTCGTCGCAGAGGTGAGCAAGAATCATTCTTCCCTGTCAAGATAACGATATTAGTTTCCAAATGGTAGCAAAATTTTTTACAGCATATATGACGAAAATAATGGTTGAGACGTAATCACACTGATATTAATGTCATAACAATCAACTCCTAGGAAACAAAAGTCACATGCATACAATTACAACTATTATGTTCAAAGCCTGCAAATTGTTAGTATGCTTACCACTAGAAATTCGAATGCAAATCCAGTTCCAGTTACAAGCAAATGAGGGTAATTACGCATAATGTTGGAAGGTGATAAATATAACCTGCGATCATAATAGTGGTATCATGACACACTAAAACTACATGTCATAAAACATCAACTAAGTACTACCGTATACAAACTAGATAAGAACTCCAGCCATGAGTACGCCAAAAGGAAATAGCTGCCAATAAAAGAAAGCACATTATTCAACCCAAAAAAAGCGAGTTCATCAAGCATTCATTTACATTTATGAAGATTTAGAGCCATATGAATTACCATAGCTAAGGTCAAAATCATGCTTC